>NW_023316915.1:0-328952 GCF_010614865.2 Stegodyphus dumicola
TTTCGTCAGCCAACTTCTATGAATATCAGGCGATTGGCCAAGTCAACAAACGGAGCATGTTAACAATGCACATATCAGTTGCTAAACATACTTATGTTCCTGGAAAAGTGGGCGACGAAAAGTAGATGTATTTAATAAATAAAGGTCAACAAAACATTAAATAACGCACATTTGGACGTAATTTTTTTAAAAAATAAAATGAAACCTTTCAGATTTTTCGAAATTTCAGTCGCTCCCTTAGACTTCTCCAAAATTTACTGTAGGCGAATGTCACTTTCAAAATCACTAATTCTAGGGGAGTAGGGAGAATGAAGCGGGGGCAAAGGCGGGGATGGGTTGGCGTTGAAAGACTCGAGATAGTTGGGGTGATGTGGGGTGTGGGAGAAGAGGGCGTAGAAGCATATTGGAATAAAAGGTGTCGAAGGAGACGGTAGAGTCAGAGGGATAGGTGAATAGTGGAGATTCTTAAAGAGTGGGTTTAGAGCGAGGTACCGTGCAAGGAAGGGTTGAGGGGCCGAGATAATAGGGAGGAGGAAGTCTTGTGGGAAACGATGGGACGGTGAAGTAGAATCAGGAGGGTAGGACAGCAAAGGCGGGGGAGGGGTATCATTAGGAGAGAGGGAAGTAAATCGGGGATTGAGAGAGGGCAGTTTAGTTGGTGATCAGGGTAAGCGCATAAGTAAATGGAAGGAGAAGCGGAAAATTGAAAGAATTGGGGGGAGAGGTAAAGCACTATGTGTTGAGAAAGAGATGTAGTAAATAAGTAGGAAGAGTGACAAGAAAATCGTTGGGGATGGCGGTGAAAGGTGGCGTGGGGAAGAGGAGTGGAAAAACGTGGAAGAGGCCATTTAGAGGAGGTGGGGTGGGCGGACAGATGTTTGTGGTCGAGGGTATAAAGAAATTGAGGGGGATTGAGGAATAAGGGCTAGCACGAGGTAGAAAGGTAGGGATAATAGCGCAGCGACGTAGGTTGAAAGCTGGAGCAGAGGGAGAGTGGACGAGTTACGGGACTGGGCAAGGGGACGGGGTAGGAAGGATAGTGGGTTCTAGGCTAAGCAGGAAGTGGCATGGAGAAAGATGGAGTACGGAGAACATGGTCCGATGGGCGGGGGCTAACGTGAGTTGCAATTAGATAGGACGAATTAAAGTCGGAAGGATAAAAGGGTCGAAGGGAAGGAGGAAGGAAAAGAAGAATTTGGTAATAAAGAAGAAATGCAGGAGCTAGAAGAGGAAGCGACCGTATAAAAAGCTGAGGGGAGCTGACGAGGTGTAGATTTCTTCTTCCTCATACAGCATTTGAACAAAGGAAAACGGATAATTAATTAACTGGTGGGTATATCCCAGTTGCGCTCAGTCTTTCCTACCATGTATCCTTTCACCACTTGACTATAAAAGTCATTCTTAGTCCCTTTTTCCTCTCTCAAAACTCGAAAAATACAATATGCATTTATCTTAAATTTAGATTACTTATTATGTGTTTTATAAATTAAGCAAGAACAAAGAGAACATAAAAAAAATTCTGAAAACTTTCAGATTTTATATTACGTGCCTAAAGGGACAATTTTGTTTTTCATTTACAGATACATGCGCGTTTCGAGAGCATTTGGACTAACGCATCTTTGGGTTAAAGGCATTAAAACTCATCATAACTTTTAAATTTCCGATAGACAGTCTCGTGCGCTGTAGATTACAATATTTTATTCCGTACGGTGTGTTGCCACCGCTCGCTTTGGAATCGTTGAGTTGCTTAATCAAAAATTCGCTTAAATTTAAAAAAATATGAAGCATAGATAATTAAAGAAATGTGAAATTCAAGAATAGGGCTTCCAGGTGCCCATATTCAGGTGGAAGACTATGTTATTCGAAATCTCATAGCTCTAGGTATCTTTTTTTATAGTGCGAGAAACATACATACATTCATGCAGATTCTTCTTTATTTGGTACAACTCTAATATACGCCCTAATTTCACCAAATGTGGCGATATGTGTTCTGTGCTGGTTTTTTGGCGCGATTGCGTGTTCTATGGCAACCCTATTGACGTTTGAAAAATCTTTCGCTGGAGCTCGTTGGTTCGCATCATGCTCTGTGTCTGAGAAGATAGGGAGGGGAAAGATAAATTGGTGGAAGTTGTTGAATTGAAGTTCGGCAAAAGGAAATATGATTGTGGCTATCCTGTTGAGGGGTAGTGGGTATTTGGAAGTGTGGAAAGAGGGTCTGGGAGATTATTTTTAATGGCAGTGCATGATAGAAGTAGGGATTTGTAATTTTATTTATTTGTGAACTATAGTATAAATTTTCTGGATAGTGTGTCTGGCTGTCATGTAAATACGATAGTGATTACGTGGCGGCATGTTAAAGGCGGTATGAAATTTATATTTCTGCTATTCGAAAACGCATTAATTCATGGTAAGTGCATTTTATTTTATCCTTGTTCTTATTTTGTAGAATGTTATGTTCATTGGTTCTTTAATATGAATTTCTGTCGTTATTGTTGTTTTTTTAAATTGTTTGAAATTTATTTTAGTTTATTTTGTTGTTTAGTGTCTAGACTGTACAATTCGTAGATGAATTTTAAAGTTGAAACAGAACGCTGTGTACATGGTATTATTTGAAATTTATTGTTGTTATGTTATTTTATTAAAGCGAGGAGTGCGTAGATCGTAGATTCCTTCCTTGCCTAAATTGTGCAATTCGTAGAATTTTTTTTAAGTTTAAACAGGATGCTGTGTACATGGTATTCTTTATGGAGCGTGTCTATACGCAGAGATAAGAGGTCGTATTAATTTTGCTCCCACATTTTGCTTCACGGTGAACGGAATATTCAGCCTTACAAGAGATTTTTTTGTATCTGCAGTTACAGCAAAGCACTAGGACTTCAGTAGTGTAAGTTTCATCATTATTCAGTGATTATTTAATTAATTTTCTAAGTATTACTGTTCCGGCTTGTGTTCCTGACCGTTGTTACTTTATCACAGTAACGCGTTTACCCGACCCTCCTTCCTTCTGCTGATAAGAAAAAGGAACTTTAGCATTCTCCCCTCCTCTCAGTCTCGGACACAGGCAGCGCAGGGGTGCGCTTGTAATCGAATACTACTCTAAATCCACCCCTTCCAAAAATCGCTTTTATTTTATTTATTTTGTTTTTTTTTCAACCCCAAAACAAGAAGGAAAAGATTGTCAACCGCCATCTTTGGCCACATAAGAGTAGTAATCATCTTACGACTGTCAGTGTATTTGATTTTTTTTTTTTTTATTATTAGTACTACACATCATTCGTGCCAAGTGCGTGTTTGCATTCAGCTCAAGCAGTATTTTCCTTTATTAGTGCTACAGTGCAATTCCTCATCCAAGTTCATATCTGTGAAAGTGTGTGCACTGCTTATTTTGAAAGAGATTTTAACGCTTACGAAGTATTTACCTCTTACATACCCCAGTCCGAACTAGTGCTATATAGCGCATACTCTAATACATGTAAAGAAGATTTTTGAAATTTCACCATACATCTCCTTATTCATTATTAATATCGGAAGTTTAAGCATCGTGTTCTCGCAGTACGGTACATACTTTATCAGGCAGTGTATGCGATTTGATTGTACACATCTCCTCATTCAAGTTTAATGCTACGAAAGAGCTCCAGTATTCAATCATATTATTCAGTGCTTTGATATAGTGCGTGTGAATATTATTCAGTACTTACTTAGGGCAGTGAAAAGTGCGTGTATTGTGTTCAAGTAATTCATCTTTTTTTTTTTTTTTTTTTTTTAAACACAGCGCTGCGTTACAGTGTACAGAGTGCGTAATTTTTTTCATTCAGTGCTTACCGTGAGTGTGTGCATACATGTTATTGCTCTTTCTTTCTTTCTTTTTTTTTTAATCTTTTCTCTCACAGTGCTACAGCGCAAACTCAATATTTATGCAAGATAATTTATTTGTGAGATGAAATTTCTTCATACATCTCCTAATCAAATTTTCAGTGCTGTGAAAGTATAGTGTTTTTGCAGTTATTTCATCTTATAGTGCTATAGTGCATACTTTACTGTCAGTTTATGTGATTTGATTGCGCATCTTCTCCTTCGAGTTTAGTCCTAGAAAGTGTGTGCATCGTGTTCTAATAGTCATTTTTCAAGTGGAAGTTTCACAGTGCGAAGTGCGTGTGATAAATCAAATTGTGCGTGAATGTGTGCTGAATCCAAGGATACATCGCATTAGTATGTGTGCATCGTAGTTTTCAAAAAATTTGTGAAAAAGTGTGTTCAATAATTTTGTTCACCTCATATGCCGTCCTTGTAACGGAAGGGTGCCGCCCGGCCACCACGTGGTTGCCGTACTAAGCTTAGGAAGTCCGTCGAAAAAATTTTAAGTCCAGAAATCTGTGATTTCTTTTCAAAAATCAATATCTTCGTAATTAATGCACTTAGGATTACCGGGTTTTCGGCAAATTGGTAAGTTCTTCATATACTATTATATTATACTTTCAATATGGCTATAACTGCATTATCTTCGATATTAGTATTTTAAGACTAACCTTTTCTGGAACCTAGCTAAAATCTGCACCCAAATAAACTTAATTTTCTGATTGCTGTCTGAAACTTTATAAAATATGCTAGTAACCCCAAAGGGTCTGTTCATTGGGCTCGGAATACTAGTTTAAACATGATACTTGATTTTGTCGAAACGTTGTGAATTTCGACACAACTCCTTCACGTCGTCGAGTGCAATTTCGACAAACTCCTTACAGTGTATTCTCCATAGTTTTTAAGACTGTTTACTGTTATTTTAACTGTGTTATATCTTTCTGAGCCTTTTCTGTGTGCCTTTACATATCGTATACATATTTTTGATTGATTATATATTATTTTACATAATAATATATTATTTCTCTGTTTATATTTAACATTCATTATGTTTTACTGATATAAAGCATATTAACGTCATTTGTAATTATATTATACCAGTCTGTTTCTTATGGGAAATTAATTACCTAGTGTGAGCTTATGTAATATTCACGCATCGCTATGCCTCAACAATCAGTTTCGTTTACGGATGACCCAGTGAATGACAACTTTGATCCTACTGCATTGCTTGCAACTGATAACAATTATAGTGACAAAGTTAATTTGTTATACGATCATATTCGTGCCATTGCAACTCTCTATCGAGGAGGAAAGTATACACTTCCTTTCGAACCACGAGAAAAATTGCTCCATTCATTGGATGCGTTACGGCAATTGGCTCTTCAGGGCCCGGATTACATCCCGAAACCAGCCACAGTTGAGGCTGAGGTGAATACATCAACAGTGGTCTGCTGTGAAATTATTCATAACCCACCTATTATTTCATCTCTGCAGCAAGTTCCTTTAGTTCCAATTCCCTCTGCTTTGCCTTCTCCAGCTCCTGGACACTCTTACTCATCTGCATTACAGCAATCCCTTCCGCCAGCTCTTACACCTACTTTACTAATATATCCAAAAGAGAACACAACTAGCAGGAAGCTTAGAGATAAACTTTCCCAGGAATTTCCTTTGCCGAAACTTGGAGTCCAAGTTAAACGGATCAAACCTATCCAACGCGGTGGATTGGCGGTGGTCTGCCAGTCGGAAGAAGATCGGAAAAAATTAGCAGCTACTTTAACGTCTGATCACGCAGCTACATTTGTTAACGTAAAGAATCCCACAACAAAAAACCCCTTATTGCAATTCATAATTTATCCCCAGATCTGACACAGGAGGATTTACAGCTTACCATACAAGAAGACTTTGGCCTCACTAGTGACGAAGTTAAACTTATATTTCGTCTAAAGCAGCGACGCAATGTCAAGTGGGTTGCCGAGTGCAGCCCAAGGGCATATCAAACCTTCATGTGCAACCCACGCATCTACATCGGCTGGCAAGGCCACCTTATCACTGAGCACTTTAATGTCAAAAGATGTTTCAAGTGCCAACGTTTTGGGCACCTGCAAAAAAAGACTGTCGCGCAGCGTCCACTTATTGCGCATTGTGTGCTGGACAACACGATACCAAGGACTGTTCGGCCGATGCCGATACAGCAGCATGCATCAATTGCATCGATTATAACAACGGCAGCAGATATCAAGTCCCGATTGACCACGCAGCAAACTCCAACACCTGTTACTGCTACCAAAGTAATATTGACAGAATCCGAAGCATTACCACCTATGAGTAGAGATGCCCAGTATAATGTTTCATGTAATTCTGTTCCTAACATCAAATTCTTGCAAATTAATCTTCAGAAAGCTCAAGTTGCAACTGCCCAGGCAATAGAGTTTGCGTTAAGCAGAAAAATTGATTTTCTTCTGGTTCAAGAGCCATATACTAGACATGGCAAAGTGGTTGGTTTTCCTTTATTATGGACTGTATATCATCAAGAAAATTCAGAAGATCCTCCACGCTCAGCAATAATTAATTGTAACCCTCAATTCTCTCCATCAATTATTACTATTACTAAAGATCAAGTAGCACTTTTATTAGAATTAGAAAATTTTACTATAGCATTATTTTCGATCTACTCCAGTCCCTCAGATGATATCAGCACTACAATCTCTTTCCTGGAACACTATACAAGAGTTCTTGGTAATAAACATCAGATTATCAGCGGCGATTTTAACGCTCACTCTGTTGCTTGGGGCTATCGAACAACAGACCCCAAAGGCCGTCTGTTAGAAGACTTCTTATCTTCTAAAAATTATGTATTACTCAATGCCACGAATACAATTCCTACTTTCGACAGACTATATGCTGTGGGTTGGCCGGACCTGACCTTTACATCCGCCAATACCTCTCACTTAACAAGTAATTGGACGGTCAGAGATGAGATTTCATTATCTGACCATAAATATATCACTTTTGAAGTAACACAACATAGTTCTTTACCTATCTTACCTCGTTATAATCTTCCTGGCAGGAAAATTAATCAGTTTAGTCGAAAAGTTCGTGGAACTCTTAATCGTCTTCGTCACCAAATCAACTCTTTAACCATATCTGAAGATATTGAACGTTTTTCAGAGTCCTTAATGCAAAATCTTCAAGATATTTGTCACGAAATACTTCCAAAGCGAATTACCAAGCAGCTCCATACTTTACATTGGTGGAACTCTGATCTTCGCATACAGCAGCGGAAGTGTCGTGCGCTTAGGCGACGATTAAAAAATCTGAACGACGCAATGGAATAACATCTAATACTCTTCAAGTTTTTCAAAGAGAGCGTGCTCTGTATAAACGGATGATTATGCAGAGCAAAATAGAAGCTTGGAGAAAATACTGCACATCAAATAGAGAAATATTTGGCTTACCCTATAAGATCGCTCGAGATAAGCTTTTCCAGCCTGCATCAACGTATCTTTCAGAATCATCACTTGCTGGGTCTAGCCCAATAGAAAATACTATTAATGATATTCTAGCATCATTTCTTCCTCAGGATGATATTACAGATGACTCCCCAGAGCACTTGTCAATTAGGCAGCAAACTTCTATTCCTAACACAGAGGATGATCCACAGATTACAATTACAGAAATTAAAACCACTCTTCGAAATATTCCAAAAAAACGGGCCCCAGGCCCCGACGGGATTGACTATTCTATAATTCGTGTAATCATTAATTCTCACATCTTCTTCTTCTGTGATTATTTTAATAAGTTATTTCTTAATGGTGTATTTCCTCGTATCTTCAAAGCTGGAAGAATGGTTCTTTTTCTCAAAAAAGGCAAAGATCCGCAATTATCCACATCTTATCGACCTATATGTCTATTATCTGCTTTGGGGAAAGTTTATGAAAGAATTATTGTCTACCGTTTAAAACATTATCTTCACAAAATTCACTTTTTAAGTGATCACCAATATGGCTTTAGACCAGGTAGGTCTACCCTACAAGTATTATCAAAAATTACAGAAGATATACATCGTAATCGCAACAATGGTCACCACAGTGCTTTCATCAGTATAGATCTTAAGAATGCTTTTGACTCACTGTGGTGGCCTGCAATACTGGAGGCACTTCGACAAGCTGATTGTCCTCAGAATTTATTTCTTGCATTTCAAAGTTACTTGTCGGAAAGAAAAATTATCTACTCCACTAATCATGGCATTATTACAAGACAACAAAACAGAGGCTGTCCGCAGGGTTCTTGTGCTGGCCCTGATTTATGGAATATAACATTTAATTCTGTTATTGCCGCAAACTGGCCAGCACATACCCGGGCATATGCGTATGCAGATGATACAGTTTTTATCATTCAAGGACGAACTCGAGAAGAGTTGCAAAGAAATGCTATTGAAACCTGTGATCTCTTTTATAACTTATGTTCTAGAATTAAATTAACAATTTCCGAACCAAAATCGCAAATTTTATTAATCCCTAAAAAAGGAGGATCTTTGGTTCGACGGCCTCGAATCACCATTCATGGTACACGTATACCTATCAAACCGCAGCTCAAATTTCTCGGCGTTATCTTTGACGAGAAACTGAACTGGATGCCGCATGTTTTGGAACTAAAGAGACGAACTGTTATAATTGCATGTAAATTGCGTCAAATGCAGGGTCGTGGATGGGGAATTAGTCCCTATATACAAAAGGTTCTTTATCTCACCGTTATCGAGAGAATGGTCACCTATGCGGCTGCTATATGGGCTGAACCCATGCAGGGTCGCAAAGTGCGCCACTTGCAAAGTCTCCAGCGTCAATTTGCCTTACAGATAACTAGGGCGTTTCGTACTACCTCATCCAGTGCATTAAATGTCATGGCGGGACTGATCCCTCTTCATCTACGTATTCTGCAGGAAGCAGCAATACAATCCGTCAAGGTTTTGAAAAAACCTTTCATCCTATTTGATGAACTTTTTCACACCATTGCACTATGAACAACCCTCACAACATTTGGATGTGCATCCAGTCCTTCAAGGAACAGGACTTCGGATTTTCCTTAAAGACGTAACACTGCCACCTATCCCAAGCATTCAATATTACACTGATGGATCTAAAATAGATCAACAGACAGGCTGTGCCCTTGTAGCCTTTCATAATGGTCAGTCAATTTATCAGTGGCTGGGTCATCTCCATGGAAATAATAGTGTATTTCAAGCGGAGGCCCTAGCCATCCTCAAAGCAGTTCAAAACTGTAAAACAAGTGGTGCTATGGAGGAGGCAATAATTATCACTGATAGTCTTTCGTCGCTTCAAGCGATTCAAAACCCCAGACATTCTTCTTCGATTATCTCGGACATACAATGTGAACTTCGTAATCAAGTGGGAAATAACATCACGCTTGGACTAAGGGCCATGCTGGGGATCACGGTAATACTTTGGCAGATAATTTAGCCAAATCAGCTGCCGAAAATACCGATGCCGAGGCTGAAAAAGTGATTCTTAAGTGGCCAACATCTCACTTAAAACGAGCTCTTCTTTTAAAAGTTATATCCCAATGGCAACTAGAATGGGATACTGATGAAAACCGGTCGACGAACGTACAATCATATTACGTATGTGGATCAATGTCGTCAGATAACAAATCATCAACTAGTAAGATATATCTCGGGGCATGGTCCATTTCCAAGCTACTTTTACAAGCATGGAATTGCAAATAGTGAATATTGTGTCTGCGGAACTCTAGGCATACCTGAACATTATATTACTACATGCCCGTTAACGGAGGAATTTCACATTCCTTTCCCTGTGGATAATCAACTAGCATTTAGTAAATTTTTAATTAAGCAGAAGTACCTTATCAGAAAACTCTCAAAAATTATGGACATTCTCCACAGTTATGGATCTGATCTATGTCAGGTTGTCTAATGTTAATGGTTTTGTTCCTGTTTTCATAATACAACTGTATTCTTGTACACTCCAGTTGCATTCTTGTCTGTTTACATAGTGTTTTCATAATACAATTGTATTTTTTGTACACTCCAGTTGCATTCTTGTCTATTTACATATTATAACTATATTCTTTCTTTTTAATAGTCCCAGTATTGTTACAAATATTATTAAAAATTGTATTGTATTTTAAATGCACTATAAGATATTGCACAATAAGTATTATACTCGCAATCCTCAAACTATAGATATGGTATTACTATCTTACTGAATTACAAGCTACATATTAAGTATTCTAATCTGGTTATATATCAAAAATATTGTATCGAGCATTGTAATAACTATTGTATCAAACTATTAGCATTGTATCATATTTCATTATAATTACAATATACAATATTTGCACTCTAAGTACTGCATTATATTCTAACTAGTCTATTAACTTAATTTACTTATTATTTTAATTCTTGCATTAATTATTGTATTAAGTTGGTAGTTATGTAATATTATGTTGAGTTATAAGCTCTACCCTAAGAATATGTGATGCAACATATTGAAATTATGAACATCGTATCGCTATGTATGCTTTAGTATGGAACTGTAAATTAAATTCTTTGCAATACAGAAACTGGATTATTAGCTGGATTATTAGCATAACGTTATAAGTAGTCTTGATTCAACTTGGCATTAACTATTTTATTGAATTACATGCAGAATTTTAGACTTTAGATTTTAGATTTAGTTTATTGATTATATTGAATTATATGTCGTGTATTGCATATTGCACAGAATTATTAATATTGAATTGATCATAAGTATTTTTTATACATTATATTGGTATAACTATATTGTTGCATTGTATCGCATATTGCACAGAATTAATAATATTGAATTGATCATAGGTATTTTTATACATTGCATTTGTATATTTATACTGTTGCAAAATATGTCTTTTTATCCTCAGTATTGTACTGAAGTGTTGCTCTTGTGTATTGTATACAAAGTATTGCATTTAATTCGCTTTAGTTATTAAGAACATTGCCTTATAGGCATCATACTATTAAGAATATATATATTGCACTTCTTTTTATACCCTGAGATACGTACTGAATTAAATATTGTATTAATTATTTTACTGAACTAGCAATTGTGTTAAAATACTGTATGAAAGTTAAAGTAGTATTTTGGTCTCATTTTGCTTTAAATATTCCATTAAATTATAAATAGTATCATAGACGTAGCTTATCGATTTTATACTGTATCATATGTCTTGTATTGCATATTGCATAGAATTATTACCAATTACTTGACAATATGTATTTTTCTACATTGCATTTGTCTATATACTGTCACATACTCTATTTATTTACTCTTAGTATTGTATTGTACCTATTGTTGTGTCTTGTATATTAACCCTGTAAGCATGTTAATTTACCTATTGTATCACATATCTTACGTATTTGCAGTACATTATATTATATCGTATAACCGTATTGTATAATATATATATTAAATTGTGAGCTTCGTATGGATATGTATCATCTTACATGAAATTGCAATGTTGTGAGCATCGTATACATAATAAAATTGCACTATAAATCCCCTGCAATACAGGAAATGTGTAGTTGGTATCGTAATATAAATAATGTATCATTAATTTTGCATTAACTTTTGTAATTGAATGATATAGCATCCATTATCTTACGTATTAGTTGTAAATCATATTGTACTGTATACTGTATTATATAATATATACATTAAATTGTGAGCATAGTATAGATATGTATCATCTTGTATAAAATTGAATTATAAGTTCCCTGCAATACAGTACTGTGTAATATATATTAAATTGTGAGCATCGTATAGATATGCGTCGTATAAAATTGCACTAATATAGGAAATATACAGTTGGTATAGTAATATAAATAGTGTTTTATTAACTTTGCATTAACTATTGTATTGAACAATATGGCTTATTGATCTTATATTGAATTATCTATCTTGTCTTGCATCTCGTACAGAATCATTAGTATCGTTTTACCTTGTATTGGTATATATCTGTATGTGTGTATGTATGTATATATGTGTGTATGTGTATATATATATATATATATATATATATATATATGTGTGTATATATCTATGTGTGTGTGTGTGTATATATATTATATATAGTTGTATAATGTATTCTCTTTACCTTGTATTGGTATTTATATAGTTGCATAATGTATTTATGTATTGTATCCTTGCTTTGTACACTAACTATTGTATTGAACTTACCATCAGTATTAAGATCATTACATCATCGATATCATACTATCAGCATTATTATCAGCCTAGTATATAGCAGCAGTAGCAGTTTTGTAATATTTAGCATTGTATCAGTTTGTAGTACTGTTTGTAAGTATTCTAGTAGTAGTTTTGTAGTATTGTAGTATGTAGCAGTAGTAGTTTTGTAGTATTGTAGTATGTAGCAGTAGTAGTTTTGTAATGGTGTTTACTCCTTTGGTTTTCTATTGTTATCGCTATCTGTATGTGTTTTGTTCTAATTATGTCTATGTGATTCTAGTATTTATTCAAAACTGGCACTTGCACCTTTGTAATCTTATGCTTTGTCAAAACTACAAATGTACCCTTTATTTATTTATTTATTTTTTAGCCCTTGTCTGGCCATGTATTTGTTGAACTTTGACTCAATAAATACTAGGGCCGGGCGGTTGGTGTGAACATGCTTCTGGGGGCTTCTTTGGTCTTTTGGACTGCCACCTGGATGGCCTGGTAGCTGGGTTTCGGTGTTTGGTGCGAGGCGCCTGTGTGGCCCATCTGGCTCAAGATAGAGGTGGACGGGTTGCATATGCCAATTAAATATTACGGTAAAGGGATGGTGCACACGTCCCCCGTCAACTATCAACTATCAACTATAGCAGGAACTGTAAAAACGCTCCAGTTTGCGCGAAGTGTGGTAACAGCCACCCGACGCAGGAGTGTAGCTCGGAAAAAATGAGTTGCACTAATTGCTGCAGTAGTAATTCTGAAAAGGGGACCTCTTTCAGCACAGATCACCCAGCTACTTCAAGTTCCTGCCCAGTGTATGGAGCCCATTTCGAGAGTCTGAGAAGGACCACTGCAAAGAACTAAACCAAGATGACACTAAACAAACATATAGCAGGTCTTCGATTTTTACAGTGTAACTTGCAGAAGTGCTATGCAGCAACCATAAATACGCTGCAAGTAATGACACATACTGCTGCCAATGTCGGAATCTTCCAAGAGCCATACGTTTACAACGGAGTGATTCCTAGTGTTCCAACACACAGCAGAACGTTTCTCTCAAAGAATCAGCTAGCTGCGATTATTTACAGTGGCCCTCTCTCCCCTCTCCTAATGAAAATCACAGAGCATACAGTCTCCATCAGACTAGACACTAGTAATTGCAGCATTGATATTATTGCTGTGTATCTACCTCCCGAGCGAAGATATTACCTCTCTATTAGAGGAATTTAATTCTAACCTTCTAACTGGGGCATCACACTGTATCATAGCAGGAGACTTTAACGCCACCAGTCAACTATGGGGTGCTGACTCGGAGAAAACCGAAGGGGAATTGCGGTACTAGAATTCTTGGACAGTAAGCATTTCATTGTCATCAACGCTCAGGACTCACCGCCTACCTTTGAAACATCTAGAGCTCGAGGGTGGCCAGATCTAACAATATCAACTCCCAATACAACTCCGTACATACAAGATTGGACAGTGAGTGACCTGCCGTCACTCAGTGATCACAAAATTATTACTTACAGGCTGGATACTCATATAGACTACATAATAAAGAAAAGATTCAAACGGCATTTGGAGGACATTCCGTTTTACGGGAACACATTCGAGCGCATGTAGAGAAATTTATCAAAGATTTCAACAACTGCCAGGACAGAAACTCCTTAGATAATCTCTACGACTTACTAGTTACAAAAATAATGCAAGCCGCCCACAAAACATATCGTTTGAAATCTGTAAAGGCAAAACACTCGATATCCTGGTGGTCACCAGAGCTTAACACAGAGAGGAGCAGAGTTCGAGCACTTCGCAGAAAAGCACAATCCACGGTAGATCCATATCTACGGCAACTCAAAATGATAACATACAATAAAGCCAGAGCTTTATATAAAAGAAAAATTAAAGAGGCCAAGTTAATCTCATGGAGAACTTACTGTAGTAATGTCACTAAAGCCTTTGGACCTACTCAAAAGATAACATGTAACAAGGTGTTTCGTCCTACGACCCTTTCGCCTATGGTGAATAGCACTGCCTCATCCAACATCGAAGTAATCAGTGAGATCAATAAATGCAGTTTTTCCTGATGATGATGAAGAGGATTTCTTAGAGGAGCAAGAGGAAGCGAGAAAAACCTACAGTATGAAATTTCGCCAAGTTACCAGAAGAGACGAACTCCCTCCTACGCAAATGGAAGTGGATAACATCATACGTACTCTGGCACCCAAAAAAAGCTCCAGGTCCGGATGGAATTGGTAATATCATCATTAGAGAGATACACCGGGAATTCCCAAAACTATTCCTTGCGGTCATTTCAGCTTGCTGGAAACATCAGTACTTTCCTAAAAATATGAAGTTGGCAGAAGTGGCGTTATTCCTAAAATCAGGCAAAACTCCGGCAGAACCTACATCTTACAGGCCAGTCTGTCTACTGCCAGCGCTCGGTAAGGTATTGGAAAAGAGTAATTCTTTACAGATTGGACTTCTTCCTGCAAAGGAACAACGCCCTGCATCCCAACCAATATGGATTCCGAATGGGCAACTCAACTGAACATGCCATAAAAGACTTAATGGCCACTATCAAACAGAACAAGGATAACAATTTGCACTCACTGGCAATAGCCATTGACATCAAGGGAGCCTTTGACTCCCTTTGGTGGCCAGACGTAATGAATTTGCTGCACAACATGGCGTGCCCAACAGCCATTATTACCATCCTTCGCTCGTACCTTCAAGATCGAAGTGTACAAGTAACATCAGACAGCGGCATTTATGTCAAAAATGTCTTTAGAGGATGCCCACAGGGGTCATGCCTTGGACCAACACTGTGGAATACAGTGGCAAACTCGGCATTTCGTCAGTTTGAGAGCGTAGAATACGCTCGAATCATAGCCTATGCGGACGATTTTATGCTAGTTGTGGCAGGAGGGAGTAACCTCGAAATGAGATCTCAATACTGTCTTGATCTGTTCTCCCAATGGGCCCGAGCACATAAGCTTCAGATTTCGGCAGAGAAAACTAAAGCTTTGCTCATAGGACGCAGCAGGCAGCTAAGACGCAACCCAAGCATTAAACTCCATGGGATACCGGTAAAATGTTTCCCCCAATTGAAATATCTTGGGCTATTACTCGACAACAGACTTTCTTGGATGCCACATGTCAGGAATCTTAAGACTCGAATTAGCATCCTAAGGAACAACATGAGACGCATGACTTTACATAAATGGGGTATCTCATCTAAGCTACTAAAAATCTGGCATAGAACCATTACAGAAAGTGTAATAACTTATGGAGCAGCAATCTGGGGTGGCGAACTTAACCTATCATATGAAAAGATCCCTGCTCTCTATTCAGAGACAGCAGCTACTTCAAGTATGCAGGGCCTACCGTACCACGTCAACACTATCCCTACAACAACTAGCAGGAATTCCTCCCCTAGATTTGATAGTAGAAAGGGAGGCAGCTATCGTAAGGGTTACCAGGCTGGGTCAAACTTCAACACTCTGGGGTCATAGTTATCACCACTCGGACTACGAGGAGCAAAACAACTGCAATAACTTTCATCCAGCAGCTTTTAATCTCTTTGACGGTATCAGTATAAACGACCAACCAATTCAGAGGTACAGTAATAACCTTTTCACAGATGGCTCCAAAACTGAGAACGGCACTGGCAGCGCCTTCTGTAGACTAGAAAATGGAGTTTTAACATTCGAGTGGAAAAGGAAATTAGGCTTGAACAACTCGGTATACCAAGCAGAGCTTCTAGCTATCAGTGCTGCAATTAGATATGCGAACACATGTCAACAGGAGAAATTCTCCATACTCAGTGATTCGGCATCAAGTCTGACGGCTATCGCAAGTCAAAACAGCCGGAGTCCATTGGTATACAGAATTCAGAAACAGCTTCTGACAATGCCTATTTCGCAAAGACCCACTTTAAAATGGGTTCCCGCTCACACAGGGATTCAAGGCAATGAAGCCGCTGACCTACTGGCCAAGCAGGCAGCCAAATGCACGGATATATTAGAAAGACCAACTAAACTTCCTTGGTCTCATATTAAGCGAACAACTTTGACAAGTCTGCTACAAAATTGGCAAAGTAGATGGACAGAGGCAGAGGTAGGACGAAGGACATTTCGCTTACTGCCAAAAGTTAACATGGAAATAAAGACCCACTCTGCTAGCCTAACACAGTTCTTGACAGGTCATGGACCATTCCCAGTATACCTGAACAGATTCAGACTTAGGGATACTCCTTTCTGCGAATGCGGAGAGGAAGGCGACACGGACCATTATTACTTCCATTGTGTACATACAAGAACCTGGCACTTGAAGAAACCAGCGGACTGTGCCTGGGCAATGTGGACGACTAACACACTCAAAAACTGAATAGCCCTTGATAAAATAGAGAAAATCTCAGAACACTGCCTAAGCAGAAACAACCGTGGATAATATTATGTTGTTTCAAAAGTTCAGAACTTAAAGCAGATAACCAGAATAACGTTTAGTGCCTTGCAGTTAACAATATGTAAAAACTGTTATTAGTTTATAATATTCAACCTTGTTACTCTAGAGTCTTCCCCGCCGTGATGGTATATAATTCCGTTTGGTTCATGTCCGTGGTCGGAAGCCATCATAGCGGAAAATCTCAGAACACTGCCTAAGCAGAAACAACCGTGGATAATATTATAATGTTTCAAAAGTTCAGAACTTAAAGCAGATAACCAGAATAACGTTTAGTGCCTTGCAGTTAACAATATGTAAAAACTGTTATTAGTTTATAATATTCAACCTTGTTACTCTAGAGTCTTCCCCGCCGTGATGGTATATAATTCCGTTTGGTTCATGTCCGTGGTCGGAAGCCATCATAGCGGTGCACTCACTCACTCACATGGTATTCTTTGAAATTTATTGTTGTTATGTTAATTTATTAAAGCGAGGTGTGCGTAGTTTGTAGATTCGTTCGTTGCCTACATTGTGCAATTCGTAGATTTTTTTTTAAGTTAAAGCTGTGTACATGGATTCTTGTCAAATATTTTTGGTTAGAAACTTTACGTTTTTGCTATCTAAACTTTTTTGTTTTTGTTTCGGATTTTTAGCTAAATTGTGTGTTTAAAACGTAGTTTTTGCATGTGCGAAAACCGCGTTTTTGGAGACATTTTAGACTAAAAGTTCAAAATGTAGACAAAAAATTTAGATAGTAATATGGCAGCGTGAAGTTTCTCGCCAAAAATATTTGGCGAGAAATTTGGCGACTTGAGGGCGCATATCAGAGTAGTTCCCTTTATTTAATTTCTTTAAATATTTTTATTTAAAGAAAATAAATTTCCTTAAATATTTATTTAAATTTAATTTTAACAGGGTGATAATATTGGGCGGCAACAGTTTGAAATGTAATACAGTAGTTTATAGTGACTCGACGCAAAATGCTGTTTTGAGACTAATATCTCTTCTGAACTAACCTACCCCTTGGGGCTACTAATAATTGACAGCTAAATAAAACGCTTGTAAGACTCTAGCTAAATTAAAGTTACTTTTGCTGGATAGATGGAACTGCGAAGCGGCTCTTCCCTAAGATCAACTGTATCAATAACAGTGCGTACGAAGGCCCTTTTATACAACTCAAGAGAGGATTGACAGTCGGCACTCCTAATGCTTAAGAAACTCGGGCAATAATTTTGGCTGTAATTCAAAACTGAATTATAAAATTAAAACTAAGCCTACGCTAAATAATAAGGCGAAGCTACACAATGGTAATTAACGCCAGTTGGCTCTTAACTCTACCGCCGACATACACATACCGGGAATTAATATACACAGCCGTAAAATAGCCAGCTTGAAATATCAGCGACACAATGTGGCCAAAACGGCAGAAAACACTCTGCCTGAAGTGTCTGAGACATCAGCTTAAATGGCATCTTTCTACCCTATTTCGCATAATGCGCGAAACTGAAATATTCTGACAGGAAATGACAGAAAATAGAAAAGGTAAATAACTAAACAAACTGGTTACTTTAAAACCAAATAAGCAACTTTAATAGCCGTCTCGGATTGCTTTAGAAAAATAGGATTCTTTTAAATTTTTAGTTCAAAGGGGCTTTGTCCCTGAGGGACTATTCTTTCCGTTTGGCAGTTTTGCGTCGAAACACTATAAATGGCTGTATTATTATCACAACAAATATGATTAAATGTCCTCAAATAATCGTGCAGTATCACAATATATCACAGTAGTTATCTTCTAACTACTCAAACGTTCAAGAGAACTTAAAACAGCTAAAGAAAGCTAATCCGCTACAGTCAACAAGAACAGTTTTCTAAGCAAACTTTTAAGACAACAACAAACTAACTACAATCACCGACTCACTGAATTGAGAAGTTTTCCTCCTTTTAATAAGATTTTTAAATCGCGTGCGAGAACTTTCTCGAAATCAGAAACAGATATTTATTAAATGTTAAATGCACGCGCTCTTGTATTTTCAATTTTCCGCCTTAGCTTTCTTTTAATATTCGTCACGCGCTGCACTGCGCGGGAAATAAATCGAATTAATTTACAATTCAACTAACATTAGCTATTTAAATACCAAATCCGTAACACTATCCATTTCATATTCACTTGCTTTTCATTCTTTTGACTAAAAAGGAATTAATTTCTCATTCGAATGAAAATGGCCAAGCATATCATATTTTTCAACACATAAAAATGCTAAAAGAGGACGTTTGAATTATCTGATAGACCGAATAATAATAATATTACTATTAGTAGCAAACAGAGTAATAGTATTAATAATAATATCAGTAGTAAAAAAGTAGAATCTAGGTTATTTTGAAGCTGGAGACGTAAAAAATGAGCAATGCGGTTGCAGGGACTCGAATCTGGAACTCTCAAATATATGCCCAGTGTGCTTACAGTTACACCATGAAGGCGTGCTGGATGGAGGGAGAAAATATTTTATGACAGTAATGGTAGTACTATAACAAGAACGACGATAAAAATAACATTAATAATCTCTATTATTAAGTAGTAAAGAATTTGTATGCATATAAGGTATGATTATTCATCGAGCTGCGGAATTCGAGAGTAGCTTGAGCTGCTAAATTCGGAATGTATATGACCTTCCTCAAAAACTTGTGCACCTCGAAGCCTCAACTTTGAATTTCGAATTTTTTTCGTCCAAAGAGACATTAGACCCAAAGAGCTATTAATCTTATAAAACGGCTCTTTTGCGTCTTTTCATTCTCTGCGTTGATTCACTTTTCAGACTGTTGACACCAAATAGTATCACCATATTCGTTATTTAAATTCATTATTCACAATGCATTATTTAAAGAAACTAAATAATGAAGGATCTACACGAATGTATGAATGTTTCTAGCATTGTAAAAAAGAACGTTACCTACAGGCATCCGATTTTGAATAACGCCCAAACATGGGCAATTGAAAGCCTGAATTTTAAATTTCGAATTTGTTTTATTATCCGTTTCAAATTTTGTAAAACTTTAACGGCTTTTTGATTAACAAATTCAGAGATTTCAAAGGAAACAATGGCAACAGGTACAAAAAACAAAAACTTTTTTACCTCCAGCGAGCAAGACTGTATCGGAAATTCTAAAGATATGCTATTTTTAAATATTTTGTGATTTTGCTGTTGAATTGAATTTTATATGGTTTAAGTGCGAAGAACGTGATTATTTAATAAATAAAGTTAACACGCAAAACGTTAAAAGCACGCTCTTTTAGACGTAACATAAAATCTGAAAGCTTTCAGATTTTTTTTATTTTCTCATATTTTGTATGAAATTAATGAACTTTTGCTTGTAAATACAGCCATTTAAATGCCAGCTGTGACAACTTGGGCTCGAAGTAAAAAATATTTACCTTCAGCATTGCTAGTCCGCGGACTGAGGAATATTTGTCTTTCAGTAAGGCAAAATGTTATCATGGCCTAAAATAAAATACTTATTTCTTTCTCCGCCTTCGTGTTACCATTTTGCTATTTAACTATCAAATTTAATCTTGCTGTTACCGACTAGATAACGAAGTGATTGAAAAGAAATAAACCCGGCTCTTTGAAATATCTTACCTACTTTTCAACTGGATTGGTTTAAATAAAAATGCATTTAAATACGAGATATTTAATTTTAAATGTTAAGTAAATATAATTATGCAATGACACTACTGGAATCTTTAAAATTATATACATTTACCTTTTTTATGATAACTGTTTTCGGCAGCTAATTTGCGATGAAATAATATAGCGAAAAAAAAAAAATGCAACCCCTAAGGCTCAATCGGAAATTCCAAAGATATGCTGTCTTTAAACATTTTACGATTTTTGGTCTTAAAACATTTTTTTTTTTTTTTTCGTAAGTGCAAATAAAGCGATGCTTAATAGTGAAGCGAAAAGGTAAAAATAATGTGTTAGCAGGAGAAATTCCGACGGCAGATTGGTAAGAGATTATCAGAGAGAGCATTAAAATAACTTTACCAAATCCTCTGATTTGACATTAAAACGCGAATGTTTTCAGAATATAATCATTTCAGAACACTTTTCCAAGCATGAAATTGCACTACCTGTACTCAATAAAATCATTACACTTTTTTTTTTTTCCAAATAGTTATTTTAAGTAGCATGCCACGCAAGTAACTACTTAAAATAGGTCATGATGTACACTGGTGGGCAAAACTTAAGCAACAATATAAATTTTAATCATATAGCCATGAAATTGCAGAAAATGGTTCTTGCGATGAGTACAATAAACACGCAATTCAGTAGAAAGGTCATACGTATGCAAATGTCAGGAACAAAATGTCACAGGCGACGTGAGCGTAAGCAAAACACGTGCGGTCGGCGGGCTTAACTCAAGTCTACAGTAAAAGGAAGGACGTAGCCGCAATTAAAGACATTCACTGCAAGTACAGGTGGGTCCTTTCATGAAATATGGCTAGAAGAAATCACATGGATGACTTCACACTTGAAGAATGATGGAAAAGCTGCAGGATGGGCGTAGTGTGACCAGTGTAGCTGAAGAGTTCGGGATGAACAAAAGTACCGTTTCGCGCGCTTGGAAAACCTTCCAAACCATACGTACAGCTGTTAGAAAGGTTGGTGGTAGCCGCCCCAGGAAAACAACTGCAGTGGATGACCGATATATCGTCCTGCAGGTAAAAAGAGCCCGAAACCAGTCAGCAAGCGCCATAGCTCAACAACTGTATACAACAACGGGGCGACAAGTGTCGCGGTTTACTGTATCGAGACGCCCTCACAAAAGTAGTCTATTCGCCCGACATCCTTAATGGTGTATCCCTTTCAAAGTTAGCCATCGACGACACCGTTTAGAATGGTGCAAGAAGCACGAAAACTGCGCATCTCATCAATGTAGTAGTGTCCTATTTATGGATGAGAGCCACAAGCAATTCTCAAAGCCAGCTGATTTGGAGAGAGGTCGGTTTCATTGCAGTAATGGTTTCATTCCAGGATCCCAGGATAGTTTCATTCGAATAACATCACGGAAAGAAACCGTTACGGTGGTCCTGGAGACCCAGACGAAAGTCTGGGGAGGCATTATGCTGAACGGGCGCACAGATCTTCGACAGAGTTTCTGTAACCGGAGATCGCTATTGTCAGGAGGTGACCCTTCCCCATACGCGTCTGTTCTGTGCTGCCGTTGGAGAAGACTGATTTTATGGATGACAATGCAAGGCTGCACCGGACTGATGCTGTTCAGAAGCTACCGAAAAGTGAAGATATCACTCGAAAGGATTGGCCAGCGTGCTTGCCTGATTTAATCCCGTAAACATGTCTTAGATGCTTTGGGGAGATGCCTTGTGGCACGATTACATCCTTCGGAGAACACCCAGCAACTGAAACAGATGCTGATTGAGGAATGGGCCGTCTTAGCTCAAGATCTGTTGGACAATCTTGTGTTGAGTATGGAGAGACGGTGCGAAGCAACCATTGCAGTAATGGGAGGGCATACCCCATGCTAAGGAATATCTGCTTGTTGTTCTTCCTCTTGTACAGACAGTCATGTGTAACGACACTATGAGTTCAATAAAGTCTTTTTTGTTTGATTCCATTCTGTTTGCATTGTATTATTTTTGTGCACCCATGGTTTCGTCATCGTTTAAATACTAACTGCTGTCTCACATTTCTGAATTTTATGTCTCTCAGTTGATTTCTCTTGGAGTTATGGCAAAAAGAACACATGTTGCTTAAGTTTTGCACACCAGTGTAAAACTTAACATCTGCAATGACTTCGAAATTCGTCTTGCAACACTGATAATTGTGAAATAATCAGTTCCCAAGTATCTACAGCAAATTAATTAACAAGCGTATCGCCAAAATGTGTAATATTATCCTCTTCAAATTGATCTGCATACGGCAAACAAAGTGCCGAATTATCCTTTATTCGAATAAAATCCTTCCACTCTCCAATAAAAGCCTTAGGAGTAGAACTGCCACAAATCCATTTCACGGATGAGCTTCTGAACGAATTTTTCGCCTTTCATCAACACGTATGGAACTCGGATTTCAGGAATTTTCAAGAGCTCGTTAATTATGCTCAATTAAAACGCTGCCATCCGCTAATTTTTACCACCGCTCTACAGAATGCCTAATAAATTAATCCAGCGGCTTCGCATAATGAGGAAATTCCACGACTCTCTCCCAAAGGTGTGAAGGAAAAGGATGCCCAAAAGTAGAAAATGGCGATGAAATACTAAAATGGTACGAATAAGTTTTGTGTCAGTAATTAAATTGCAGTATTTGATTATTTGAAGCCGGTGGCTTTTAAAATGCCGCTTTGAATATTCTTGCAGCTTATCTTGGGAATAAATGTCTTATTCCGGGAATCGTAATTCCTAAATATCCTTTCCTTAAAATTTGAGTTTAGCATTTCTGTATAAATCAAGCTTGAAATGAATGCACAAAAAGCGACAAGCTTAGAATTTAATTAGCTTTATACACACTCTGCTTTTTTACGAGTGTATTCTTGTACACACAATACTCAAAAATTTGCTTAAATTTCTCAAGACATTTTCTCATGCATTACACAGGTTCTCAGCCTTTATTAGCCCACGCATCCTTTTTACTATTGCTAGACAATCATTCTCGCCCTCCCATCCAAAATTAAAACAATATATATACGTTGATTTAAATTAAATTATTTCTTTATGCGTTTTATAAATTAAACAAGAAAATGTATAGAAAATGTTGGTAAATAGTAAAACGCGAACAGAAATAGTTTCTTACATTCATAAATTAGAACTCAACAGGTAAGTAGAAGGCTGACCCCCATTCCTCCACCCACCCTGAAACCAAGAAATCCCCCAGAGGTATTCTTCTGTGGTTAAGAGCCCCTATTTTATTATTTGTTAATCTTAACTTGTTGAGGAACTCCAGTAATTAGACTCGTATGTTTTCAGGAAATATTTTCGTAGAAGTGGAAATATTTTATGTGTCTTGAAAATATTTTCAACGGATGAGGATATATTTTTAGCGAAAATATAATATATATATGTAGAATTTGACTTAATTCACAGCATGAGAGCACGAAGTAATATTTAAATGGTTTATTTAATAGGAAGAAATAAAAGTAATTAAGAAAAGTATATAAAGATGAAGTTAACGGTATGCAGGATTAACATAATGATGCACCAACAGTCCTTTTATAAACTCTTGAAGACGTGTGAGCCGTCTGCTCGCCCTCCACTCTCGACCAGGTCTCAGCGCTGTCTGGGATGATTCTTACTGCGCTGAGGGATGCTATACTGATGACGTCATAATCCTGGTATTCTAATTCAGCATTGGACGTTGATGACTCCCACAGCTTCGGCCAGCCTGAAGAGGCATCGTCCTCGATGTCTGTTGAATGGACATCACTATCATGTACCTGCAAAGATAATAAAAAAAAAAAAAAAAAAAAGAGAGTATCAGGTCCTTAGGTTTTGAGCTGATACAAGCATTAAATCAATTTGACCATGGCTTCATATGGTCAGCCGCAGTAGATGTCAAATTTGGTCCTTCATGGCATCCTACTTTCTCGACTTCATATCTGTCATTTAATCTTACAGCTATGATTTTATACGGTCCATGAAACTTAGGTCGTAGTTTCAAACCAATCCCATATTGAGTTCTTTGAATGGCTACCAAGTCGCCAATCTTGTATAGTTTCGGTTTCTTACGTTTCTTGTTGAATTGTTTTCGATTCTCTTCTTGAATCCTCAAAATGTTGTTTTTAGCATCTTCTCTCATCTCATCACGTTCTTGCATCAATTGCTTTAAATATTCTTCATTCAATATTTCACTAATTCTCAAATCTTCTTTATTCTTCATTTTCGTGCCTATGAGAAGCTCAAACGGTGAATATTTTGTACTTCTCGTAGTTGTACTGTTGATTATCCTCTGGACATCTGAAACATACTTAAACCATTTCGTTGAATCTTCATGTGATAATTTTGACAAAACAGGAATCAAAATTCTATGAATTCGCTCAATTTGTCCGTTACCTCTTGGAATACCGGTAGTAATTTTGACATGTTCTATTCCTTCTTCAGTACAATAAGCTAAAAATTCTTTCGATGCGAAGGCACTACCTCGATCTGAAATGATTCTGGCTGGATTTCCAAATACAGTCCGTTGTTGCTTCAATTTTGAAATAACTTCTTGTGTAGTTGGTGATTTCACTGGATAGAACCAAGTAAATTTCGTAAAAGCGTCGACAACAGTTAGAATGTGTTGGTATCTCTTGTTTGTCGATGGAAGAGGTCCAATAAAGTCGATATGATACGTACTCAAGGGAACGTTTTCTTTCGGTACAGGATGAAGAAATCCTTCTGCTTTTCCTTGCTTCTTGTTGTACAGTATACATTCTATACAGTTAGCAATTACCTTTTTCAACTTTGCATTTCAGTCTGGGAATATAGAATTCTTGCTCTACAGCATTCACAGTTTTATCTACAGCAAAGTGACCTTTTTGTATGTACCTTCTGTATGATTTCATTCTGTAAGGATTCTGGCACTACTAGAAGATCTTTACCATTTTCAAATTTGTACAAAATATCATTTCTCACGAAGAATCCATTTTCTTCTCCCCCTTCTCAATTAAATTCTTTATCAATTTCACATGTTCATCTTCATTCTGTTGTTGTGCTAACCGAATCTTCTCAGTTACATCGGATGTGTGTATGATGTTAAAATTAAAGCATTTCTACTTAAAGCATCAGCATGTTTCATTTGGCTTCCTGAACGATGTACAATTTCGTAATCGAATTCTTCAATAAACATTGCCCATCTCGCAATTTTAGGAGTTAAATCTTTCTTATCTAAAGTTTTTCTGAAAAGCGCTACAATCAGTTACAATTTTGAATTTAGTCCCTAACAAATAGTTTCGAAATTTCTTCAGAGCTTCTATTACTGCAAGGGCTTCTAATTCGTAACTACAGAGTTTCTCTTTGCTGCGGTGAAGTCTTCTTACTCATATACTGGATTGGGTGATAATTACCATCATCAGACAATTGGAGTAATACCGCACCAAAGCCTTGACTACTAGGATCAGTATGAAGTTCTAATGGATATCCTTGCCTAAATATGTGTAGAACAGGTGCCTGAGAGAGAATTTCTTTTAATCTGCAAAAAGCTTCCTGTTGTTCGGAAATCGAACTTAAAACCAATACCTTTTCTAAGCAAGTCACTAAGAGGTTTAGCTATTTTAGCATACTGAGGAATGAATTTACGAAAATATCCCGTTAGTCCTAAAAAGCTTTGTAGTTGTTTACAGTTACGCGGTTGTGGAAAGTTTCGAACAGCAACAGTTTTGGAAGGTGATGGTCGAATAGTTCCGTTTTCAATTACATGTCCCAAAAATTCAATTTTACGTTTTAAGAATTGGCACTTTTTGAAATTTATTTGTAATCCATACTCCGAAGCAGTTTTGAATACTCTTTCTAATTTGTCTAAACATTCAACTTCATCATTAGCCGGTATGACTATATCATCCATATAAATAATTAGTACACCTTCATTTAACAAGTCACGAAATACTGAATAAATGTACCTTTGAAAAACATTTGGACTAATACATAAACCAAAAGGAGCTTTAAGAAATTCGTAGATACCATTATGTGTTACAAATGCGGTATATTTGGTGCAATTTTCGTCTATGTCTACATGGAAAAAGCCATTTCTCAAATCTAGTGTCGTGAAGACTTTGGACTGTTCTAAGCGATCAAGTACTTCCGGAATTAAAGGCAGTGGAAATTTGTCTTTAATAATCTTCTTATTCAATTTCCGATAATCTATACATAAACGTTTCGAATTATTACGCTTGTTACACAAAACAATAGGCGCCGAATAATTAGAATTGCTAGGCTTTATTATGCCCTCTTTCAACCATTCCTTAATTTGATTGTCAACAATTTTTTGTTCCGCGAAAGAGGCATGTATCTTCTATTTTGACAGACAGGAATATTCATCGCATAAATTTATTTGCATCTTGAAGTCAGATTGTCTATTTTTCCGAGGCTGGTACGAATTAATTAAATTACACAGTCTTTCTTTATGTTCTGCATTTGAAATATGCGATAAATCAATCTCGTTGACAGAAATAGCATTCAGCCAGATGTGGAAAGGTAATTAAACGTCGAGCTACTTCCGCTTTCGGGACTTTGTTTTTTACATTAACGGAGACGCCAGACGATCGCGAAGGATCATAAGCATTCTTCAATGAGACAGCAATATTCAAATTTCCCATAACGCAACGAACGTTAGAATTTCGATATGACTCAGCAGTTATCAAGTTTACATTACTTTTATTCCGATGAGAAATTATTTGAAGGCCATTCTCGGTAAAAGAGAAGTTAAACTGACTCAATACATCCAAACCTAATACAATTTGATTACATAACGACTTAACAACATAAATTTTCGTACGAAGTGAAAAACTATCAATTGAAATATCAGAAATGAAAAAGCCGATGGGGTACGTTTGCTTTGATTCAATTCCGTTTAATGTGATATCGCTACAATTTAAATTAGGAGAACCAATCTGCTTGTGTAACTCTCTACGCTGCATATCGTTACATCTGAACCAGTGTCAACTAAACTATTAACTAAATGATTATTTATTTCTACAGTCTTCATAATTCTATCCTTGTCACAAATTCGTTGTAATAAAGCTGCTTGTTGTGTCTCGGGGGTCTGCTCTGGACAGTTCGTTGAATAATGCCCGAACTTCTTACATTTTATACATTTTACACCCTTTGATTTGTTTACACAATGTTTTGAATAATGCCCAAATTCCTAGCAATTAAAACATTTGACCTTATTAACGTTAGATTGATTTCGGTTTGATGACGAAAGCTTACTTCTATCTTTAACTTGAGTGTCTACTTTCGGTTTCGGATTTTTAAACTTATCATTGTCCGATCTCATTTTATCATAAATTTTAAGCCTTTGTTTAAATTCAGATATTGTTTCACAACCATACAGTATAGTTTTCCTAACCACAGAATCGGGAATACCATCAATAACATATTTAATTAATGAAGCATCTTCAATGTTGCCTCGCGAACACATTTCTTTCATTTTCAAAAAATACTCATCTAAAGATTCATTAGGCATTAATTTACGTTTACATAACATTTCATGCAACTCAGCAGAATTAAAAGCTTTACCATATTCAGATTTCAAAAGCTTTTTTAACTTACACCAGTCATTAACTTTAGGTTCACTCTGAATAAATAGTTTCGCTTTACCTTTTAATGATCTTTTAGCAAAAACTAATTTATGCAAATCACTTAATTTCAAAGATTTTTAACACATCTTCAAATTCATCAATCCATTTATCAACATTTTCATATGCATTACCAGAAAAAAAGGGTTAACAATACTTTCAATATCAGAAAAACTAAGATGAGGTTTAAAATGATCTTGAATTGGAAGCTGCATACTGTTATTTACTTGAGATTCGTTAAAACCAGGATTGTCTCTTTGATTATCATCAAGCATTACTTCAGAAATTTTATTAATAGTTT
This sequence comes from Stegodyphus dumicola, assembly GCF_010614865.2. Lineage (NCBI taxonomy): Eukaryota > Metazoa > Arthropoda > Arachnida > Araneae > Eresidae > Stegodyphus > Stegodyphus dumicola. The sequence continues at coordinate 28,132 of NW_023316915.1, forward strand.
CATCTTCAATATCACTATTTTCTTCATGCAAAATATTTTCAAATAGTACAGATAAATCACATAGGAAAGAGACAATTCGGGTTACGACTTCCGTTTTTGAACCTTCTGAATTTATGCACAGTACATTGTAAACTTTAATTAACTCATTCAAAGTAAAACTATTCTGCACTGCATCTATTTTCTTATTAAATTCTTCAGAATCTGGTTTAAATATAAAGCCAGAAAATTCACGTAATCTTTTCCGGTTATTTCGATCTCCATCAGTATTAAAAATAAGCTTATGCATACTTTTGATTTCAGAACTTTTACGGTTCTTTAAAGCTGCTTCCAATTCTGGAATTTCTACTAACTTCATATTGGAAAGAAAGTTTTATACTCACCCGACAGATGATCGTCGTTCAATTGGGTAATCCACACTTTATACGAGTAATCCAATAAATCGAATACCACTTTCACTCAGTAGTTCAAAGGACAGTTCTACTACTCGAACATTTTGGAATTCGAGGCCGCACGGTTGGTCGCCATATTTTTTTGTAGAATTTGACTTAATTCACAGCATGAGAGCACGAAGTAATATTTAAATGGTTTATTTAATAGGAAGAAATAAAAGTAATTAAGAAAAGTATATAAAAATGAAGTTAACGGTATGCAGGATTAACATAATGATGCACCAACAGTCCTTTTATAAACTCTTGAAGACGTGTGAGCCGTCTGCTCGCCCTCCACTCTCGACCAGGTCTCAGCGCTGTCTGGGATGATTCTTACTGCGCTGGGTGATGCTATACTGATGACGTCATAATCCTGGTATTCTAATTCAGCATTGGACGTTGATGACTCCCACATATATATATATATATATATATATAAAATAAAAATTGTAGAATGCTCGCCTAAAAGTTACCAAGAGCTGCTGCTCCAAAAGGTTAAAGACGTTTTCAAAAATTAATACACATGAAAAGCAAATCATTAGACATGTAAAACATAAATACAATAAAATTAAAAACAGAAAAAGTTAAAAAGTAAGCGGAAAATGGTAAATTAGCCCCAATTCGACATCCAAACAGGCTTTTCAAGGGAAATTTCATTTATTTGAACGTCGAATCAAGCTAACCCCATTACGCGTTTCGCCCGAAACAGACAATTGAAACTTTTTTGCTAAAAATTTTTTGACAAAGTGTCTTGGAAAATTTTAATAGTCTCAATTCTCTGTTCCAATTTCCCGACGCGTCCGCCTCAGAAAGACACATTAAGGTGTTAAAAATATGTAAATCAAAATCAAACTTTCTAAATCTAGTCTAAAATTAAAAATCAAAACGAAAATAAATAGCGATGAGCTATTAGTCCTAAAAATACAAATACATTCGGGCTGGGCCTGCAAGCTTAAAGATTAACAATTTAATTTTTAAAAATTGTAGATTTTATAAAACTGTAAGAAAACCTGTAGTTAATATCAATATAAAATAAAATTGAGAAAAGAACAACTCAGTGGGTCTTGCTAAGACCAAGAAAAAGTTGTAACAAAGAAACAAAAAAACTGACCTTTGGCGAAGTAAAGCTGTCCCTCTGAAAACATGCAGAAAAATGGCTGCTAACTTCAAGCGTCTTATTTTTGGATGACGTAGGTAGGGGGGAGCGAAGAGTTGTGGGCGTTTAGCCAATGCGAAGTGATTTTCATTATCTGTAACTCGTCTCCTATTATCGGAGGGGGCCGGAAACCTCGGGAACCGTGTGAAGAGCTCAAAAAATGGCGCTTGGCTTGTAGAAGGATGGAAAAAAACGAGTTACAGATAACGAAAATCACTTCGCATTGGCTAAACGCCCACAACTCTTCGCTCCTCCCTACCTACGTCATCCAAAAATAAGACGCTTGAAGTTAGCAGCCATTTTTCTGCATGTTTTCAAAGGGACAGCTTTACTTCGCCAAGGTCAGTTTTTTGTTTCTTTTGTTACAACTTTTTCTTGGTCTTAGCAAGACCCACTGAGTTGTTCTTTTCTCAATTTTATTTTATATTTGATTATTAACTACAGGTTTTTCTTACAGTTTATAAAATCTACAATTTTTAAAAATTAAATTGTTAATCTTTAAGCTTGCAGGCCCAGCCCGAATGTATTTGTATTTTTAGGACTAATAGCTCATCGCTATTTATTTTCGTTTTGATTTTAATTTTAGACTAGATTTAGAAAGTTTTGATTTTGATTTACATATTTTTTACACCTTAATGTGTCTTTCTGAGCGGACGCGTCGGGAAATTGGAACAGAGAATTGAGACTATTAAAATTTCCAAGACACTTTGTCAAAAAATTTTTTAGCAAAACAAGTTTCAATTGTCTGTTTCGGCGAAACGCGTAATGGGGTTAGCTTGATTCGACGTTCAAATAAATGAAATTTCCCTTGAAAAGCCTGTTTGGATGTCGAATTGGGCTAAGTTTACCATTTTCCGCTTACTTTTTTAACTTTTTCTGTTTTTAATTTTATTGTATTTATGTTTTACATGTCTAATGATTTGCTTTTCATGTGTATTAATTTTTGAAAACGTCTTTAACCTTTGGAGCAGCAGCTCTTGGTAACTTTAGGCGAGCTTTCTACAATTTTTATTTTTTATTTTTTACTTATTTTGGGAGCATATTGCGCAAGATGTTTTCTTGACCAAATTGTTATTACTGCTTTGCTTGATAAATTATATATATATATATATATAGTTATACTTAAACAAGGAATTCCAAACAGAATTTTTGGAAAAAATAAATTATTAATTATTATTATCCTTTATTTTAATAATATTTGATTAACGTTTAATATATTTTTTTTTTAAATTTGATACTATATATACCTTTAGCGCAAAAGAGACATTAGTTCCATATGGGATATTAGTTTCGAAACGGCATTTTACGCTGAACCCATATACCGACTGTAGAGATATTAGGATTTTTTTTGAAGTGGGCAATGTGAAAAATGAGCAATTAGCTCGAACCTGCACCACTCGAACTTGCGCCTAGTGTGCTACCATTACACCCCGAAAGAAAAGAGAAAAGAGGGAGAAAATACCTTATACGGCCTATTACTGTTCAAAGTGTTGCTGCCAAATGTTATCGCCCTGTATTATATTTAAAGAAATTAAATAATGAAAACTCTGGGTGAATGTACGCATGTTTCTCGTAATGTGAAGAAACCACGGTACCTAGAGCCATCCAGGTTTGAATAGCATATTCCTGCACCTGAGCACAGGCACCTAGAGGCCTTAATTTTGTATTTCGAATTTGTTTTATTATCTTGTAGAGACATCAGGTATTTTTTTGGAAGCAGGAAAGATGAAAAATGAGCAACCGACTTCGGCGGGAATCGAACCCCGGACCTCTGGAATATCGGCTCAGTGTGCTGACCCACTACACCACGAAGGCACGCTAGGAAAGTGAGAGAAATACCTTACATATTCCCCTTTTTAAAGGGCGACTGGGGTGTTTTGGGGACCCAATCTCCAAATCCTGGGTGTGGAGAGACCTCATCCAACACCCTAATAGTTCGGGGGCCACTGCAGAGACATTAGGCTAATTGGAAAGGCCGGAGAGATGAAAAATTAGCAAACGCCTTCGCCTGGAATCGAACCACGGACCTCTGGAATACCGACCCAGCGTGCAGTACCACTACACCATGAAGGCACGCTAGGAAAGTGGGAGAAATACCTTACAATCTGTCTCCTATTTTGTAAAACTTTAATAAATTCAAAAGCGAACAGTGTCAAAACTGTATGGGAGAAAATATTTAACATGACACATATATACATAATAACAAAGAAAACGTAAATAACAAAGACAAACAAATGTTTTATAAAGCCATCTAAGTAAGAAAACTTAACACTGATATGATTAACTAAGAAAAAGACTTGGGGGGGGGAAACGGAAAATTGTGTGCCAACACTTAAACGTATATTGCTATGCAACTTTAAAATTTTTGTAAATTTCCCGTTTAATTGTATACGGCATAAGCACGAAGAAAATGATACTTGATAATAAAACTAAAAAGACAAAAAAAAAAAAAAGTGTTAGTAGAAGTGGGTATAATAGCAGACTGGTAGACTACGAGCTCAGCGAGGGAGTATAAGAAACCTTAACAAAACCCTTATTGGCGACAGTTAAATCTGAAACCTTTCAGAGCTTTCAAAACTATTTTCTCTCTAAATGTGTACATTTCGCGAGATATGTTACAAAAAATAGTGCATCGAATTTTAGATACTTCAGTTAGTTGTTCTGGTGAAATAACGTCTGCTGTCATGCCAATAGAAAATGGCTAGGTTTCAATTCAAATATTTTTTTTAAATAACGAAATATCATGGATATATTTTTTTTAAAAAATACGATGATGAAACAATCTGAAATCTTCATTTTAATTACAAAAAAAAAAAAAAAAAAAAAAAAAAATTCTTACATTCTTAAAACATTAGGATCATGAACACAGAAAAATCAGCTTCATTTTCACTTGTAAAAATAACCAATTTAAATTTCTCTAAATTTCTAAAAATTGCTTGCTAACATCTCTAAATTTCTTTTCACTTCAGTATTCAGACTTCACTTCTTTTCACTCCAGACTTCACTTCATTTATGCTTTTCGACCGGAAGAAGAAAAATTCATTTCATAAAACATTAACCTATTCGCTTACAACGCATGTAAAACTTCAGTTTCCCTCTGCCGTGCGTATCAAATGTGATGCAGCAGCCAAGGCGTTTCATATTGGAAACGCTGAAACGGAAAGTCTAATTTCAAACTTCAAATGTGCATAAATTTTGTCAATATGCTGCCAACCATTTAAACAGAATCTCTTGAAGGTTAGCCTTACTGTTACAAAAATTATTTTATTTACGGATATAAAATTAGCAATGCTTACAACTAGAAAACTTTTCTTGCTTGCTGTATATTGCCAGTTACATATGCCGTGATTTAAATGCATATTTGTTTAAATCAATCCGTAAAAGGTAAACACAATATTTTTAAGATATGCCCTTTAATCACTTTCGTTTGTTAATCAATAACAGAAAGATTAAATTTGAAAGCTAAAAATGTTACGCTTTACTTAATGTCAAAAAACTGAAGCATGAAGATTAACAAATATTCTATTTGAGGCAGTGGCAACATTTCCTTTCAAATCGCCGAGTTTGTTGGACAAAAATTCGGTCAATTTGTATAAAATAAGAAATAAATCGAAAACAAATTCGAAATACAAAATTCGGGCTTCACGGTGCCTATGTTCGGATGAGGACAACATGTATTGAAAATTCGGTGGCTCTAGGTGCGGCTGTTTTTCTACAGTGCGAGAAACATACAAAAGTATTATTCATTATTTTTTTTGAACAATACATCGCAATAACATTCTGTGGCAACAGTTGGAAAAGTAATTCGGAAACAAAAAGTGAGTTTCGAGACTGAAAGCACCTCTAATGCTAATAACAACTACAAGAACCCAAATATTGTAATAAAACGCAGATTTTATGGGATATATTTTTGCATTCTTAATTTGAAAATGCACTCTGACACACACAACGATACCCTCTCTTAGGATCACGGACCTATGGGGAAACCTTATTTTCCCGACGCTGAGAGAGAAGACCTTAAGCTATGGCACTAGCAAACAACAGCCATTTAAACAGATTATTATCCAGTTTCTGCTAACGAACACTTAAATCCTATTGGCTCTTGAACTAGTGAAGATTCAGATTTTACATCTTCTGTGTAAAGATTTACAGGGTTTACAGTATCCATATGTCGCCCTGATAGGTACTGCTGATGGCATATTATTGAGCCCGCTTTCGAATTCCGGAGAAAGTTTGGACATTTGTAAGTATACGTATATTGCGGCATAAGGGCACTTTAAATGCTGTGCATCCGAAAGTCTTTTCGAGAGGCTGTTGGCAAATGAAGAGAAGCGGAAGGCCCTGATATCCCTCTTTAAGTGTGTTCTTTATTTGGGTATATCTCTTTAAGAGGAGTTCTTTATTCTTTCCCTCCTTAATGCCAGTTGTCCCCTGAAGGTGTGTCATGTTAAGTCTACGCTACGATATGTCACCAGGCAATGTCCACCAGTCGTATAGGTCACGCCAAACTGCGAATTGTATGTTGTAAAAATGTAACCTCTATATATTATGTCGCACTGTTATGTCCATATGCCATGCTATGTTGCAGTACTAAGCTATGTCTTATCTATGCTTAACTATGTTATGTCGCAATACTATGTCCACCTGTCGTGTAAGTTACAGTTGTGTATTTATTGTTGCAAATATGTTATGTCGCTGTGCAGTGATTATATTCTCTACTATGTCACGTCGAAATGCTATGCCATGTCATGTCTATGCTGAGCTACGTTATGTCGCCATGCAATGCCCATTTGTCGTATAGGTAATGCAACGCTAGGTATTTTATGCTGTAAACATGTTATGCTCTGAATGGAGCGGGTCCCGGACAATACCCGATTAGTCTGAAAACCGTCCGGGTGTCCCGCCCTGCTGTCACCTGTCCTCTGAAGGAATCTTGGGCAACGTTCTTGGTGATGAGACGGCCAAACGATCGATGTGTACTTCCCATTTGATGTGTACATTTGAAGCAACCTATACTCGCATCTTGCTATAACGAACTCACAGCGAGCGAAAGTTTGGCTCGCTATATCCCATCTGATGAGGGGTGTGACAAAAAATTCCTGTTACGAAATAGCGCAAAAATGTATTGAATCACACAGAAAACTGATTAGCATTGTTCCATCTTCCAAAAAGTGTTGTTAGTAATTTGAATTTAAAAAATAATAAAAACTAATTTTGATTATTATGGTTACCACATTTGTTTTTCGTTACTTTTCAGTTTCAACGTGTGATAATAATTTTACACGAAAAATTACTCGGAATTAAGGTTTAGACCCGTTTCTTCAACCACATATTTACAAATTATCAATAAACTTCAATCTTCAACAGAGTGCTATCAAAGAACTCGGATGAAATCAAAGAATCGATTCAAGCTCTGTCTGAATGCACCAATCGTTATCTGACTTGAGGCAGAATAAAAGTTTTTAAATTTTGATAAAATTTGAATTACAGTAACAATATAAATTTTTAAGGTATGTTTATTTTGTATCCTACTTTTTCAAAATTTGAGTACTGCATTTGTCTAGCATAAACTGCTTTTTAAAGAAACAGAGAAAGCTGAGGGTGAAGATGAAAGTAATAAAAGTGAACAGCTGCCAATCTTAAAATCTGAAAAAAAAAATTTTTTTTTCCAGAAAAACCGCGAGAACGGGAGGTTTCTTACGATGCGAGGAAACACCTTTTCAAAGAAAACCTAAAATAATTCAGTTGACTTTATAATGTACGACACTTTATTGAATTATTAATAATATGATTCTCATTTTAAAATATATTAATATTGTTTTAGATCTTCTAACTGATATATTTTTGGCTTATTTTATTTTTAACATTCTTTCACCTTTGTACTGAGAATATAGAAGGAAAGGTTTGATTTGGTATTATTACGGAAGCCCGGGCTATCTGCCTAAGGGGATGCTTCGTGGAGGACTTTCTAAGGAAACTGGCTCGTATATACGTTACACATGGGGGAACCACGAAAACGCCCATGCAGCCAGCCTGTTCGCGGGATTCGAACCTCGGATACCAGACTTTACCAGCGCTGGTGGGCTTAATGCACATAATGTTTTTGTGGATAAACATAATGTATTATATATTAAAGTAAAAGACAAACACAATTATCAACTGATTAAATACTGCTTAGGTCTTCATATAAATCCCTACAGTTGTCTGTAATAGATTCAGACAATTCAGATCTAATAAAGTTTTAATAAGAAAATTTAATATGAACAAAAATAAAAATCATAAAATTTGATAAAAAAATAATAAAATTTAGATGAAGTAAGAAACATTATTCTGAAATTCACTTAGGGGTGGGAAATGCAGTTTGCACAATTTAGCTTTCATTAATACAATAAATTCATTTGTTGCCCGAAAAGTCTTTAGTAAAAGTTAAAAAAGTTAAAACCGGAAAATTCGACATTCTATCGAGAGCCGTGTTGAAAAACCGGTGAGCTGGTAGCTATTATAATCTAAAAGAGTTTTTCATTATTCTAATAATCTAAATAAAAGAAATTTAAGGATCAGTGATTTTTCAGTTGGAAGTTATAGATATTCTGGAAAAAAGATTAAAATAAGCAAAATATTTTCAGTCCGAGATATCCACAAAGTTCGTTATATCCGATTTTAATTATATTTAGAATTTTGCTACAGCCGCATAAAGTAACATTTAAGTGTATAGAAAAATTAAACAGGACCGAAATGTTAAATCGTTATAAGCGGTTCGCTATTCATGGTTTCAGTGTATTTAAAAGAGCTGTAGGTAAAATTAAACTCAAAGTAAAAAATCGACATTTTGAACTTTTTTTAAATACGGTAGCCTTTAAATATCCAAAACGGAGTTGATAAAGTATCATAATGTTATTCAGAACATATTTAAATAACTATGCTTTTAAAGCAGCATTTAGTTTCAAAAACTGAAGCATTACATATGACAACTTTTAGTCAAAATAATTTTAACTAGAGATGTAAGAAAAAATAAATTTCTTCAAATCCGATTCTGAAGAGAAAATTTCTTGAAATCCCTCTAAACGTTCAAATTTGATAACTTTAGAATACTTTTTTTAAGATTAATTGTAACGGAAGGAGCTTTCCTTAATACTCACTGACCAGTAAAGCCGTATAGCCAAAAATATTTTCTTGACGCCTTTAAGAAAATATGTATATAACCGGAAGTATGTATACCCCGAATCTTGAAATATGTCCAAGAAATTAAAGCAATATATTAAAAGTACATAAATCATCAGGATAAAAGTACATAAATCAACAGGAGCATCTTGGAATTAATATCAAGAAAATACCTTTTTCTCATGGTAATTTTGAGAAATATGCTTTCTTAGCGAAACCCTGTACCTATCAAAGTTTTAACTGAAGAAAAATTTAAACTGTGGATTTAGTAAAAATAGTCTTTATACCATTATTAAAAGATACAAATGAAAGTTTTATTTTATTTTCCTAGCGCTTAAATTTTACTCTGGCAGCAACCTCCCCTTCAAACTCTCATTTTCAACCCACGCTTTCTTGCCAGAATGAGATTTTAGTTTCGCGTTTTGTGCAAAGTAGGATAGGAATGATGAGGTGTGTTTCTTTCAAACAGAGCGTGTTCAGCCTTTCGGCCATGTTGTTTCGTTACTAGTTGAAGCTTGTTATTTTACGGCACTGCATATTATTTGCCGGTTAACCTACGTTAGTTGTATGAGCCAAGAGCCAACTACGCGTTAAATTATCTCTGTGCAGCTTCGGCTGGTTATTCAACTTTTTATTAGTTTTAATCTTTCTTTCTATTTTGAATTACCGTCAAAATTGTTCGCGTGATACTGTACGCACGAGAAGTTTTCTTCGTGAATCTTTTTGTGTGAAACTTTCTTCTTCAGTGAATCTTTTCACTCTTCTTCTTGCAGTGTTTCTGACATATCAGAAATTAGCGAATAATACCTTTACAGTTCTATTAAGCTGTAGCTTTTAAGTAAGCTTAATTCAACTAGAATCTTATAGTTTGCGCCAGAAACGTTTACGAGCCATGTTACTGGAAAGTGGAAAATTTAGTTTGGGCTGCTCCAAGGCTTAAATATCCACCGGCGATAGTAAACCCAGTGGAGGGTTTGGGCTTCAAAGTCCGGACCATGAGGGACGCTATGAAACCCGCTGCGACTTTCGACGGAGAAGGTTCCATTATGTTGTTCCTGGAACAGATGAACTTTCATTTCGTACCATACCGTGTTTCAGAATTCAGAAAGTTACAGTTGCTACGGCAAATTCTGAAAGGCCAAGCATTAAGCTGGTATAAGGGCATAGGCAAGTTCCTGCTTCGGGAGCTACGAAGTGAAGCCTAAACTTGAAAAACGTTTAAAAATACGCTACCGAGAGCATTCCCATTTATACCAATTTGGTTCCTAAGATGAACCCTTAAATTCTAGTACTCTAATAGAATATTTAATCTGCGCAAATAAAACAGTGTAACACCATGTTAAAATATCGCTAAGAAAAGTTTTTAATAATTATTCCTATTTATTATCAACTATATAAGTAATGAAAGCAGTACCTTGAAACATTAATTGCACTGGATAGTTTAGTAACATGCAAAGAACAACTGGTTTATAGCGAACTTTCATATAAAAAAGCGTTATGCATAGAAAGAAATACAATATTTTGTCGTTAGGTTGTATTGGATCGTTCAGCTCAGCAAGCAATAGGTATGAAAACTGATTTTCTTCTTCAACAACTGAACATTTTTAACTGGAAATTATTTACGGAAATGGATTCTGGATTCTGTCTCTTTAATGATTCGTATTCGTATAAATTATTATTATTACGGTTAATTTATTATTACGGTTCATTCTTCTGGGTCGACTGACGAACTTTGAGTCTTTCATGTCCCGAAAGTGCAACTTAGCAAATATATTAGATTACCTAGGTATTTTGACGCAAAATCCTATTTATTCTGAAACGACATACGGATTTTTTTCCATATTTCAATTCTAATTCTACGACTGGAGTTGTGCCTAATATTAAATTTTGTAAATAGGGTGAGAAATTGAAAAATTTAGTGTGGTGCACTTTTTTTGGTTTGCGCCAACAATAACTCACTTGGCAAAATCTTAATTTATACTATCTTTCTTTCATTATTGTCGCTTATAACAAACATGCCACATTTCAAAACGCGCAAATACAGGGTGTCTCAAAAAATGTACTCACAATGTAACTGTCGCTAACATGCTGCCTTTTTTTAATTGCAGGTGTAATTAATTCATGACAGCATGGCAGGAAATCAACTTAGCTTGGAAGAGAGGAAGTTTGTCCTGAAAGAAGAACTGGAAGACCGAGAACGCCATTGAAGTGCAAAGGCGATTTCAGAAGGGGATTCGCAAAAGCGCCACGAAACGTGCCGAACCATTCCTGGCATCAGAGACAGGTTTGAAGCAGATGGAAAAGTTCTGGACGACCACGGACATCCACGAGCTCTGGAAAAGAAGAGCAGACTACCCTAACCAGACTCAACCTGAACCTCTCAACTGATCAACCTGATCTCATCAACCTGATCCTGTCTCAACGAAGACTATCCTGACCAAAGAGTTCAATTCTGTGTGTGGAGCGATAAGACATCTTTTAAATTAAATGGCTCCATTAATAGTCATAATTGCACATTCTGAGGGCCTTGTAAATCTACATGTAAACTAAACATGTAAACTAAACAGGAGTAGCAATGTGGTGTGGAATATCCGCTCTGGGCTCTGGGACCATTTTTTAACAGATCTGTCACTGATGAGAGTTACCTAAACTTGCTTCAGGAGTTTGTCGGTCCACAAATTTCAGAGATGTTTGGTGATGACGACAAAAATTACTTTCAGCAAGACGGAGCACCTCTGCAATACCATCACGACGCTCACTTTCGACGCAGCTTTTCCAGACCCATGGATTGGAAGGAGGGGTAGCCCTGAATATCCTGCGCATTCCCCAGACATCACCCCATGGACTTCGTTTAGTGGGAATATCTCAAAGACAAAGTTTATCGTACCAAACCAAGAACAATGAATACATTGAAATTGGAAGACATTGTCGCGATATTCCTAACGACCTGTTCCGTGACGTTTGAGAATCCCTTGGTGTGCGTTAACAGCGTTGTTGTCTGGACAATGATAGTTATCAATTTGAACATTCACGAACACGATTTCCCAGTTATATTTGTCTTCTGTATTCGAAGCCTTTCCACTTCACTCTATGTTCAGAAAAAAAATTTTCCTCCTCATTCAGAAGTGTGCGAATGCTATTTCAATTTTTTTTTTTAAGTGAAAATAAATTCATGTGCGTATATTTCTTTTGCAGAAATTTTGTTCCATAAAAGTAAAAGCGTGTTAAAAAATTTAAGTTCCAGTTATGTCTCGAAATAAATCTACTTTAAAGATGATGGCGAAAATTTTATAGCTTTCAAAATAGTTATTCGAAAAATTCATAAAAGTTACTAAAAAATACAAACTTTAAAAATAAACCAGAAATTACTGAGATTTTTATTTGAATTGACCCTAAATTTCGAATTCTGAATGAAGGAATGAATTAAATTTAATACAAAAGGGATATTTATAAATATATTTTCAATAAACAGAGGGTTTGCCAAACAGACACTATAACTTGAAACGTAAAGTAACAGAAGTAGTAAAAGTACCCATTAGAATAATGCTACATGTAAATCTAATATATATCCTTTCGAGATATGGAAAACGCAAGTTAAATTTCGTCAATCGGCCCAATAGAACGAGGGATTCAGAACTGCTCTATTTTTTATGCAGTGTATACAATAATGAAAACATGAAATATTCATTTAAGGAGTGATACGTATACCTGAAAATAAAACATTGTTTTTGCTAAAATAAACAAGAAATTTATCCAAAAACTTTGCGCGAAACTGTGTCTGTGATTATGGCAAAGCCTCCAGGGCTATCTGCCTAAGGGGAGGGATGCCTTCGTGGAGGAAGAAAACTGGCTCGTATACACGTTACACATGGAAAAACGAACCCATGCAGCCAGCCCGTTCGCGAGATTCGAACCTCGGACTGAACTACCAGTGTTCAGCGACTTTACCGCTCGGCCGCTGGTGGGCCAACTTTGCGCGAAAAAAAATCTCATCAGAATTTGGTGAAAAAGTCATATTTCAGCCACAAGTGAGATATTTTGAGGAACCAAGCTGCTCAAGCGTGTGTCAAAGGTTACTAGTCAATAACTAAATAGAAAAAAAAATCCTCATGCTAGAAGGACCACCAGCGGCCGAGCGGTAAAGTCGCTGAACTCTAGTAGTTCGGTCCGAGGTTCGAATCCTGCGAACGGGCTGACTGCATGGGTGTTTTCGTGGTTTTCCCAATGCGTAACGTGTATACGAGCCAATTCCTTTTAGAAAATCCTCCACGAAGGAATCTTTCCTCTTAGGCAGATAGCCCTCGAGGCTTTGCCGTAATTAAAAAAACCTAACCTCATGCTAGAAACGTATTAGCTCCTGAAGGTAAAGAACAATGTCAATATGTCAAAATAAAAAATGCGGATAGATTACGCGGATCCTAGAACACAACAATTTGTTTTCGTTCTTTCATGAATATCAAGCCTCTTTTATTTTAAAAATGACGACATTAGAAAACTGAAAAGTTACACTTGTATATTTTATCTGTATGTATTATGTACTAAATGAAAAGGAAGTACTTTTAATAGACATCGGATATGAAATATCACTCAACTTTTAAACGTAGCTTAAATTAATGAACTATATGATATTATTTCTTTGGACTGTAAGCACTTACTTGATAACACTTTTAATAGATTTCTAAAGCGAAAAAAACGTTACATCAGCGCCGGATTTAGCATTTTTCCGAGGCGGGGCAAAAACTTAAAACTGCCGCCCTCACCTTTCTTCCTTTAAGTTTCTCTAACAAATTTCAATTTTTTTTAATGAACATAGATATAGGTAGGGTTTGAGATAAAATGTAAAATCCATTTTATAGAAAGAAATTCTTTATGTGTCATTTTTTTGTTATAAAAGAAATATACATAAATTGTTTAGTTTCTTTACTTATGGCAAAGCATAAGAGGGCTATTTGCCTAAGAAGAGAGATGCCTTCGCTGAGGGCTTTCGAAGAGTAGTTGGCTTGTATGCAAATTACGCATGAGTGAAACGACGGAAATGCCCATGGAGCCAGCAAATTCGTCGAGATTCTAACCCCTGACCGAACTACCAGTGTTCAGAGTTTACCGCTCAGCCGCTGGAGGCCCGACATACATATCAAAGGTTACGCGGATAAAAACCGTGCGAACCCTCCTAATGCAGCCGTCTCTCCGGTGCAATGAAATAATCAAATTTACATTTTCCCTGAAGTAGGTATTTTTTTCAATATTTGCAGCAATAATTACTCATACTAATAAATGATACTAATAGAAAACGATTCAATGCAAAACACTAAAATAGTTCAGCATAGTACAAAAATGTTTACATTTTTGTACTGTACACACATTACTGCACACACATTATTAAATAATTAAAAATTTCATGTAAACAAATATAAGCAAATTACAAATCACTAATGAAATGGTTTGAATAATTTTATACCAATTTCTATATACTAACAGTAAGTTTAACCTAGCACGTTAAAATTCACAATAACGCCTTTATGTAAACTACTCAAGAACTCTATTATAGTCCTCACACAACTCGATAACATAATAAATATTTGCATATTCACACTATTTTTGCACTGTAATAATCGAATTTACATACTAGAAATTCTCTGAAATACGCAGTTTTGCAATATTTGCAACAATAACTAACCAAACTAATGGAAAATGATTCAGTACTAAATACTAAAGCAGTTCAGCATAGTACAAAAAATAGGAATGACACATTACTAATTAATATCTGAAACAAATATATACAAGTTAAAAATCACGAATGCAATGGATTCAGTAATTAACACATCAATTTCTCTAAATTAACAGTAATTTTAACACTTTAAAATTTCATTTCACTATAACGCCTTTATTTAGGCTACTCAAGAACTCTACTATCGTCCTCACACAACCCGATAACAGTATAAATATTTACATATTCATACAAAAGAAAGAGCTCTTGTTTGGTTTGTTATGGCAAAGCCCCCGAAAGATATCTGCTCCAGCCAAGTTGTTCGCCTGCAATTGAACCTAGTGTACAGCGGTCTTCAATTAGGTCACTAGTACGAGTAAATTTTGAAGATAAACTGGCTCGTATTCACGTTACATATGAGGAAAAGCCACAAAAACTGTCATGTAGCCAAATCATTCCCTTGAATTTGAAACTTCGGTCAAATTACCAATGTCTAATATGACTTGTCGCTGGTGAACGCACAGCTCTTGAAATTAGTCTGCAAGAATATTATATACAAGAAACGAAGAAGTGCAATTTAAAAGCGCATATATGAAAGTTATCCGTATTTTTCTGTTTCAAATGATACTGGCATTTTTTGTACAACTTTCCTACTTTAATTTTTTTTTTTTTTTTTTTTTTTTTTGTTTTTGTAGATCGGCGGCAATGAATATTAATCTGCTATGAGACAATGATATTCACCAATGGTACTCGACCCCATCTGAGGTCGCAGAAATTTATAGTGGGTTCCCAAAGTGCATAAAATTCTATATTGATGGTTAGAGTCGAAGCTCTTATTGGAAACGCGAATTTGTCGTTGGGGGTGGTTTGCATTTTTATGGGGCCATAAAAGTTTAATACGAGATATAGAGTATGAATTTTTCAGTTTCTTGTTCCTTAATGATGTGATTTTACTGTACACCTTACATTGTATACATTATGCAAATATTATTCCATTCTTTCATAAAAATCATCCATGTGAACCTTAACAGCAGTGGGTAAAAATGAAATGCTTTCAAAGTTGTTTTTATTATCTTCTATCCTTCGATGTTTCAGAATTTCGTTACTACGCTTATAAAAGCTACGTAGCCTCACATAGAACATTTTTCAATGCATTTTGAGGCGCTCGTTAGTTCATTAATTTTAGGTTAATTTTAGGGCAAAGAGAATAATAACTTGTATGTTTTAATTTTATAACAGTTATTTTAATTTAGTGAACCTTTCCTGTCTTATCTCGCTTCAACTTAACCCTTTAACTGCTTAAGACGTGTTTAAACGTTTTTGGAATTCTTTAAAAATGCTTAAGACGTCTTTACACGAATTTCAAATCGCACGAAAAATGCTTAAGACGTGTATACACGAAGCCCGAATTTCGCGAAGATTGCTTAAGACGTGTTTAGACGACGCGATCTGGTCTTCCTTCCCCTACCTTTCTGCAGGCGGCTGTCAGTTGACACAAAGGTCTTAATAGGGTGTGAAGTCTCTTTGAAAAGAGCACTTTAGGAAAAAGTCCTTAGAGTGAAGTATCTTTGTCAGACAGCAGGTATGTATTATCTGTGTGCCGACTAAAAGTTTGCGAAAGAAGATAAATCGTTTTACAACTGTTTGCCTTGTGGTACTTTATACAAATGAAAGTCAAACAGGATCCGACGTTGTTATAGTACATTGCCGAATTTTAGTAGAAACAAGAAAAAATAAGAATTGTAACGGAGGACGCCTTTATGCCTATATGTTATAGAATCAAATATTTTATTTTTGTATTGAAAAATGATTACAATTTCTGATTTCTGATTCGTCAGGAAAAAAATATAAAATGTTGCAACCAGCTTTCTTGTTTGCCTTCGTATTTCAAATGCGCGTTATTATAATGGTATATTCTTCTTTTTTTATTCTTAAATGTTAAAACTGTGCTTTCAGCATGCCTGAGTTTTGTACTCGTATGTGTGGCTCTATGCTCCGTAGAAATGGCGAACTGACATATAAAAATTATATGAATGTTGAAAGGAAGATATTCTACTCGAAACTTCAACTAAATGGAATAAATGAATACGCCGAAGGAATTTCTAGAAATATTTGTTTTAAAAATTTTATTATTAAGATTTTAAATCCAAAATGTTTTGAAATCTAAAGAAAAAATATGTAATCCTTGAAACATTTTTGGAAAGAAATCTATCGATATAAAATCTCTTAAAATTAATGGAGTGTAAATTAATTAAAACAGTTAGTGTACGGAAGGGTTAGATATACTCCGCACAAAAAATTACAGTCAGAAGATCAATTATTTAAAGATATAAATTAATTACATTAAAAGAATTTAAAATAAATTAACATCTGTCCAAATGTCAATGCTAACAGCAATAGCACGAATGAAAGTTATTCTTTAAATTCCGAACTTAATTCATCCGTCGGTACGCAATGATTGTGTCTTTGCGATTACTTTTCTTATAGATACTACAAAAGGCCGCCAACGAAGTAGCGGTAAAATCGTTGAATACTAATAGTTTGAAGCGGGTTCAAATCCTGACGAATGGATTGCCTGCATACCAGTTTTAGCGAATTTTTGCTGCCCATGTTTAATGTGAATATGAGCCAATTTTAGTTAGCTTTTCATGATGACGTGCCTTGACTACGAGTCCTCGCTCGGGTTGTGTTTGGTTTGGCTTGTTAGATTATTAAGCACGTGAAGGCGATCTGTCTAAGGGGAGGTATGCTTTCGTGACAGATTTTCTAAGGGAAACAATCTCGCACTACAAAAAGTTAAAACCATAAAAAACGCCCATGCAATCAGCTTGTTCACGGGGGTTTGAATGCAGGTCAAACTACCAGTATGTTAAGAGAAGCGATTTCAAGAATGTTTAATTATTTTATTTGTCATAAGCTAAATAAAATAATAAACATTCTTGAAATCTCTCACATTACTGAAATGGCAATAACTTCGAATTATACTATGCTACCACTTTTCCTCTAATATGAAATTTTGAACTTTTCCGTTATCGGACAGCCCACCAGCGACTGAGCGGAGTCTAACGGAACAACTGGTGGTTCTGTCCGGGGTTCGAATCCCGGCAAACGGGCTGGTTGCCAGGATGATATTCTTAGTTTTCCATATGTGTAACATGTATGCAAGCCAATTTCCGTTAGGCAGTCCTCGAACGAAGGCATCCTTCACCTTAGGCAAATAACCATCGAGTACTTTGCCATAATCAAATAAACCTTTATCCATAACATGCTTCAAATATTTTTATGTTGAAAAGTTCATATGCGCCAAAGTTGGCCCCCGTTGAATGAAATATGTTGTTTATTTTTTTTTTTTTTTTTTTATAACAATGTTCTTGTTTTCAGAATCTGAATTATCAATAAAATTCTTTTAATAATATGCGATTCTATTTTTTTTTTTTTGTTTAATGAAAAATTAATTTAAGCGACAAATCTCTTACATTTAGAAAAATTTTCGATTTTCGAAACGAGTTGCTGTCAAAAGCGCATCTTCTCGTTGCTGCATATATTTATTTAAAGCAAACTGCTTGGCGCGTGTGCTTTTATATTTGAAAAGATTCAGAGAATTTTCAACAGGGAAATAAAGTTATTAATTTTACTGAATTTTGTGGATTCTTTGTGTTTTGAGGTAAAAGTCAAACCATCAGATATGTGATAACCTTAAAATAAGGGTATATATAATCAGGATTTTGCGGCCAGACATTCCCAGCGAAATACATTACAAAAAATTATCTATGTAGAATTAATGTATATTCCGTTTAGTATTTTAATTTATCAGTGTTATTACACATCAGTTTATCAGTGTAAGTTATATCGAGTTTTAGTTGTGTTCGATTATAAGAATTTTATTCGGTGATTCGATTTGTTTATATATTTCCGATTTGGTTATATATAAGATATTATATAAATCCGATTCGTTTATATTATATTTATTAAATACTATTTATTAGGTTTCCAAATCTGTCAAACCCAATCAATGGCCTCCTGGCTAAGATATCTGATTATCGCTATTTCGACTCATATTCGAACCCAAAACAAACGAACTGGTTGAATTTTGTGATTTCCCTATGTGTAACATGAACATGAGTACGTTTTACTTAGAAAGTCGTCCATGGAGACATTCATTGCCTTCGGCTGATAGGTCTCGTTTCCTTTGCCATACTCAAAAAATCTAAAAATTTTTCAAAAAGACTAACAGATGCATATAACAAAATAAAATTAAGTAAATGCATATAAGAAAATAAAATTAAGTAAATGCATATAAGAAAATAAAATTAAGTAAATGCATATAAAAAAACTGAAGTAAATGTATATAACGAAAAAAAAAAAAATGAGGTAAAAACAAATTTTCAATAATTTTTCAATACAGTAGTTTTTAAATTGCTTGTTTTCAAATTTTATTTCATTTTTATGTATGTACTAATATACAGTGTATGTGTGCGAAAGTGTGCTTGTTCGGCATATCCATATATATTAATTAAATAAATCTGATTTGAAAATGCATGCACTAACGCGCTATTCTCGTAATTTGAAAAACACTAAAGTATTGTCTGAGAAAAATATTTATAAAGAAAATTAAATTTCGTCTCCTTACTCGGTGCTGTGTAAAAAATTTAAATAAGCTTATTAATTTTTTCTTCTTTATTAAAAACAAATTAGTTTCTTTTCATCTATATGAAAAATAACAAAATCTTGCTGTCAGAATGGAAATTCTTAAAAATATAAAACTCGTTTTTTTCGAACAAAAGTTTCTGAGAAATTTCTCTAGGTCAGCAGGTAGTAACAGGACCACTGACTGCTTTGTTTGAAAAACCCGATGAAGTGGATGATTTTACCCCCAAAAGGTTTTCTTTAACAAAGCAGATGCGGTCCAAATGGCTTTGCTGAGAAGCGTTCGTATTTGAATAGCTTGAAGCTTGAAAGCTTGAGTTGGAAGACGTTTCCGAAGCAATCAGTCAGACAGCAATAAAATTTGTTATAGATATTTCTCTCTCTCTCTGTGAGTTCTTGAAATCTTGGAATGGGTGAAAGTTTATTTTGTTTTACATATATAAGGAAACTGCATGTAAAGCAAAATAATTCAAGGCACCCATTGTGTATGTTAATCATTGTACGTCCCCTCAGCTCTTCGGTTGGGTATTAAGAAAAGAAATTCCTATACTGCTTTTGTATTACTTGTATAGTGAAAGATTTGAAAAAAATAGCTTCATATGAAAAGTTTTTCTCCGATGAACGAATACAGCTGAAACATGTTTCTGTCTTCAAGTATATCCACAAAACATGAAATAGTATTGTACTCTTTTGTATTCTATTGCATTTTTATATTACTTCGTGGTAAATTTTTTGATTCTTAAATTTCTCTCTCTCTTTTCTTATAATACACAAGTACTCTTTCAAATATGGCTGACCTATGAACCTAAATTTTTATACTATAAAATTTTATATAAAAATTAGCCGTAATCATTAGACACAGCTTTGTGTATATTATATTCTTGAATACATGCCTGCAATTAATACTAAGAATACTATTGATAAAATTCGTGATATAATTAATAATGAAAATACTGTTTAAGCTAAAAACCGATTTGAATCTTTTTTTCATTATAGGGTAACATGAACCAAACAATTTTCGTTAGAAATATACAATTATGCTAACTTGACACATCAGATAGAAGATAGAAAATATTTTATCGTCATCATCGGCTATGATAAAAGATTTATACGCTTAAGATTTTGGATTATGATAAAGCACACAGGACCTATTTGTCTAAGGGAAAGGAAGTCTTCAGAGTAGATTTTTTTTTTTTTTTTTTTTTTTGTGGGAAACAAACTGTTAATTCACAATCAATTGTACTTATGAAAAACCCCTAAACCCTCCCATGCAGCCGCTAGAATTTACCGGTGCTCAGCTATCTTACCGCTTGGAGACTAGTTGGCTTTCTGAACTTACGCAATATCTATCTGAATTTGAATATTTGCATAAAAAACGAGCAAAATAAAATGACACATTGTAAATAGTACATTTTACTGAAATCAAACTTTCTTTGAAAAAGGAAAATTAATTGTAAGGAATAAGATGGATGCATTTAATTAAACGGCGGCAATAACAGCGCTGATCATATGTTTCGTATAGGAAATCATTTTCTTCGTGTTATCGTATAACGGAAAATATCCACAGATTATATTTTACAGTTTTTAAGAAGTCATGGGTTATCTGCTTTAAGAGAACACCTTCGTGGGCAATTTTCTAAATAAAATTGGCTTGAATTCACGTTACGCATCGAGAAAATCATAAAGAAACCACAAGCAGCTAAACTGTTCGGTTGCCAACAACAAAACTACCAACATCCAGCAATCTTATTCACTCAACTATAGTGAACTTAAACTAATGTTTGTATATTATTAGTAGTATTAAAATAACGAAAATATTTATTCTAATAAAAATTTTTGTTTGAATATCCTCCCTAGTAAGGTATTTCCTTTGGTTGGAGATTTGTCAACAATAAATGCTATGTTCAAACAAGACATTTATTTAGAGCATAATGCTTCAAAAATGTATGCTGGGATCCCTAGAAAAAAAAATATCGCCGGAAAATATATCTCCGAAAAAATATTTAATTATTCATATTCTTATGATTAATTATTAAATAATTAATAACTTTTATAATTATTAAATGAAATGCTTATTTATACTTTACCAAATGTACAGCAACACTCTTTCTTTACAAAAATACCATATTGAATAAATTATATTGTAAGCTAATAAGTAACAACATTGCTTTGTTTAATTAAGATACAATAACAAGCCGAACAAACATTAAATTGGAAGTCAAACAACAAAAATCAGCGTTATATTTTCAAATTTTCACAATCTAATTTTCATTATATCTTATCTCGTTCATTTGCGCTTTTGCAGCTGAAGATGATGGTTCGGTAAAAACCATCGAAACTAGTCCTGTGAAAATTTGAAAATATAACGCTGATTTTTGTTCTTTGACTTCCAAATTAATTGCTTTGTTTGTTATTAATATGTCTCATCTTTCCTATTTCAGATAAAATTTACTAGTGTTTCTTGGACAGGAAAGCAAGAATTTTTAATTTGAATCAATAAATTTATGATACACTGAAAACGGTTTCAAGTTATAATTCCCTTTCTGAATATCTTGAATGTATATGAAAAAGTAAAATGCAAATTTAATATTAATATTATCACCCTTAAAAAACACCCAAATGTTTCGTTTATTACTCTCTTAAAACTACGTAATAATTAAGGAAAAAAGAAATTATTTAAAATAATTATAGTGTTGCATGCAGTTGAAGAATATAGGAAAATGCTGAAGGTTTTAAAGATTTTTAATTAATGACAAAAATACAGAAAATCGGAAATAATACGAAATGTTTCAGCAATATCTCAGAAGGAATGAAAGTTGCACCAGATATTTGTCAGAATATAATTTTAGTGATAGCAGTTTAATCAGTCTGCATTGAAATTCCGGTGATAATCAGTGACATACAGATTTAGGTTACTTAGGTTAAAAATGTGTAATAATTTAAAATATAACCGGGTAAATTTTAAAACCAATTTATTTGAAAACTAGCAGCTTCGCTGCGAGCCTTCGTCTGGCTTTTAAAGTACCGGAAAAATGGCTGAAGGGAACTCCAAACGTTAAATTTAAAAACTGCGTAGGATTTTACTCTGCAGAACAACTTCATAAAAAAAGTTATTACAAAATTACAATGTATAACAAACAATATTTGTATAACAAAATTAATGTATAAACAATATTTGTATAATAATAACAAAATTACAATGAAATAAGCAATATCCCTTAATACAAATATTAATTATCCTAATAATAAATAATTAACCAAATTCCCTTTGCAAAATCTTAAGAACTCAAATGGTATAAAGGAGGTTAAGAACTTTGTTTCCTAAAAAAATCAGTCAAAACTTTTCAATATCTTAAAAACAGTGAAATGAGCAATAAATAAAATAAAGGAATGCAAAAAACAAAAAATTCTGAAAAGCAAAGTATAATTAATGATATTTTATCTTATGTTTTCAAGGGAAAAAAATTACAATGAAATAAGCTATATCTCTTAATACAAATATTAATTATCCTAATTAAAAAATTAACCAACTTTCCGTAGAACAAAAATCATGCAAAACTTTTCAATATCTTATAAACAGGGAAATAAGCAAAAAATAACATGAAAGCAACTCAAAAAACATAAAATTCCGCGCCGAATTTTACTCCACAAAACAACTTTATCAAAAAAAAAATCAATAAAAATATATTATATTTATATAAAAATGAAAATGAAATATACCAATCTCTTAAAAACAGTGACATAAGAAATACGATGGAAAAATTGTTGCCAAACCCATATTTCTAAAAGAATGAAACTATTCAAAATGATGCGATTTCATCAAAAATCTATCAACAACAATAAGACAGGAAAATTGTTGCCAAAATCACATTTTTAAAGATGTGAGATGTGAGAAGTGTACTCGGAAGCTTCATTTAAAAAATCTTTAAAAATACAAAATATTATCATTTTTCAAAAATTCTTTTTGTAAAAGCATTCGCAAGGATGAAAGTTTAACGTGTCCAAAAATCAAAGAAAAATAAACTGTACATTTTTAAAAATAAACTTTTCTAGAAAAAATCCCATTGAAAAAGTGTTAAGCTCCCTTTGTTAAATAAATTCGTATTTAATCGATTTATTGAAACACGAAATTTATTTTAAGTTCGTAAAATAGCTAAGTGCCTACGTTTCATGACGATGTAAAAATGGAGTGTGTAGAGTAAAATCTCGCTTTCCTATATTTCAAAATGACACGATTTCGTCACAAAACATGAAATAAAAAAAATTCGAATTCGAATTTCAAAAAATCGCTTCTAAGTGCACTGGCTCTTGTGTAGATGTACCTATGTACCAAATTTCGTAGCCGTCGGTCTATTAGCTTACGCGCAGCGCGAACGAAAGGCACACACACAGACAGACTCTTTCTTTTATTATATGTAGAGAAGATATGTAGAGATAAGATTGTTTAAGGGAAGGAAACTTTTAAGTTTCGCAGCTGTACCCCCTGCTTATAAAGTCTACAAACCTTTGATCTTGGGTACCGTTTGTTCTTTAATTTTAGGGAAAACAAAAAATACTTTTAGGAATGTTTAATTCAAACAGCGGGAGGCGAAAACCTGGGCAAGTTAAAACTCCCTACCAGAATGAGTTATTAGAATGGCGTTGAATGCAAAGGAGGGAGAGAATAGTATTAAAGTCAAGTTCAACTGACTTCGACACAACAACTCTATTTTGGCTTGCTATGCAGATGACACCGTGTTAGCTGTGAAATCTGCAAATGTAAATCGTGCAGTCAAAAAACATCCAGATCTTTATTCTTCCGATTGAACAGTGATGAGAACAATGGAAAATTCAAATGAATGCCTCAAAGTCACAGCTCTTGATCCTTCGGAAACGCAAAAGAAACGCTCCGATCAAAAAAACAACTTTCTTTATTCAATGAAATTGTTCCGGTGGTTTCCCAGGCCAAATATCTTGGTGTTTATTTAATGTTGGTGTCCTATTTAATGACCGCCCTACTTGGACACATCACGTTAATAATGTGCGTGAAAGGAGACTTAAAATCATGAAATGCTTATACCGTATTATTGGGAAATACTCTCCACTGGACTTGGACAAGAAGAGACTTATTTAACTCTCCGTTATCAGCCTAGTCATGACTTCCGGTTCGCAGGCATGGGTTACTATCTCCGACAGGGAACTTTAGAAGCTTCAGGTGATGCAAAGCAGATATTTTCGCATTATTACAAATGCGCATTTCTATGTACGTAAAATATGTCTTCACGACGATCTTAAGATCGAATCATTGGCAAAGTTTCTCAGAAAACTCAATGAACGCTTCTATCAGAAAGCACAAGAATGTAATATAATGAGCCACTCTGAACGTTTTAGCAACGAGATTCTTCACTAGATGCCAGTAGAATGGTGTCTCAACACCAGAGTACCTGGGCAAAAGCCCTACCCCTTGTAGAACACAATTAAGACGATTTGAATCACATTAAGGTTAGCCAGGACTGAGATATATGAATAGGATATAGGATAATTAAATTTTTAAAAACATTTTAATCTATATTTTTAGGCAGAATGTATATCTGAAGGCCAGAAAGCAGTCGAGCTGGTGATGTGATTTCTGAAAGACGAGAGATTAGCACATGACATGTCAAGTGTGAGAATGATGGTGCCAGAGTACACGAAGGGATGCAAAAGATTACAATACCAAGAAGCGAGACCAGCGATAATATTTTAGCAAGATAAAATTTAGCATGTTACATATGACCTACACAGATATTCTACAGAATAAAACGCATGGTACAGATATTAATATGTGCAAATATAAGGATAAAGGATACAGTAAGCACAACAGTAGTTGCATAATCCATTTGTTTAAAATACTTAGAGGCCTGTCCATATTACTGAGGTTATTAAAAGGGTAATCAGCAATTTTTACGGCAGGGTTGGTCAGGGAAAGTTGTTTAGTATGAAATTTCTTCGCCCATTTTCGACTTTCATGTTCAGCTATAAACCAAAAGTTTCATACATAAAGTTTAATGTGCTTTCGCATCTGCTCTGTCCAAAAATCTCAGCGGAATATGTCTTTATAGCATGATTTTTGACTTCATCCTCATCACTCATTTAATGCAAAAAAAAAAAAAAAAAAAAAGGTGTAATATATTTAAAAATTTTTTTTCATTTTCTTTCTCCCGACTACTGTATTTTTTGCCAAACACCAAAAAGAATAAGTTCAACTAAAGACAAAAAAACTCCACAAGCTGATCGAAAGCGCGTTTGCCTTTTGGGATACGTCTCTCCAAGCTGTTCTTACGCTCGGCCGTATTACGCGCTTTTTGATAGTTCGCCGGCTAGTTTAAGATTACGGGCCAACTGCTTTAGAATTGTATTAGTTTCGGCTAAATCTCTTTGTTAGCCATCAATTAGTTCTTATATCTTACTTTTGAAATTGTAACATGCTGTATGAACCAAAATATTAAAATATTATTGTATGGCAATGTACTATCTGCCAAGGCCCTTGTATTTTAAATCGGTGACTGGTGTCAGGGGTTTATGTGGCCCCTCACTCTTCCCCATACCATCTTGGGGTGCTCTAAACAAGGGGGACGCGGCGCTGTACCAATTAACCGCTATGGTAGTGAGGTGGTGCTCGCGTCCTCCGTCAATTATCACTTATCTTACTTTTGAGTGGATTCCCAAGTGGAGGCTTTGCTGTGCGTCGGAAGAAAGAGGCCGACTGTTAATCCTATCTTGGGCGAATAAAGGGTTTCTTGACCCTTCTTGAGTTTCTTTCTGTTCAGAAAGAACAGAAAGCGTAGACAGAATTTCACAGAATACGTAGACAGAATTTCAGAGAAAGCGTAGACAGAATTAAAAAAGAACAGAATAATCTCTCGGTTCAACTGAGCGATTATTCGCTTAGCAGTTCACTAAATTCTTCTTAATTTAACAGAATAAAAGTGAGGAACTCTGTAAACCTTTTTTTGGCCTAAACGGGCGTTAGCCCAGAAGTCTCGAAAGGGCATTTTTTTGTCGAATCACTATAAATGGTTGCATCACTTTTCAAATTATTGTCACCGAATATTTTCGCCCGCGTGAATGTTTCTCGCACTATGGAAAAACAACGCTAAATATAGCCATCAAATTTTGAATATCGAAGTCTTCCACCCGAATATCGGCACCTGGAAGATCGAATTTTGAATTTGTTTTATTATCTATTTTATATTTCTTAAACTTCAATGAATTTTTGATTAAGAAACTTAACGATTTCAAAGCCAGCAGTGTCAACACACTGTACGAAATAAAATATTTTTATCTCCAGCGCGCGAGGCTGTGTATCGGAAATTCTGTAGATAGGCAGTTTTTAAATAGTTTTAGTCCAAAGCGACGTCATCCCGAAGGCTTATGGTTCGTAAGGGGTTCGTATGCATTTGGAGTGAATAATGAAGACACTACTTAATGAAGTATCGAAACACACTTTATTAACCAGTATTGTCAGGACAGTTCCAAAACACGTTTTACAGTCGTCGATAAACACGCTGACACGATCAGAGACACAGCCTTTAGGTTATCAGGCTATCACGGTGGAGACAGCTTCACTGCAAGGCACGAGAGTACAGCTCCCGACTCTACTCGGTCGTTCTCGGAACTCCACGTACTCTCGAGACTCTCCACGCCACAACTCGCGACGCACTCGACGACACACAGAGCACAGCTCCCGATTCTTCGGTTCAGTCGTATTCGGAGCTCCACACGATCTCTCGACAATGCCGCGATACTCTACGAGACTCTTTCGGTGCACTCGACGACCCACTCGTCACTCTTTGGCCGGCTTTCCACTCGATCGTCTCCGCACGGACTAACTAGATGAGACACACTCTAATTGACTGCGGACCAGCAGGTTTTATGTAACTTTCGGCTTGTGTAATTTTGAAACTCAACGATTTGGAAGCGAGCTGGGCCAATAATGTTCGTAATTTTTGTTCGTAACTATCTATTGCGAATGATAAAGATAAGCTATTTTTAAATATTTTGTGATTTTGCTATTCCATTAAATTTTATGTGAACTGAAATCAACTTAATTAATTTACCACATGAGTGCGAAGAGCATGGCAATTAATTAAAATATTTAACACGCAAAATGTTAATACCGAAAACACAAGTTTCCAAGCCAATTATAATTAATCTTTTTGGGAAGAAGATTAATAAGACTTAGTAAGATGGCTTGCAAACATAAGTTTTGCAAGCCATCTTACTAAGGAAACTGTACATTGACATGGTAAACTGAGAAAAGACTGAAAATAGTAGAACACATTGCCAACACTTAACATTTCATCGGGAATTCTAAACACATGCTGCTTTTAACATTTTTACAATTTTTTTTTTGTTGAATTGTAGATGGCGTAAGTGTGAAGAAAATGAGACTTAATAATAAAGCTAAAAAGACAAAAAGAATTGGTTTACCAGGAGTAGATGAAGCAGCAGACTGGTAGACTTGCGAGCTTAGAAAAAACTTAAACCCTTTTGGACATCAGTTAATATCTGAGTGCTTACAGTTTTCGTTTTATTTATGTGTTATTCTTATCGGACATCCTTATTGTTCGTACTAACATACAATCTTTAGCCTATCTCTAAATGTAACATACTCAATAACGTAACGTTTGATTCTATTTATTTATATTTTACTTCCTTGTACGAAGTAAAAAGGAAGTATTGCAATCGCGAAACGTTTCAGGCAGCATATTTGAACGAAAATATCCATTTTGACCGCTATCAAATGCAATTTCACGATGTTTTTGCTTGATATCTGTACGTAAGGATAGAATAAAAGACTCGTTTCCTCCAAAAAATTATAAAACTGCTTTAAAATTAATTCTGAAGAGAATCTTTTCGTGGCGTCTGTACGAACGTATGTACGTACGTATCTCGCATAACTCAAAAACGAGTAGCCTCAGAACGTTGAAATTTTGTATATAGGACTGCTATAACATGTAGATGTGCACCTCGTATTTTGGTTGCAATCGGCCGCGCCAAACGTATATAAATATATTTATATATATATCCACTCTGTTACCCGGCTCAGTGATCTCAGTTTCTTTACTCTTATATGTTTGTAAATTGTACATTTTTTGCTTTAAAAATGATTGAATGTATGTTCTTATCTTCCGGTTAAGGTTTTTATGCCTTTAGTAAATCTGTATGCAATATTTTTAGAATTATCAACAATTTTAAAAGTTGTTTAAGTGCCGCTAAGCCTAATTTTTTTATGGCGGCCATTGATTGTTTACATTTGAAACAGCAGAATAGTAGATTTGTTGCCAATCTAGAGAAACTTAAGCTTCGCAACAACAAAGATAACGCCTTCATTTATTATTGCCAATTAAATCATGCTTAATCCATTTCTGGAATTTTTTCGAGAAAATAGGTGTTTAAGATTTACTTCGTAATTTTTAATATATTTTGATTTTGAGTTTTTATGTATTTTTGCCTTCTGGCGAAGTGAGAACTGAATTAATTGAATGAGAAATACTCAATCGTCTGTGAAAAACTGTTTCTTTTTGTTTTGTTTTGCTTAATTTCTTTTATACATCATTCTAGCTTTATTATTTATTATAGTATTTGAATAGAACATGTGGCAACGATTAGATAATTCTATTCTTTAAATGATATAAATTTTGTGCATTATGAGTTATAATATGAACGAAATATAATACTGTTAAGTGAATCTAGCGCCAGAGTGTCGCTATGGTAAACAAATACTAGAGTGAATTTTAAAGAATGCATTTATTCTATTGTGGTTTATGCGCTGTCGGGGAAGTAGATTTAATTCAATCCAATAAGTTTAAATGAAATGCAAGAAAAAATGCGTATAATTTAATATTCCGTACAAGGAAGTCATGTGGTGTACACATCAGATTTTGTTTCAAATATTATTACTTCAGACATGACGCATATTCATGGAAAAGCAAAATCTTTTAGTGTTCAGTATTAAAATTTATCTGGACGCTTTAAATAATACTTAAGAACTTCTCAGTATTTCGTACTGCAAGGAATACAAAAATACATTAGTCTCGATTAGATATTCTGTCTCAATATTCTTAACGTTCTAGTAAAAATAAAACCAGAACAACTTAGGGAACTTGTTTTGAAATCAGATATTAATAAAAGTGCATAAAATAAGATAATTTAAAAAATGCAACCATATTATTTCATTAGAAGAGGAATGTGGAGAAATGGGCTTCTCGTTTCGCTATCATACTCTATTTCAACAGTATAAATTTCCTTATTATGAATGATTTTAAAATTGAATATAATAATAGACTGTTCGTGATAAATCTGACAAATTTCATAGGCCAATAAATGAAGATTTCCCTTTTTCACACAGAAATAACCAAAACTCTGTTTTTCATTTATTGTCATTTCCTTTTCGGATTAGAAATAACACTAATAGTTACATATAGCATCTGGCCTAAACCAAAACATGATGATGATGAAAACAAAATCAAAATGCTTATCAGACCTCGAACAGTTTACATTAGATTATTTAATTGCAGTTTGGTTAGTTTGATTACGGGGCTATCTACCTAAGGGGGTTGGCCTTAATTTTAAAATAATCTTAATATTATAAAGCAAACTAAAATAATTTAATATCTTCATAACTATGTTCATTAGCATTTCCACTCTTCTCTTATTGTATTTATATTAATTAAAGCCCTCGGAATAATGAAATAAATTTTAAAACTGCGAAATTTTAATGCTCAAAGCGAGAAATATTTTGAATTTCAAAACTTTACTGAATAATCGCATTAGTCAAAAATATATGTCTATATTAAAAGGCTGTTCTTGATACCTTATCGAATTATGCCGCTCGCTTTTTTGTTCATAAAACATCTAGAATTTTACTTACACACTGGGTAGTAGTGAATAACGTAATAGGAGGCGTACTTGGGAACAAAAATTAGAAACTGAACGCTAATTAGATAATTAGATAACGCGAAAAGAAGCAACTAAGCTACGATAATCTGCTTAGCTTTACTTGCGTTAAAAATAGCGAGTTTGGCACCATTTATATACTCTTCAATACATTGTAAAACATCAGATTCATACTGAGCATCGGAGAATAAATTATGAATGCTATTATTATACAATAATTTCATTTCACTCAACATATCCGAAAGTCCATCACAAAAAATATTCTAAATCATCATTATTCACATATTCGGAGCTATCGTTATTAGTATCGTTATTATCTGTCAACTTCGTGATAAAGCGATTAATATTTGCTCTAACGAAAAAAAATAATATTTAATTTGCATAATAAAGCGATTAATATTTGCTTTCATTTTCGCTTAAGAAGCGTATTATCATCCATAGACTCACGGAACGACATTTCAAAATGGAACAAGGAAAGAAATAAAGTTCTAAACGATATAAATAAAAAAAGCATAAAACCACACTTGCCTTAATTCGAGATAACAGGAGCGTACCGCATTTTATTTTCATTCTTCTTCTTCTTCTTGAAGCTTGGCTTCCTTTTAACGCCGTTCATTATTCTACATGCACCTGTTCTAAACATAAACATTTCATTCTTACAATTTTGTGCTGCCAGGTTCAAAAATTAAATCAAATTCCGCGCGTAGGAAAATCATGGGTGACGTCACGAGCAACATTGTCAATCGACAAGTGGAACACCGCTGATGTGCGAGGATAATAAGTATTCTGTTTTGAGATCGTGGAAATACATTGCATTTGAAAGAGCTAATTTTGTGGATTAAAATTGAAACATAAATATCTTACAGTTTGCCGAATAGTAAAAGACTGTCAAACTGGAGATGCAAATAATTATTTCGAACAATGTTACACTTCTCGCTTTCAAATCACTGAGTATGCTAAACAAAAATGCTTTAAATCTAAACAAAATGTAAAATAAGTGAAACAAAAACACTCAAAATTCAAAATTCGGACTTCGAGGTGCCTGATAAGGATTGTGCAGTAATTAACATCGTTATTTAAACTTAACTACTACTTTATCTAATATTTTTAACTTACGTTTCGTTATTACTTTTCTTGTTGCTCAATGGCAACAATTATTATTGTTGTTAAAAAATATTCTTTTTCCTTTTTGCGTAATGTTTAGAACGTAAAGTTTTCGGCCATTTTTTATGTTGTTTTTGTTAGCGATGCTAATTTAAAGCTGCATTTTAACTGAATATATAGCTTTTAATTTTTTAAAATTATCGTATTCATTCATTGTAATTCATTTGAGTGATTTATTTCCGGCAGCAAAAGGATTTAAGAAAGAAAACTTGTTGTATGTTGTCGAAGAAATTGGAGCGACATTGCTTCAAACGATCACAATAACAGAACTGAAAGAACTGATTTTTTTCAGAGTAAACAGTATTTGGATAATTCACAGTTCGTTACAGATTTTTTGATAACGACTGTTAGTGAACGGAGTCAAAAAAAAAAAAAAAAAAAAAAAAAAAAAAAGAAC
Organism: Stegodyphus dumicola; assembly: GCF_010614865.2. Classification (NCBI taxonomy): domain Eukaryota; kingdom Metazoa; phylum Arthropoda; class Arachnida; order Araneae; family Eresidae; genus Stegodyphus; species Stegodyphus dumicola. Next base: position 59,712 of record NW_023316915.1, read on the forward strand.
GTGATGAAAAGCTAAAACAAAAAGAATACGAAGAACGGGAAAAGGTGAGGCAACATGACTTGAATTGCGCGAATCCATGCAAAATCGCCAATAGCAGATGAGTCTCAAAACTCTGTTACCCTCACTGGATCTAAAAAGAAACATAATTTTCAAAATCAGAAATTGGACAGTTTAGTGGTGACATTAAGGATTGGCTACCCTTTTGTAGTCGATTCTAACAGATTCATAATGCTGTAGAAATTGCACCTGAAATTAAATTTTAGTGCCTTATTCAAGCTACTCGGTTTGGAAGAGATGAGCGTTTAGTGGAGGTTTATGTCACAGTCCATATATTTCGTTCTATCCACAAACCGAAATGAATTTATGCATGTTTCTCGCACGGTACCAAGGCAACGGTACCAAGAGCCATCTAAGTTTGAACAATGTAGTCCTCCACTCGAATATGAGCACCTGAAAGCCTGAATTTGTTGTTTTCTATTTCATATTTTGTAAAACTTTAACGAATCCATTAACAAATTCAACGAGTTCAAAGTGAGCAATAACAAAACTGTACAGGAAAAAAAAAAAAAAAATATCACCAGTGCACGTAACGGAAATTCTAAAGATATGATCTTTTTTAATATTTAAGTGCAAAGGGACATTAGCCCAGTTGCTGCCTAAACGTGTGTAGATGTAAATGAAAAAAACGCTCATTTGAGTGTAGTATAAAATCTAAAAGCTTTCAATTTTTTTTCTTTTTTAAATATTTAAAGCCCGTATTTTTCTTTATTTCTTGAAATTTAGATAAGACGTATAACAAAAAGTATAAAATACGTGAAAAAATACCCATAAATATTGGCCGTCTTCCAAACTCTACCAAACTGTCCAAGAGGCTTTCGTTTGAAAGCTTTCCACTATTTCTTTGCCGATGGAAGAACATTTCTGAAACCGTTCCACTAACCGTGTGGCGGAGTAATGACTTTGCTCATAAAAATTGGATTCAAGATTCATTGTTATTATGTATACCTTCCCTATGTTAGTAAGTCTTCTAACACATGTCCGACGAAATTTTTATTTCTGGGAATTCTGTCCGCTGTAGACCTCTTTAAGGATGTTGAACTCTTCAAGTCAAGTTCTTCGGGTCATGTGCTATTTCACTCCGAGGTAAGTGAGATATCTCGTTAGCAAACAGAATTAGTTTACCAATTGTAAATCCTATTGTAAATTAATAATAAAAAAATTGAAATTTCTGGCATTGATAATGTTAATGATTCAGTAACTAATAATGTTCCTAATGCTATTTCTGGCGTAAATGTTAATAATGATGCAAATTCTGGGATGGCTGTGAATTGTGTTGTTAACTCTGACCTACTAAGTTCTGTTACTTTAAATGATAATAATGTCTAGGCAGGTGTTGGGGTGCAAAAGCAGCAACCAAATCCCAGCTAGGCCACACCAAATATGGTCAAGCCTAGAAAGGGTAAAGCTTTTTACACCTCTGTAAAATCTTTATCTTATGAACCACCAGAATGCAAGTTCTTTGGTGATGAACGGTGAATTTCTATAAGTTGAGCCGACTACTGAAAATGATCATAGGATCTTCAGTTAGTATTTTCTAGCATTGTGTAGCAAAACACAATGTCTTTGAACCTGCGCAATAAGAAACCCTTTTAAAAGGTCTTCTTGGAGGCATACTCTCGAATTCACTTATCAACATTGTTTCTAATTATTTACCGATGAGCTTTTAAAGGGCATCAAGTTGTGCAAGTAACAAAGTACAGAACTAAGGTACCCCTTTCCACGTTTCAGGCCCTGCTTATTCCTGATGAAAATTTTACCAAATCCGTTATCTTACTTAACTAATGTTAGCACTAAAGTTGAAACATTTATTGGAAAAATTCAACTGCCCAAGTGTCACAATAATCAGAAACGGCATTCCTTCCTCCGAGACTTGCCATGTTGCCCTTTGGTTGTCTGAAATACCCCGGATACCACAGAAATGGCAATTCTGATTGCCATGTTTTAAATACCCCCGATTTAGCACTTAAAGCACAATGCACTTATGTGTTTGCTTTCTAGGAACTGAATCTAACACTGTTACTCGGGTAAGCTATTCACACTTTGCAAAGTGAGTAACCGAAAATGCTTTCTGAAACAAGGCAGCCAAGTACATACTGACAATCGCGTAATATCGTACACTTTTAATATGTGATTTAATAAAAAGAAATCTTACACGAGACGATCTGCCTTTCAAATATAAAACCGAATACAATTTCTTAAGACAGCTTTTGATATAAAACAACAACGTTTTATTCAGCATAGTAGGCATTTGAATAATTTTCCTTTGTTTGTGTCAGCTTACTATATTACCGTTAGACGATAATTAATTTTGATTTTAAACAACAAAGTAAATTTCTCTTGGCTTTCAGTTGTGAAACTGTGAGCATTTAGAAGGTGTTCAAGTGTGAAGCATTCGTAACGATTGGACAAAGCTACGTTTGACTATTTTCGACGAACTACTATTTTATACATCTTAGACTTGTTGGCAACATACGTGCAAAGGGTAAAAATGCGAGCTTGTTCACAAGTAAGAAAATGTGTTCATGATGAAAATTAACTTTGTATTTTAATGACATTAGTGTCATCGCGAATTAAACATTCTCTTAAGCTAATAGCTATATGCCATTTTATATGTCATTTATCTAGTCAAAACTATTAAAGATCTATACGCGCTGTGTTCAGTATATGGCTGGGGGGTTAAAAAATCTTGTTCATCCGTTCTGGCAAACCCAAAAAACTTCGAGGTACTCTTATACTGTGGGAATCGTATTCAGAATTATATTTAGGTGTGAGCGTATGGATAGGATGCATGTATATATGTCAGTGCGTATGCACGCATACGTCATACATGCATACATTTCTGAATCCGGTCACGATAACGGAAGTGTGCCAACTTCACTGCCGAAATAGAAATCTTGCCTGCTTGTGATAGGAAAATAATGGTTAACGTTACAAAAATAGGCGCCAGATTCGAATATACTATTGAATGCGTTATAATTTTTGGGACTCGGAGGCTCATTGCTTAGAAAATCCTGCAATAAAGTTCCAAGTTTCTAACCTACAGGTGACGATTTCTGGGATGTTGCTCAACAGGATACTAACTTTGGTTGACCAGTTTAATTATTCTCTAACGTCCGAAGGACAGATTTGAAAAACAGTTTTGTTTCGCACCGACATTGATGACGAATACTTGTAATGATAATAATGCTTGATACTCATGATTACCAACAACTCACCAAAGAATGTACCCGCACATTTTACGGCAAATTATATCCGCCTAATGACGACGTCATATTTGGAAATGACCGAACTCGAAATAATCAAAGCTTCATCAGCGTTACATACGAGAAAATTTACATTTGTCAAGTTTCTAGAAATTGTATGTATTGTAAAACCCAAACGTTCCAAATGCCAAGGATTCGGTAGAAATATTAACATTGTGATGACAGACAAAAGGTAGGAATTATCTTGCGAATTTTTTTCCGTTTATTATTATATGTGTGGTTCCCAACAACCAGTATGCGGAAAGCCAAACTTTACTACTTTTATTGAATAATAATGACATATGTGAGGCTCAACATTAGTTGGATGCACAATTTCTAAAGTTAATTTTTTTCATGCCAATGTTTTTATTTTACTATATGTGAGATTTTCTCAACAACTCCGATGTGGAAAGCCAAACTTTACTACTTTTATTGTATAATAATGACATATGTGAGGTTCAATACGAGTTGGATCCACAGTTTCTATAATGGGTTAATTTTGCATACCAATTTTTTCCTTTTATTATATGTGAGGTTTTCTCAGCAACCAGTAGGTGAAACGCCAAACTTTACTACTCTAACAGAATAATAATGACATATGTGAGGCTCAACGTTAGTTGATCCACAAAATGTTATAAATTAATTCATTTTTTTCATCACGGAAACTCATATATCCGTTGGCAGTTTTTTGTATATCAGGCATAAAGTGATTGAATATCATACGCTAAAAAACATACTTTACGTAGACGGCCTGCTGAATTTGAGTTAACTTCTAGTTAAAGCATGGCGTTTTTCATTGTTAAAATCTTTCATAATATATTTTGGACGTATTAATATTAAAAGTTTTTCGCAATATCTAAAAGCACTAAGAATTGTGTATTGAATATAAATTCAAATTCGTGTTGCTGCAAGAGTTACATTTTTGTCAATGGCAGGGTTATCATAATATACCTATGATGTAGACCTCACCAGAGGTCAAATATTAAAGGAAACGAGAGCAATACGTAATAAGAATCTGTGTAATGTTGTGCTACATCTCGTTGCTTATTATTTGTGCCTTCGATATTCATGTATTAAATTCATTTAAGATTTATAAGTGCAAAGCTAAATCCAAAATGTAAATGCTGCAGTGCTCAGCTGATGGTTATGTGAATCTAAATTCACTAATTATTCCTGTTTAAACTTTTTATAGTATGGATCTATTATCATACGTATTACACAATATTGGTTTAGGTTTGCTTTGCAAAATACAGATTTATGTGGCATTTGTCATGTAGTTGGGAACGCAGAGCATTTCCTCAATCACTGTCCTTTGTTAAAGGATATGAGAGTCGAATGCTTTAGTAATAAACCATTAGGTATTGAAACTTTAAAAAGATTCTCTAGATATGCAATGTCTTATATAAACAATAATAGTGACATTTGGTGTATTAGTTTAAATTATGTCTTTAAATATTTCAATTATTTTGTCTAATTTTTTTCCTTTATGTATTATTCATGTGTGTGTATTGTATGGTGTATTTTTTTAAAATTTAAACATATGTTTACAGCACATATTTACAGTTGAGGCACTCTGTAATAACATCATAGATATTTTAATTGAATTTTAGGCTTTTAAATTATTTTATATGTTTTTAAGATAATTTTATCAATTTAACAATCATTTGTGAGCTGAGGATTTTATTTTTAGTAGTTGTATTTTATTTTACTTGTTGTATTTTATTTTACGTTATTTTATTTACTTGTTGACGTAGTTATTTTGTTCTGCTCTAACCGGGGCTTTAAGTAGCAAAGTTAAAATTAATATTGCTGTCAGATTATAATTATTTTCTATTGCATTTTTAACTATATACACCTTATTACGTGCGGCCTTGCTGTTACCTTCTGCAGGTTCTTTTCCTTTTGGAAATTCCCCAGTGGACCTTTGAGGCGCTTAGTTATTTATGTTGTTTTATGGTTTGAAGCGAGTTTTATTATGTGACAGAAATTGCCTCTCTGTGAGTGTTTTTGTCTGTGATTGTTTGATTGCGTAAGTGTTTGTTTGTGTTTTGTGTCATTTTATTATCTTTAGTTTTTATACTAACCCTTCTTTATTTTTGATTAGTTATTTTATGTTTTCTGTGATGTTTTATCAGTATGGTTTGGAGGAGGGTTCACCTATTTTTAATCATATGGTCCCGCTGGGACAAGGCGGATTGGGTCTCCCTCAAATAGTTCACGAATAGTTCATTGGTAGAGAAGGGTTTCATTTAAAAAATACATAAGTACAGTATTTTGAAATAATTAATTAGGTATTCGGGTAATCTTTGAATTATGGTAACTTGGCTATTTTTTGGCGAAACTTTGGCGACTAACCCTGCTACAGCAACTTGCTAGTTTTTTTTGGACGCCATTTTGTTTTTACGTAAAAAAGGCATGTTTTTTTTTTTTTACTTAAACATTTTTTCCAACAATCTGCTAGCCGAATTACGCTTATACTAGAACTTTTATGGAACAAAAGTGCTTAATCATGACGAAATTAGGTGCGAAATTGGGAGAAAGTGCAAAATCGCCCACTGCTTGCCGCCTTTTTAAAAATTGCACATACACGGTATCATCCATGTACACGTCGACCTATTTTCACTTAAAAAAACATCCCAGAACTGCACAAAAATGGCATTGCGCACACTCTTGACTTCATCCATGTACACTGCTTAAGTCCTAGATAGTAATTATCGCCTTACCAAAATGTCGCCAAACTACCTGTTACCATATTCCAAAGATCAGCCGGTATTCGTTTATGGGAAATCTTAGATTATTTTAGACAATGCTTAAGTATGTTTTTTCCAACGTATCATGCTTTATAAAGAAGTGCGTTGTAAGAAGATGTAGATCGCGAGAAGCAAATTGTTATATTCATCATCGTTTGCACTAATGTTTCCTTCGCTTTAGAAATCTACTAAAAGTATTATCAAGTGCTTGCATTCAATAAGACATCCTATAGTTTGTTAATCCGTGTTACGTTTAAAGGTGAACTGAAATTTCATATTTTATGTCTAATAAAAGTACTGCCTTTTTATTTAGTACATAGTACACAAACAGATAAAATATACAAGTTTACCTTTTTAGTTGTCATTTAGCAGTATTACTAATGTCATCATTTTAAAATACAAGAGGCTTGATATTCATAAGGCCGGCTTGAGAGAAGGAAAAAAAAATGTTGTGTCCTAGGATAAGCGAATAATCTATTGTTTATTTCGGTGCATTAAACTGCTTACAGGCATTCTTCTTTGACTTCAAGGGGATAAAAAGTATGCAGCGTGAAGATGTTTTTCTATTTCGTTGTTGATAAATATCCTTTTACCCTGGCTTGAGCAGCATGACCCCTTAAAATATCTCACTTTGTTGCGGAAATATGACTTTTTCAACAAATTTTGCCGAGGTTTTCTTTTCTCGCAACCTTTGGAGATAAGTGTCTTATTTATTTTAGCAAAAACAAAACTTCATTTCACTTATTGTTGTTGCGAGTTGTTTAGTCCAGCGTGAACCGAGATATCTGCGGGTTAGCTTTTTCTTTAGGTGCGCTTTACATTGCTTCGTGTTTAACATTCTTAGTTATTTGAAATGTAAGTACTTACTGTAATCTGTGATATTGTGAACACCTGTGCGAGTATGTCTGTCTAAAATTCCAGAACTCTGAAGTGTTTCTTTTGATAAAAGTAAGTTTTACTAACCTATCATCGGGCCTGAGTGCATTCAATCTATTACGAACCCGTAACCCGTACGCACGCAACAACATTTATTACCTTGATTCTTTCAAAATTGTTGCTCTGTTGGTAATTCTAACGTAAGCATTAAACACTCATTTAGAAAAAACTAATTAGTTTTTGTATTCCCAAAGCGGTTAGGAGTATTAATACGGTTTAGGAAAGAAGAGCATATTGCACGACTATTGAAGATATTGTCGAAATTCAGGGAAAGAAATTTCCTGAATGTTCTCGTGACTTCCTACCAATAGACACGGGAAGTTCTAAAATAAATGTTCTGGGAAGAATCGTAATATGCCAACTTGAATTTAGACTTCTGCCGTTTCGGCAGACGTTCTTGATGATTATGGACACTTGGTACAAGAATTTCAGTGGACTGCGTTTTAAAAACACTCACAGCGCTTTTTAACTCTACTCTCTCAATCTATTAGAATTCTATAAATAAAACGTCGTCTGCTATTTCTATGGTAACTTAAATTGTTTCCTTTTTCTTGATGCCGCTACCACAATAGCGCTTATAATTAGGTACGGAACAGAATTCATTTTGCTAGAATTATTTACAAAATTCCAGTGACTCTCCATACGGCATTTGGAGGGGCAATCTAAAAAATAATTAAGCGCAAAAATAATTATGCAGCATGAAAATTTCCATACACTTTCCTATAAAATATTATACAGAAATTAACAGTAGTGAAATTCCATAACAAATGTTCACCAATTCTTAATGAATTACAAATGTGTGAAAGAATACTTACAGTAGTCCATAACAAAATTTATTTGCATGTCTAAGCTTTTGAACTCTATTAATCAGTAAATTTATCAGTCACACTTAAGATAGTTGTAATTCTCGCCTTGTCATAACGGCTCTTTAAGAAATTTTCGACTGCAATAAGGGGGATAATTCCTATTATAATTAATCGAATCCTTTTTAAGTAAAGTTGCTTAATTAAAATATTTTGTCTTTACATTTTTATTAGCCCAAAGGGGGTAATTTGCCCCAAAGGGTTATTAATTTCGTTTCTGTATTTTGCTTCGTCCACTATAAAATGGTGTTTAACTTTTCAAATTGTTGCCATCAAATATTATCGCCCTGCATTATATTTAAAGAAATTAACCATTGAAGAATATGTATGAATATATGTATTTTTCTCGCACTGTGAAAAAACAACGGTACCTAGGGACATCAAATTTTGAATAAAGTAGTCCTACACTTGAAAATGCCCTTCTGGAAGGCCGGATCTGGATTTTGCTTTATTATCTATTTCATATTTTGTATAACGAATTTTTAATTAACAAACTCGGCGATTTCAAAGCAAGGAATGGCAACACTGTACAGGGGGTTTGAGTGCAATGAACATGATATTTAACAAAGGTAACACACAAAACGTTACAAAAACGTTACTTCGGGCGTAATATAAAATTGAAGGCTTTCAGATTTTTCCTTTTTTAAAAATTTTGTTTTGTATTTAGGTTAATGAAATTCTGATGAACGAACTCAGTGGTTTAAAAGTTAAGTGGTGGTGCTGCTAGGCAAAGCAGAAAATATTCATATTTCAAATTTAATCAGAAATCTCGGCGAAATGTTTTCCCACCTGAGAGCGAAATAAACTAAGCAATAAAGCGAAATAAACTAAGTGATTTAAAAGCAATGAGCGCAGTTCTTTGTCCGTATTATTATCAATTTACTGGCAGGAACCGTGAATTTACACTAGCTGGACTCGTTAAAATCGTAATATGCTCTTTCGTAAGTACATTTTCTTTGCAGATATATTGTTTAACATCAAACCAAGATTTATAGATTTTGCAATGGGTGCTTATTTCCTTGTGAAACTCCGATTAATCGAAATTTCCGAAATAATTCCAAATTCATCGAGAAGACTGAGAACATCAACATTAGATTCGTCTCATGAATCTAATCACCCTTATTCATAAGTAGTTTTTAAATTTATTTCTTCTTTAGCACCTTTCTTTTTGCAGAAAAATGTTTCTTGGAAATTGGTTCACATTTATGCTACTCCCGGAGAATGCCACAAAGCTCTCCATGCCTTTCTACCCTGTTTACCGGGAATAGATCACAGGTCGAAATAGTTTTTAATTACTTGCAATTAGCAATTAATTATTACAACTTTTTAAGTAGCCTTCTCTCAGAACATTAATAATTTTAAATGACTCGAAGTTTAAACATCCGTCCACCCTCAAGGTAAATGTATTTTAAAGAATTCATTGCTAACTTGAGATGAACTATCGAAGACTGCATAAATCGTCATAGTGTAAATTGTAAAACTTGACCAAACTCATCTTAACATTTTACGCCATTTCATTCAACTGCTTAAATGTTTTATATGCTCAACTGTTTTATATGCTGAAATATTTTAATATCGAATGACGTAATCCGCTTATTTTAGGTATGTTGATTAATAACTTGAAATTCTACATGACAACATAGAACAAGCTAGATTTAAGCGCGATTTGGTAAAATCCTAGTATACGGTGCAGCCTTGGCGCGACTTTGAAAATTATTGCCAACACCAAAAATGATCCAAAGAACGTCTCTCTCTCTATATACTATGTGTGTTATACATAGTATATATATGTGTGTATATACATAGTATATATACTATATGCATAGTATATACTATGTTTAACTATATATTTTCTTTGAATGACCCGTTAACTATTCATCGCAATGTCCGGTTTTTACTGCTCATCATAAAGTCGCCAAAAGTAGCCAAATCTCGTGTGCACCGGATACTAGGATTAAACCCGCGATTCTATATAATAAGATCGATTTAAGCGCGATTAAAATTGGCGACATTTTTTCAAACAAGCGTACATATTTATGAAGCAATTTAGATAGTATATTTGTTTCAGATGCTTAAAGATTATTTTGTATATTTTTTTACCTCTCACTAACCTATCTACATAGGTAACGGAGGTATTCCTTTTTCGATCCAAATATTCGACAGTCATTTTTTAATCGGTAAGCTCGAATTAGGGTCACCACAGCAGGTTTTTGCCGTTATTGCAATGACGTCTGTGTGTGATGATTATTTCGCCAACGATGAGTCATAAATCAAAATTACAAAAATTCCATTTTACATAGTTAATCTTTCAGCATTCGTATAAAGACTAGATTTTGGATAAAACTGGGAATAGTGCTCTACATGAAGCCTGTAACAGTGTTTAATGTTCACCCGGAAGTGGTGCTTTACTTAAAGCATAAAACAGGTTTTTAGTTTCGAGCTGAAAACCGAAAGGGATACTTTACTTGAAGCTCTGAGCAGACTTTCTTAAAATATATATATATTAGAAGAAAATTGAAAACTGCTCATATTTGTTATTTAAGCTAGGTATGGGATTTAGAACAACATATTACATTTCTAAGCAATAAATATACTATTGGAATTATGCTTAATAAAACGAGAATGAGCTCATTATGAAGACGAGCTCTCCTTAGGAAGCATTTTAATTTTATCTTCAGTTTTGGGTTCTTTTAACTTTTGTGTCGAATTACTTTTCAGACGAAAGGATTATTTGCTACTATTAAAAATCCTGTGATTGTTGTCATCGATTTATGAATCGAAAATACTATGTGACTATAGGATATATTACGATGAATCCGTTATTTTCAGATCTAAGCATGACAACGAATGTGTACTTAAGGACATGGTTATCATTATCCGTTGTAAGGAAAATAGAATAAAAAAATAAGTGGTGGTTGTGATTCAATTCATAAGGCTAAAAGGTATTTTATGCCTTCTTCCAGCATGACTTCGCTATGTAACGGTAGCACATTCGTCGCGTATTCGGGAGGTTCCAGTTCCGGCGAGGGCACTGCATATTTTTCACATCTCCTATTTCAAAATAGCCTAATGATTCTACAAGGTTTATAAACAAAGCAACATTTCATTTATTAAAGATCAACCGGAAGTGAAAGCTTACTTGAATTTCGTTGCTATCTTGCCAACTCCATGTTTTAACGTGGAATTAGGAAAGTAGTGGTGCTGGCTAAATCAGATATTTTTCATAACGAATCATTTCATCAGATTTGTTTATATTTATTTTTTGATGCAGAGCGTGTAAATTACTTTAACTGTCCTTCTTTACACAGATCGTCATCGGATATTTAAATTAACGTATCAGAATTCCAGAGTTTGTATCAAAGATGTTTTCTTAAAAATTTTGTATGTGTGTGTGAGAGAAGGGAATAGTAATAAAACCTTTAAATCTAACTAGAACCGCATCAGCCGGTTCAATACTTTACTTGCTTGGCATTGCTAAAATGGTTACATAAGCACAGACCTTCTTTCTTCATTCCAAATCAAACTTTCCTCCTTATCTGCGTAATTGCAGAGTTAATTTTACTCTGAATCAAAAATAATATCTGCATGTTTTCTAGAGGAATAACTTTAGTTAAAAAACAAAACAAACAATCTGAAAGATTTCCGATTTTAAATTGGTTCAAAAGGGCTTTTTTCTAACGTTTTGTGTTTTACTTTTATTCATTAAACATTACGTTCTACGTACTCAAACCATAAAATTCAATTCAATGGCAATATCGCAAAATTATTTTAAAATGAGCATAACTTGAACACAGTCTGATACACTGGAGATCAATATATTGTTTCTTCCGTACAGTGTTGCGATGGCTCGCTTTGAAATCGTTTAGGTTTTAATCAAAAATTCGTTGAAGTGTTACAAAATATGAAATCGATAATAAAACAAATTTCAAACTCCAAATTAGGGCTTCTATATGCCCATATTCTGTAGAAGATTGCATTATTCAATATTTGATGGCTGTAGTTACCATGTTTATCCCAATTTGCATTGGGATCTCATTTGGGAATTTGCATTGGGAACATCGAAATATCTAAAACATACATACATTTATGCAGATTCTTCATTATTTAATTTCTTTAAATATAACACAGGGCGATAATATTTGGCGGTAACAATTTGAAAAGTGAATCGGACATTTATAGTGAACAAACGCAAAATACCTAAACGAAATTTATAAGTTCTTTAGGTAAATTGCTCCTTTAGACTGAAAAAAAAAATCTGAAAGGTTTCCGATTTTAAACTACATCCAGAGGGGCGTTATTGTTCCGTCCAAAGGAGCGTTGTTTAGCGTTTTTTGTTACCTTTATTTATTAAATATCATGTTTTTTGCACTTAAACCATGAGATTCAGTTTAACAGCAATATTGCAAATTAATTTTAAAATGAGCATATCTTTAGAATTTCCGATACACAGTTTCACGACCTGGAGATGAAAAGATTCCTCCCCCTCCCCGTAGAGTGTTGCTATCGCTCGCTTTTAAGTCGTTGAGTGTTTGTTAATCAAATTTTCGTTAAAGATTTACAAAATACGAAATATATAATAAAACAAATCCCAAATTTGGGATTTCAGATGCCCATATGCTGGTGGAAACGCATGTTATTCAAAAACTGGGTGGCTCTAGGTACCGTTGTTTGATCTCACTGCGAGAAACATACATACAGTTGTGCAGATTCTTCATTATTTAATTTCTTTATGTATAATACAGGGGGATAATATTTGGTGGCAGCAATTTAAAAAAAGAATCGGTCATTTATAGTTAACCATCGCATAATGCCAAAACGAAAATAATAGTCCTTCAGGTAAATTGTCCCTTTGGATTTAAAATATATATATATATATTTCATATTTAGCATATTATGGGTTTGAGAGTTCTTTGGGAAAGCTGCGCATTTTTACTAAAATAAGATATTTTTTTCGGTTTCATCTATTGAGGAGGTGTTTTTCAGTGCAATAAAAATCAATTCTGGAACGTTGCATCTGCAGTAGCTGATGTTATAATAAGTCTCGCAAGGTCTTAGAATTACCCGTAAGAAGAACGTCTAGTTGGGGGTTCATTTTAATAGAGGCATATCGAAATATCCGAAAACTTTAACCGAAATATTAAAATTAATGATACGATTAAGCTAAACTATAGCATTCATTCTGATAAATGCTTCTTAATCAAAATCGTAAAAAACAACCTTATATTTAGCGTAGGTATAATGAAACACTCAATCGATTTCGAGGGCAGCTAAAGGTCCCTCCTCATCAGGAGAAAGAAATACATAGAAAGAAGAAAATAGGAGAAGGAGTCACAGAAACACGTAGTGCTTATCAGCACTGCACGTGGTTATAACTAGATTTTTAATCAGAGTTGCACTGGCCGCCTACTTTTACTGAGCCTGGCTGTCTGATCAAGCATAAAGAAATATAGCGAAGTTAAAATAGGGAGCGAGGGGTAAATGCACCTTACGCTCAAAATCTGAACTTCAAATAATGGAAAGCAACCACTGAACGGATTTTTATACCCTCTGGTAGTACCAAGCGCGAGGAGGTAATGCCATCTATCGGCAAAAATAATTGAATTAAGATAGTAGAATTTTAAAGGCATTAGGAAGGACTGGATTGGACTTCAAATCATTAACTAAACTTTCTAAATCTTTGTGAATGTGAAAAGCCTCAAGAAAATCCAATTCGCCTATGGAAGAAGCCTTTTGGATGATTTTTGCAGACCCAAAATCAAAATTATGGTTAAAAGTCCAGCTATGATACGCTATTGAAGACTTGTTAATTTCGCCTTTTTTGACATAAGATTCATGTTCCTTGAGCGAAACTTCAACGCTCTTTTTGTTTGGCCAATATATCTTAAACCACACTGACATGATATACTATAAATTCCCCAAGAATTCAAGACAGAAACACAATCTTTTAGAATCGAAGGGTGAATTTTATTAATAGGGGAGAACCGACTTGAAAATTGAATTTCTGGAGAATCCGTGCAATTTTATAGCTAACAGAAGGATAAAAAATGGAAGCTCGACAAGGTCATTAATATACTTCTAACAGTGGATGTCTTCTTGATGGGGAATCTGAAAATTTTTTGACGCTTTTCAATAATCACGGGAGAAGAAATCCACGGTCAATCGCAACTGATCTAAATAATTAAGTTCATTGGTAAGAAAAGATAGAGGAACAAACTTTAGCGCGCGGAAAAACATAATAGTAAAAAAGCCATTTTTTGCTTAACAGGTGGCATGACTGGCATGGGGTGTAAACAAAACTGCAAAGGGTTTACGGTACACAGTGGTGCTAAAATCGGTTTCATTGCGGATTATAAGAATATCGAGGAAGGGGAGGAATTGTTGGATTCAATTTCAAGAGGAATTGGATGCTGGATCATTGAATTCATAATAGATAGAATCTCGGATAAATCCTCTTTATAACCGTCAAAAAGGGCGAAATGTCTCAACATACGAATCCAAAGACGAAAAGATAATTTATCAAATAATTTCATCTCAAAATAGTGCATATAAATGTCAGCAAGTACCGGACTGAGAGGATTACCCATAGCCAATCCTTCAACTTGACGAAAATATGCATTTTGGAAAACAGAGTGGGTTGACTTAGAGAAACTTTAGTAAGCGAAACCAACTCATTAATTTCAGTATGTGTGAAGTGAAATTCCCGAAGCCTAGTTTCAAGACAATTTAGTGCTCCTTCGACCGGAACATTAGTAAACAATGATTTGACATCAAATGAAACCATAATGGAACGAAGTGGGGAAATATTTTTAAGTTTATCAATGACTTCAACAGAATTTTTTACAGTTGTGAATATTGTTAGCAAGTAGAGGAGAAAATCTGGAAACTAAATATTTGGCCAAAGGATATGAAGCAGTACCTATGTTGGAACATTGGTCGAAAAGGAATACCGGTTTTGTGGACTTTTGGAAGAGCATAAAATCTAGCGCAATTAGTAATAGGTGGAATAAGTGATTTCTTCAACTGAGTTGGCAGAATGTGGGAAGATTTAATAGCACTTTTTACTTTCATGAGGTCCGAAGTTGAAGGATCTTTAGGGATCGAGCAGTATGGGCCTTCATTTATCAATTTAGAGACTCCAGTAATATATGTGTGTTTGTCCATAACAACGATCTGTCCGCCCTTATCGGCTTTAGAGATAAATGATATTAGTATCAGAATGAATTTCACGTAAGATATCATTTTCCTTTTGCTAAGATTAGAACCCAAAGATTTATTGTTAAAAATTAACGTTATGAGTAATTAGGTGGCGGATTGTATCCTTCTGCGTTTCCGAAATTTTGGAGAATTTAAAGGCTTTCTCTATGGGGCGATGATTTGAGGAATTGAAGGTTTAGATGTCTTTGAAAAGTTGAAATTATATTTAAATACTTTAACTGATCCTCCGAAAGATTCCTATTGGAGATATTAACGATGGAGTTAACGTTTACAGTGGGAAGATCAGCTAGATAATTGGGACTATCCGACTGGTGTGTGAGTTTTAGGAATTTAGAAAAGAAATGAGCACATTTTATGCCGTTGACAAACGGGTATCGGTTCTAGACCAGGGATGTATGTTCAAATGAGGAAAAATTTTCAGTGGAATTAGCAATTTTTAAATGGAGGTAATATAATTCAAATTCAATTTTAGATAAACGTTTGCGTGTGTCCCTTATAATGTGACGAAGAAGTGCCAATTTGAATTTATGCAAAATTTTTGAAACGTGAACGGAAGCTTGAAGGCTACATTTTACATGTATAAATTTGGGAATGAAATTTTGATGTTTGCATTTAAGTAGAAACTGTAGATGATTCAAGAATAAGTAATAGGCGGAATAAGTGAATTCTTCAACTGAGTTGGCAGAATGTGGGAAGATTTAATAGCACTTTTTACTTTCATGAGGTCCGAAGTTGAAGGATCTTTAGGGATGGAGCAGTATGGGCTTGAATCATCTACAGTTTCTACTTAAATGCAAACATCAAAATTTCATTCCCAAATTTATACATGTGAAATGTAGCCTTCAAGCTACATGTGAAATGTAGCTATATTTCAACCGTATCAAATTTTATCACTCCGAACTATTAAAGAGTTTTGAATACATTACGCTACAATTTTATATCCTAGTAAAGGAAAAAGTTCGTTTACTTGATAATTTAAAACTAACGAATGGATATTTCACTTTTTAGTAACATTTAAAGAAATGCTTTAAAATTAACAATCTGTCAATCTTGTATCCATGCTGTATTTCCTGTATTACTACATTAATTACTTTACAAAATGAATTGCATAGAGTCTAGGTTTAATTTGCTTTTCTACACTATAAATGGGAAGTCTTAGGGTAGAATAAAATAATTTTCTAAAATTATATTTCTATTTTACTACATGGTTTCACATTAATTTTTAATGCTCTTACATAAATCAAATAGTTCGTAAACTGCAAAAATATTGCTTCAGTTTATGGGGAATACAAAAACTCATTAAAGGTGGATCTGGGAAATGAGTTCATTGGAAACTTTAAATAGAATGTCAAATTATCCTGAAAATAGTAACGTTGCGCGCAAAAATATAATCATTGAAAAGAAACACTTACAGGCAGCGATCCTACTCGTAAAGGTGGAAAATAGCGCAGTTACTTGAATACAAGTCAAAAACGTCTTTTAGGTAGAAATGTAATTTTCAAATGATGAAAAACGCAAAACGGTTTCCGATAAGATCTTATGAAACTAGTATTAGAAAATGCAATTTTGGCTATAGAACATGTAATTGTAAATACATTCAAAGCGATGTTAATATAAATAGGGTATTCTAAAATTCCATCCGATGATGACATTTGCTTTAACCTATATTACTTTTATGTTTTCGATAACCACTTCTTTAATTTGCATTTCTTTCTTCTGTAGTTACGTTACATACAATGCTTTTTACCCAACCCTATAGATAGAATAGGATAGAGAACATCGCTTGAGTCTAAAAATGTTTTGTTTGCGTGATATTGAACTTTGAAATTAGTAGTTCTCAATTATGGTATTTCTTATTAAAATTCTATTTATAATTTTTAGTACATCCTTTTTAACTTTGAATTATCAAATAACTGTATAAATTTGATTAAATATTAACGCTAAACATTATATTCATAAACCAAAAGCGTTGACAATAGAAGACATGCCCAGTTCTCTGTAGAGTGTACTGACTGGAAAGTGGACGGTGAATATATAAGCCGACAAATTAAGGTATGAAAACATTCATAATTGTAAACAGGAGAAAACTGTAACTGTTAATTTCCGGAACATAGGATTTTATTTTTTCAAACTGCGCAACGACATGCATTAAAACTCCAACACCATAACAATATAAACAATAAATTTGCGTATTTGAAGAAAATATTTCATACCGTACATTTCACTTGCTTGAATACTGAAACATAATTGTATAATCAAATTATTAGTATTGACTACGAGCACACATTAAGGGTAAAACGGAACTTGCTGGTATACAAAAAACAGTAATTATTTTACGTTACAATGTAATAAATGTAATAAATGCATAAAATGTAAATAATAATAATAATAATCTGAAACTTTTCAAATTTTACATTACGCCCAAAAGGGGTTTTCTTTAACGTTTTGTGTGTTACACCTTTATTAAAAAATGCAATTGTGGTTATAGAACATCTATTGTAAATACACTCAAAGTAATGTTAATTAATATAAATAGGGTATTTTAAAATTCTATCGTGTTCGTAATTATCGTGTTTTCCGCACTCAAACATAAAACTCAGTTAAAGAGCAATTATCAGTTTCCGATACACAGTCTCCCGCGCTGAAGATAAAAATGTCTTTTTTCGT
Source organism: Stegodyphus dumicola (assembly GCF_010614865.2). NCBI lineage: Eukaryota > Metazoa > Arthropoda > Arachnida > Araneae > Eresidae > Stegodyphus > Stegodyphus dumicola. Next base: position 77,445 of record NW_023316915.1, read on the forward strand.
ACATGTTGTTGCCATTGCTCGCTTCGAAATCGTCAAGTTTGTTAATAAAAAATTTGTTAACGTTTTACAAACTATGAAATAGACAATAAAACAAATTCAAAATTCGGGCTTTCAAAGTGTCCATGTTCGGTTGGAGTACTACGTTATTCAAAACTGGATGATTCTAGGTACCGATGCTTTTCACAATGCAAGAAACATTCGTACATTCATGCAGATTCTTCATTATTTAGTTTCTTTAAATATATTACATTGCGGTATTATTTGGAGACAAAAGTTTGAGAAGGGAACCAACGCGGAAAGTGAAACGACACAAAATGCCGTTTAGAGGCTAATAGCCCTTTAGATCTAATATCCCTTGGGCTAATAATTTAAAAGCACTCGCAAATATTTTAATAATCAAATATTCACTTTCTTATAATATAATTCACTTTCTTATAATATTCTTTTTATTATAAATATTCACTTTGCTTGTTATTGTTTTAGCCTTTTGTGGCTAAATTTCTCACATTGGATCTCTCTTCAGAATTCAATGTTTTGTTTTTAGGAGAAAATTAATTTCACTACTAGCAATGAAAAATAAAGGATTTGATGTTAATACTGTAGTAGTATTTTTAGCTCAATAAATACCGTTATGTTGTTTATCTGTATCTTATTACGTTGTTCTCGGCTAAGAACCTGCATACTTCAAGAAGCGCACATTATGCGCAAGAGTAAAAAGACCACGAAGTAGCATGAAAAATCAGACTGAATTCCCGATTTTTCACGGCTACCATTTTGAAAATAATATATTTAACTTGAGATATGAGGTATAATTTTCTTTGTTAGCCCAAAGAGGAATTGGTCTCAAAATGGCATCTTGTGGTGTTTCACTTACAGACGGCGTATCGCTTTTTAAATTGCTGCTACTAGATGTTATCTCCCTGTAATATAGTTAAAGAAAATCAATAATGAAGAATTTGTATGAATGTAGTACCCACAGCCATCAAATTTTGAATAACTTCGTCCTGCAGAAATTAGTGTTTGGAATACTGATTTCTACACATAATGCAGTTCCAAATTATCTGAAATTTTAATTAATTTTATCCATCCATTATGCTGTATTTGTAAAATAGCTATGTTTCCGCTAAATGCTATTCTTCATTATGTAAAAACCTTAATAAGCAGTATTATACTTTAAATTTTGACATGCCCCCATTATCCTGCGAAGCATTTACATTCTTTCAACAAATTCCCAACAAGATTCGTTATTCACGAGCTGTGGCAACACTAAAATATCTCAGCATCTCTGTAAGCAGAATGCAGAAATAAATAGGAAAAAAAAAAAAAAAAAAAGACAAATAGAAGGCATTAAAAAAAGGTTTAAACTCTGAACTCTAAATATCCAGATGCTGCTCAGACGGTAGAGTAATTATTAATTAGGCACTTATATTTGTGCTCGTGTTTACAGTACTATGTTGTTTGTTATTGATCATTTAATGTGCCTTTAGATTTTTGGTAATCTGAGTTATTCAATATTGGGCACTAAAAAGATGTTTTTAGCAGGCTTTTAATTTAGATGGATGTGGGTCGGCAAGTATGTCAGTTATATAAGTAAAAGTCTACTATATTTAGTTATACGTTGGAATCATAAAAAGCCCATCAGCGGCCGAGCGGTAAAGTCGCCAAACACTGGTAGTTCGGTTCGAGGTTCGAATCCCGCAAACGGAATCGCGTCATGGATGATTTCGTGGTTTTCTTTATGTGTAACGTGCATACGAACCAGGTTCCCTTAAAAAATCCTCCACGAAATCATCCCATCCTTTAGGCAGATCACGTGAGTGAGGGGGATTGATTCTTCTTGTATGTCTCATGTTCTCATGAATTTGTATCTTAGAGAAACAGGGTAATGCAAGGTCTTACTTATGTCTAAAATAACACGTTACGAATTCTAAAGATTTTTTTAAATTGTGTTTTAGGTTTATAAAAGATTGAACGGAGCTCATCTTATTTAGGGCTCCGATTATCTTTCATTATTTGGTTTGTTTTAATTTTGCCGGTTGTGCCAGTTTGGCAGTAGAGCGTATTATCTTTAGGTTAGGTTAGGGCGCCGATGCGCTCCGGCCAGCATTGTAATTTATCTTAAAAACTGAGAGGTACCGGTGCGCTACGGCTAGAACTGTAATTTATTTTAAAGACTGAGAAGTATCGGTACGCTCCGGCTAGAGTTGTAACTTATCTTAAAAATTGAGAAGTACCTGTGCGCTCCGGTTAGAATTGTAATTTATCTTAAAAACTGAGAAGTACTGGTGCACTCCGGTTAAAATTGTAATTTACCTTTAAAACTGAGAAGTATCGGTGCGCTCCGGCTAGAATTGTAATTTATCTTAAAAACTGAGACGTACCGGAGCCAAGCTCTGGCGCAATTTAAGACTGGGATTAGACACTTTGATCATGTGTATGGCAAACAGATATTCTGAATTTGTAAAGAAAAGAGAGATGAATCAAGATAAGCTATACTTTCCTTTCTCCGACTGTGAAACCATCTTAATCTTTAAATTATTCCGCTTAATATTCAGAGTAACGGGGGGCCATTATTTTTAACTCTAATGCAAATCCTATTTTGGTTTTAAATGGTTTTCATTAATTACGTTAATGATGTTGATATTAGTAGAAACTATTACTTTATTATTGATGTTTACGTACTATATTATTAAAAAGCTTATTTTTTAATTGCCTCAGTTTTTTACTGATAAGCAGTAAATTATTATAATATGAAAGAACAAAGGAAATAATATTAATTTTTTGTTGATAATTGGGAAAATTTCATCAGGCAATATGCATGAAAAGTATTTGTAATTGTTTTTAAACCACCCACTTCCAGCTCCATTCAAGATTTTATTCCTCATATACTGATACTGTAAAAAAAAGACGTAGACATCTTTCTTTTACCCTTTTAACCTCTAACAAACTCTTTTATTATCTCCCTCGTAATTAAGGTCATTCTCCTCTTCTTGACCGATTATGTAATGACAGAGTCACCACGAGCGTGAAATTATTGCATATTGAAATAAAATTTATTGAAATAAATTTTAAGCAAGGAATCTGCCGACATTCTCCTTCTGGTGTTCTTTCGCCACCCCAGAAATTTATAGCGATGACCGCGACGCTTTAAAAATTTCTATGCCTTCTTATATGAGGAATAAAATCTAAATAGATACAACTGCTATCCGTATCTGGCATGGTATCTAAGGAATATGTATTAGATAAATATACAGATTTATACTATACTTTTCTTTTTCTTTTTTTCTTTCCTCCCTCCTGGGCCAACAGTGTTGATCGATGGTCAGCGAATCAGAGTTTCTGAGCACTGCTCATGTCCTTCTCGAAGGATTTCCTATTTTTTAAATTCTTAAATATCCATGTGAAGTCCTTAAAAATCCTTACTAAATCCCTCAAAATCCTTACAAATTGATAAAAGTCCTTATAACGAATGTTTATCCTCTGTTGAAGTAGAACATCGGAAAAATGTTGGATTTCAGTTCCCGGCCTTCTGTGTGAAAACTTATCGCTGCTGTGCCTCCCCAAACAATCTCAACACGTGATCGTTTGAAACGTTTTGACTGTTTAACTTTCTCGCCAGTCCTGAAAAAAGATTCCAAGCGAGATGAGAGCAAAACTTGGAAAGATGTTTTTCAGCTTCATCGAGACTGACTTCCACGAAATGAGGAAAGGCGGCCTGTTCTACAAGAACACGTTCATTCGAATATTTTAGAACGTTCTAAAATGCGCCTATATGTTACAGTTCTATAGCGTACAAAACACGCAAAACACTGCTTCATTAATTTACATTTGTATGTGCAAAATGACACTAGCTGGATTTTGTAAGAGTAGCATTTGATGATTTTCTTTTTGATAGCAGCTTTTTCATAGGGTTTGTTATTGGAAAAGTGAAAATTACAACAAAAGTGATTCGACATAAAACTTACCTTCGAGATTAATAAAACTTCTGCGCTAACAAGAATTACGCCATCAAAAATTGGTTCAAAATAAAGTAGAAAAAACGCGACGAAATACCGCACATTTTAGAACAACAGTTATTTTCTAGAAAATTCGGTCAATAGCTAATTAGCCAATAAGAAAGGGAGATAATTCTTACGTATTTACCTCTGGAGCAAAAAGTGCATTTTTTAATGAACTACAACGGAGCTTCATCTTCTCACCTGTCCTCGATTCGTCTGTAACAAATCTTGTTGCAAACGGAGGTAAGAGAAAACGTCAGTTCTTGTTTTGAAAAATCTTGCATATAAGAACATACTAACCGAAACACTAAAACGATTGTAACACTAAAACAATCACACTAACTTAAACACTAAAGATGAAATTTTTTCCAAACATCAAGAAATCTTAAAATCTGAGCTTCTTCAATTTCAATGAAAATGCAGGGATAAAAAGAGGTAGATGTTAATTTTGACAACTGCTTTAAATAAAAGTAAAAATGCTTTACAATATTTCGAAAAAAGGATTACATGTGTATCGTCAACACTAATAATTCCGAAAAGCAAGATTATTCCAAGGCCTACTAAATAAAATGAGCGTTCACAGTATTTAAGCAGGCTATTAAATGGTTAAGCGAAATACACAAATAACATAAAAATCTCGAGAAAATCATTACAAAGGATATATATATGTATATATACTTTCTAACTTAAAACAAAATTCTATTCTAAGCTCGATTATTAGCGTGTTCTTTGATTTTTTTTCTTTCTGGATTCTATAAAATATAAATGCACAAAGTGAACATATATTTCAAAAGGAATTTCCTAGAGGGCTTCCTGTGCAAAGGTGTTTTTCAAACCTATTCCTCAAAAGATATTTTTCCTCCTGAAAATTGAAGAATTTTCAAAAGACCTTTATTGAAATGTCGAGTTCGTTATACTTGTACAGCTCAGATCTTTCGTAGCTTCTTTGGAGTAGATAGAAGAGTTTTGCAATAAACTGGATTTGTAGTAAACATGGAAGTTTGACTCCTGAAGAAACACGAATTAACTGCAAAATCATTTCACCAGATCACAGAAATTCAAGATACGGGTTCCTCGCCATTTATGACCACGCATTCCAGCGTCGAGATGAGAACGATGTTTTGATTTCTTATCGCTTAATAATAGGTCATTAAAAATTGCAAAAATGAATCTAGCAGAAATATATAACGAAGCTGATTTAAATGTATGGTTAAATATATACACCTATATTGCACTGTAATAGAACCAAACAAATGAGCTTGACCTAAAATAGGATAAAATTTCTCAACTGCGACATGAATTTTACTCACGTTGTACCACTTTCTTGCACTAATTTTTGCCCTGCTTCATAAACGAAAATGCATGTATATATGTCCTAATTTAAATGCGTAGAAGAAAACACCGGAACTCTTAAAAGCTTTCGATATCCATCCAGGGCTAAGGGTTGAATGCGTACAGTTGAAGATGACGAAACTGGGTTTTCACAAATCACCAATCTTTATTTTCCCACATATCAAAAATCCTCCTTTTCGCAGACAAGATGTTTTTAAAACACATTTGAATACAATAAGTTCTATACGCAGGTTAACGGGGATACGACGTCAGTTTAGAATAAGAAGAAAGCATGGCAGGAGCTGGGAAAAGAATCCCGTAGTTATTTACTACGTTAAAATATTAATCCTTTCAGATTTTCTTTACTTCATTCTTTGACATTTCATAATACAGGGTGCTTATAAATTATTTATTGGTTAAAGATGCGTTTCAACTAATACAGAATTAGAAATAAGGAAAAAGTTGACTGAATTTTATTTATAACTTTAAATAATTTTATATTAACGTACATAACACGAATATTTGAATAATATAAAGTCTTTTCTTGATTTCCTTCCAGAAGCTATTAGGCATTTGCGATAGTAACTGCTTCTATGATCATTCGAATTTTTAATTATTCGGTACTTTTTTAATTATTTGATGCTGAATCTCTGTAGCATAAAATAGGTTCTTCAAGTATTCCCAGGAAAGGAAGTCGAGTGATGTGACGTCCGGAGAACGGGTGGCCCCGAAATTGATCCAACTCAACCAGTCTAACGATCTGCGAATATTTCATCGAGAAACACGTATACGTCTGTAGCTCAATGACAGGCTTGTGGGAACATAATGTTCGGCTCATAATTTCTAATTGCGGTACCAAAAGCAATTTCAGCGTATCGAAGTCATCATCCGAATGAATTGATGACTCCGAGAAAAGAAGGGACCAGTCACACGGTCAACAATGTGTATAGAAAATTCCTTAGGAAAGCCTCGATTATTAAGTTTGAATTGTTGACAAACCTGGAAATTCCTGTTTGCAAGCTGGCAAGGCGAATGGATTTACTGGGAGTAAACACAAACACATCTCGAACTGAAATCATCTTGAAATCGTTGCCACCATTGTATTACACATAAAGTTGCTAAATAATGGAGAATATGCATGAATGTATGCATGTTTCTCGCACTGTGGAGAAACGATGGTACGTGGAACCTCGCAGTTTTGAAAAACGTAGTCTTCCACTCGAAGATTTGCACCAGGAGCTAATTTGAATTTCGAATTAATTTAATTATTTATTTCATATCTCATAAAATTTTAATTTTTAATATTTGATTATCAAACTCAACGACTTCAAAGCGGCAGCACTGCACGAAATAAAACAATTTTATCTCCAGCGCACGGGACTGTGTATCGGGAATTCTAAAGATACGCTGTTTTCTTAAATATTTTGTATTTTTGCTTTAGAATCGCAAATGGGTTCATCAGAAGGGAGGCAACAGCTGCGAGCAGAGCAATAAAGTAAAAAACCTTAACAAACCGCTTTGGGGGACCATTCAAATCTGAACCCTTTCAGATTTTGCTTCTTTTATGTTTATAAATGCTTTTTATTAATTGCATGATAAAGATTCTACTTAAGTTCCCTGCCTATTCTTGATTTCAAGCCTAATGATAGCTTCTAAGTTCTGCGAAAAATTACTTTGTATTGCATAGTAATTTTGGTTGACGGCCTTTATTTTCAGTACTCATTGCTTTCCCAAAATAAGATTTAATGTTTTAAGAGCTGATGAAGCTAACTAATTAACGCAGCTTATGAAGCTAGGAGTTTTCTAATTACGAAGAATGTTCGAAAAATAAAGCAAGGTTTTAAAGGATGCCAAAACTCAAAATGTTTTGCGTGCAAAAGCTGTTCGGTGCCTGAAGAGACATTAAACATTTTTTAACTGTTTACTTAACTAATTTGACTTTACAGCATAAGTAATGTATACTCCCAAACAAAAAATATGAAAGGTTTCGGATTTTAAATTACGTCCAAAGGGGCGTTTTGTGTTACCTTTACTTATTCAATATTCTTTGTATTTAAACCATAAAATTCATTTCAACAGCAATATCGCAAAATAATTTTAAAATGAGCATATCTCTAGAATTCCCAATACACAGTCTCGAGCGCTGGAGATAATTTTTTTTTTTTTTTTTTTTCCTATAAAAGACGCCATTATTCGCTCTGAAATCCTTGAGTTTGTTAATCAAAAATTCGTTAAAGTTTCACAAAATATGAAATTGATAATAAAACAAATTGCAGATATGGGCTTCCTGATGCCCATATTCGCGGAAGGCGTTACGTTATTCAAAATTCGGTAGCTCTTGGTACCATTGTACCGTTCTCTTGGTACCGTTGTAATTTTGAATAATTACGTTATTCAAAATTGGATGGCTCTGGGTACCGTTGTTTTATCACAATGCGGGAAACATGCATACATTTATGCAAATTCTTCATTATTCAATTTCTTTAAATATAATACAGGGCGACAATATTTGGTGGCAACAAACTGAAAAGGGACTCAACGCAGCATGTGAATAGACGCAAACTGCTAACACGAAATGAATAGCCGTTCCGACCTAACGTCCTTTCGGATAAACATAAACTGTTTTTAGATCTTATCGGTGTCCCAAAAGGTTTTATTTTTTTCACGCTTTGCTGAGCTCGCAAGCTACCAGTCTGTTGCTACACTCAGTTGTTAAGTTGTTATATTCACCTATTAAACCCTTTTTGAATAATATTATACCAAATTTGAATAACGTACGTCTCCAAGATTCGAATCAGCATTAATCACTTTCTTTACAGTTGACAGTGAGCATTTTAATGAATTTTTGAATTTTTTGATTTTGTTCGAACATTAAAGATCTTACCTTTGCAACATTCGAAACATTCCCCTTTTTTCCTTGGCTATGTATTTGGAACAATTTTTCCGCTTGAAAGCAAACTTTATTTTTTTCTTCATTTCTTGTTGACAATACTGCCTAACATAACTTTATATATAGAAAAACCATGCCTTTCACAGTGTTTTTGCTTGTTTGTACGAAGTTAAAAGAAAGTATTGTAATTGCGAAAATTTTGGGTATCATATTTCAACGAACATAACCATTTTGACTGCTATCGAATGCAATTTAACTGTGTTTTTGCTTGACATCTGTACGTAAAGACAGAATAAAGGATTCCTTTCCCCCTGAAAATATTATGAAACTGCTTTAAAATGAAATCCGAAGAGAATTTTTCGTAGCGTCTGTGCGTAGGTACGTATCTCGTATAACTCAGAATCGATAGCCTCAGAAGGTTGAAATTTCGTATTTAAGACTGGCTATAACATGTAGATATGCACCTCTTATTTTGAATGCACTCTGCGGCACCAAAGGCATATAAATATATCCACTCCGTTACTCGGCTCAGTGATCTCAGTTTCTTTATTCTTATACGTTTGTAAATTGTGCATTTTTGCTTTACAAATGATTGAATTATGTTGTTCTTATCTTTCGGCTAAGATTTTTATGCTTTTCGTAAATCTGCATGCAATAGTTTTAGAATTATAAAAAATTTAAAAGTTGTTTAACTGCGGATAAGCCTAATTAATTTTATGATAGATATTTGTTGACATTTAGCAAAATAATGGATTTGTTGCAAATCTAAGGAAAGTGAGCTTCGCAACAAGGATAACGCTTCTTTTATTATTGCGAATTAAATCATGCTTGATCCATTCTGGAATTTATTCAAGGAAATAAGTGTTTAAAATTTACTTTAATTTTTAAATATGGATATTTTGAGATTTTATGTATTTTTGCCTTGTTGCGAAATGAGAACTGAATTAATTGAATGAGAAATATTGACTCGTCTGTGAAACACTATTTCTTTTTTTATTAGTTTAGTTTCTTTTTATAGATCGTTTTAGATTTATTATAGTATATGAATAGAACATGTGGCAACCATTAGATAATTATTCAGATGATACAAATTTTGTGCATTCTGAGTTAAAAAATGAATGAAATGTAACTCTGTGAAGCAAACCTAGATTCAGAATGTCGCTATGGTAAACAATTTTAGTAAATTTTTAAAGAGTGCATTTATTGTATTGTGGTCTATGCACTATTGACGAAGTAGATTTATTTCAACCCAATAATTTTAAATGAAATGCAAGAAAAATGCGTGTAATTTAATATTCCGTACAAGGAAGTAATGTGGTGCACAGATCAGATTTTTTAATAGTTAGATACGAATATTTTCCTTCGGAAAGAAAACAAACACAGCCATCCATCCATTGTTTCTTTAAAAGTGCGATTTTGCATGAAAACAAAACTATCAGTTAGCAGACAGTAATTCATACTTTCAAAAATACGGTTGCAGTTAAAAAAAGTTCCAAGCAAAAAAGTTTCTTTTTTTTATCGAAAGCAAAAATTATCTGAAAATTGTGCGAAAAGCCTCTGTATTTCCTTATTTAATTTTGAAACGCTAATTATTAAATAATGGTATGTTTTAATGCTCATTATTGATCTTCATCAATATATGTGAAACAATTTTTTGTTCTAAAATTTAAAAAAATTCTCACACACGTACAAGACTACAGTCACAGTTAAAACTTACTTTTTTAAACTTCTTAATGTATTTAACAAAAATCATGTATTTTATTAGTTATTTTTGTATGTTTTATTTTTGTTTGAAAGTTAGTTTTGTATGTTTTAGCTTAAAGTATAAAGAAAAATTTTAAACAAAAAATTTCCGATAGACAGGCTGTAGACAAAAATGCATTATTCCCTACAATGTTGCCACTGCTCGCTTTGAAATCTTTTAGTTTTTAAATTGTTTTGATTATGATTTAATACATTTTTATCTAAATCAATCAGATTAATTTTTTTAAAAAATCATTTAAAAAAATCTGAAAGCTTTCAGATGTAACATTGCACCCCAAAAGACGTTTTTTCATTTATACACAAATACTCGTTTGAGAGCCGTTTAGAGAACATTTGGGCTAATGCCCTTTTAGAATAGAAACATTTAAAGGCGGCATGTCTTTAGTTTCTTCGTTAGACAGCTCGTGTGCGCTGGATATAAAAAATGTTTCATTGCGTACAGTGTTGTTATTGCTCGCTTTGAAACCGCTGAGTTTGTTAATAAAAATTTGTAAAAGGTTTACAAAATAGGAGATAGACAATAAATCCAATTCCATGTTCCAAATTCAGAAGTGCTCATATTCGGGGGGTGAGCTACGTTATTCAAAACTGGATGTCTCTGGGTACCGTTGTTTTATCACAATGCGAGAAACATGCAGATTTTTAATTTTTTAAATATAGTATAAGGGGATATTATTTGGTGGCAACAAATTGAAAAGTAATAAAACCGTTTATAGTGAATCGAAGCAAAATCCCGTTTTGAGACTAATAGACTTTCTTGGCTAATGCTATTTGGGCTAAAATAAAAATATATATATATATATACTTTTAATCTTCTTAGATGCTCTCATCTCTTTTTTAGAGATGTGCTGAGCAATCCTGTGGTGCCCCGACATTTAAATTTTAGTTTGATTGCAAGGTTTATCCTAAATTTATAACAGTTATTTTTAAGCTCCTTTCTTATCTCTCCTAATTTCAGCTTACAGATTCCTTACCAGAATGTGTTTTTAGAATCGCGTTGAATGCAAATGAGTGGGAGTTGTATTTAAGTTTCACTGACTTCGAGAGAGAGAATAAACTCTATTCAATCAATTTCTAACTAGCGCGCGTTTGCCTTTTGGCCACATCTCTCTAAGCTGCTACTACGCTCGGCCGTATTACTTGCTCTTGATAGCTTCGCTAGCTTATTGGATATTTAGGGGCCAACTACTTAGAATTGTGTTATCTTAGGCTAAATCGTATTAGTTAGTCATTAGTGAAGTTGTTATTTCTTATAATTTTGAGATTAAGCTATAAAAGAGGGCTTTGTTGTACGTTCTGAGAAAGCGGCCGTCTTTTAATCCTCATTTTCAGCAATAAAGGGTAATTGAGTTTTACGTTTCTGTTGCTGAACTTAAGCTATTATTCGCTTAGCTATTTACTAGGCTCCTCGAAACTCAGTTATTAGATAAAAGGAAGGAACACCACATGATTTAGAGACCTGATCTCATTGAAACATAAAATCGACTGATTGCTAACAACTAAAGATTAAATCTTCTGATTTGAAAACACATTGTTGCTAGCAACTTTATGATAGAAGAAAGATAGATTTTTTTTATAAAACATCAGAATTGAGAAAAACAAATTTAGAGGCGTGAGCTGCAGCTGTATTTAATTAGTACGTTCACTATCAATTCAAAGCTTCATGTTTTTTCAATAACTGTAAATACATTTTAGTTTAGTTTTTTAGTGCGTTGGAGACCCTTTTACCTTGTAGAGACATTAGGTTATTTCGAAGCAGGAGACATTAAAAATGTTCAGTGCTCTCGCCGTGACTCGAACCTCGGAACTCTCAAATACGCACCGTGCGTGCTGACCATTACACCACGAAGGTATACTAAGAAGGCGCTAGAAATACCTTATATACTCCCCTTTTTAAAGGACGACTGTGGTTTTTAGGGGACCCAATCGCCAAATCTTGGGTGAGGAGAATCATCATCCACTACCTTCTAGTTCGGGCGCCACTGAAGAAACATTACAATTTTTGAAGCAGGAGACACGAAAACTGAGCAATGCCCTCACCGGGACTCGAACACCGGATCTCTCGAAATCGCTCCGAGTTTGCTGACCACGAACGCATGCTAATAAGGTTGGAGAAATGCCATCATCTGGTTATCTTTATCAATGGTATCAGCTGCTGTGGGCGTTTTTCCATATTATAGAGCAGGGTTTCTTAAACTGTGGGTCGCCAATTTTTATATTTATTTAACTTTTTATAATAGTTTTACAATGAACAAATAATTTTACACAGTGTATCTGAAAATAAAGATAAGACAAAGGAAAAAACGAAAACGTTTCGACGGCTTCTTTTTATAATATAAACGTTTATTTTTCTTGCTTTGTACGTGACGCTGTCATTTAGTCTGTTACTTATTTAAAAATTTCACATTGTTCTATGTCTTAAAATTATGAATGACCTAAAACTGCAATAGCATGTTAAAGTAAGAAGTGAAAAAATTGACTGTTTCACTCGCGTGTTGTATGTATGTCACTGTGTTGGATTAGCTCAATACTTATGGGGCCCCACAACACTTTTGTAAATATTATGGGTTACTGGGTGTGGCGAAAAAATCTTGAGTGATAAAAGGGGGTCGCGATTGGAAAAGGTTTAAGAAACCCTGTTATAGAGGAAACTGCCAACTGTAACTGTAATGTTAACTAGTGTTGCTCCATCTAGGTATAAAATGTACGAAGTTCCTTTTTACTGTCCTCTGAAATACAAAATTGTCCCCTTTCTATATCCTTCGCACCTAAGCTTGATTTTTCGCCTATTGGTGAAAAAAGACTTAGCGGGTGCAGAACAAGACATCTATCTACTTTGAGCGCGCGCGCAGTGTAAAGCAGATCGGTGACGGCTGCTGAATAGAATGTTCCACTCGAAGCTTCGAATTGTTTTGGAAAGTCTTTTCCTATAACTTTAAATGAACTTTATTTAACTTGCTCCTATTAGAGCCTCTGTGCATGATGACCTATGTTAATAGTGTCTACCGATATGAACATTTTCTCATACATTTAGGGAACATATCGGGGTGATAAAACGCCATCAGCTACCTAGAAGGTAAGAATTCGAGTTTTAAAACGCTAATAATTGCTTTCCAAAAATACATGCGTCTGGTTTTGATTAAGACAGTTTTGTATGCAAAAGGATGAATAATATGATTTGAATTTGTCAACCATAATTTATCTTAATTTATAGTCTCAGACTACAGCGTATGTGAGTCGATGATGTATGCTGCAACAAATAAGAATACTCAATTCCATTCGATGATATGATTTAATTAAATCTATTTACCGTTATATTTATATATAATAATGTTTAATTTTAAAGCATATATGTAGGCAGTTCAGAGAAGGACATATTGACCTTTCTTACAATGTCGGAAGTGCATTCCGTGTGTTTAAAATTCTGATCGGTATGAATTTATTCGTACTATGTATACTTTAACTTCTAAATTATTATTTTTCTCGTTAATTATGAAAGTCCTTAGCCCATTTTCTCTTAATTACGGTAAAATTTCAGTTATGGTTGGCAAATATTTATTTCATAAATATGTCTCGGTCGGATATGTTCATGGATATATCTGCCTTCCGCCCTACAAGTTAAGTTTGGCTAATCCTTTAACGTATGGTATATATTAAACTTTATTACCTTTTTTATATGAAGCTTCTTACTGTGTACTTGTCGAAATAATCATATACATATAAGCATTTATTCTCTCATTTAAAAATGCCTTCGTCATCCCCTTCTTGCTTGCTCGCATAGACACCAAGAATTCTGAAATGTTCATGACCGTTGGTAGCAGATCTAGACCAAGAGCGGAAAAATTATGATTTATTTCCTTCCAAAATTTGGCAAATAGAACCTGGTAGACGATTTATAAGGCTTTATTTTTGTCATTCGACTGTTTGATATCGCAGAAGGAAGACCTAGCTGCGGCGGAACGGTAAAATCGCTGAACACTGGTAGTTCGTTCTGAGATTTGAATTCCGCGAACGGGCTCGCTGCATGGATGTTTCCGTGGTTGTTCTCGTGTGTAATGTGGGAACTACTCTGATATTCGCCCTCAAGTCGCCAAATATTTTTGGCGAGAAACTTCACGCTGCCATATTACTATCTAAATTTTTTTTGTCTACATTTCGAACTTTTAGCCTAAAATATCTCCAAAACGCGGTTTTTGCACATGCAAAAACTACGTTTTCAACATACAATTTAGCTAAAAATCCGAAACAAAAACAAAAAATTTAGATAGCAAAAACGTAAAGTTTCTAACCAAAAATATTTGACAAGAATCCATCTATACAGCGACATGTTTTAACTTAACATCTACGAATGGCACAATGTAGGCAACGAACGAATCTACAAACTACGCACACCTCGCTTTAATAAATTAACATAACAACAATAAATTTCAATGAATACCATGTACACAGCATCCTGTTTAAACTTAAAAAAATTCTACGAATTGCACAATTTAGGCAAAGAAGGAATCTATGATCTACGCACTCCTCGCTTTAATAAAATAACATAACAACAATAAATTTCAAATAATACCATGTACACAGCGTTCTGTTTCAACTTTAAAAAACATCTACGAATTGCAAGGTCTAGACACTAAACAACAAAATAAAATAAATTTCAAACAGTTTAAAAAAACAACAATAACGACAGAAATTCATACTAAAGAACCAATGAACATAACATTCTACAAATAAGAACAAGGATAAAATAAAATGCACTTACCATGAATTAATGCGTTTTCGAATAGCAGAAATATAATTTTCATACCGCCTTTAATATGCCGCCACGTATCACTATCATATTTACATGACAGCCAGACACACTATCCAGAAAATTTATACTATAGTTCACAAATAAATAAAATCACAAATCCCTACTTCTATCATGCACTGCCATTAAAAATAATCTCCCAGACCCTCTTTCCACACTTCCAAATACCCGCTACCCCTCAACAGGATAGCCACAATGATATTTCCTTTTGCCGAACTTAAATTCAACAACTACCATTTTATCTTTCCCTCCAATCTTCTCAGACACAGAGGCGAATCAACGAGCTCCAGCGAAAGATTTTTCAACGTCAACAGGGTTGCCATAGAACACGCAATCGTGCTAAAAAACCTGCGCAGAACACATATCGCCACATTTGGTGAAATTAGGGCGTATATTAGAGTTGTACCGTAATGGAAATACGAGCGAGTTTCCCTTGGAAATTCCTCCACAAAGCCTTTCCGAATATTTAGGCAAATAGCCATCGAGTGCTTTGTCATAATCGTATAAACCAAACGTATCGCAGAAGCGTCGCACCCTTATTTTATATTGGAGATTTCAGCCTATGCTAGTCACAATGATAGCGAGTATACACTTGTACGACGCCAAAGTTGCCCTTGGTAAAGCAAACAAAATTTTTACAAACTGAACGGAGAATACTTACTCTCTACCAAAGCGCATTCACGGCGTCTGGGAGAGATAGTTTTCATTATCAATTTAAAATTAAATGTTCACAGCAGCGGTTCTTAACCTTTTCACTAACACGTACCACCTAATCAGAAACTGAAACCACCACTATATTTTTAAAATGATTATTTTTCAGTTTCTGAAGAGAAATATAAAAAAACAAGTATTTTTGACATTTGCTTAACTTATTGGCTATTTGTATTAAATATACACACGTAAAAATATCAGATTAAAAATTGGTTAGCATTTTAATTGTCAAAATTTAAGTTATAATGCAGTAATTCTAAAATTTGCTCTGAAATCTATTGGTTTATGTCGAGTCTTATTTCACTTGGTCTTAACCGTAAATTAGGATCCACTTTTAATTTTATTTTGTATTTATTTTCCAAATATAACGTGGAAGGAAAATCTTTGTTCACACAAATAGGTTGCGCAAAATGGCAATAAAAATTTCATAGCTTTATTTGAAATGTCTTTAAATTCTTTTTTCGGTTCGGCCAAAAGTCAACGAGTGTGTTATTGATTCAGAAGTCAAACAACAAAAATCAGCGTTAATTCACAAATTTTTATGTGTTATTTTTGTTATGTGTTATTTTTGAAATCTTCAGTCAGAGTTCGATACCAGAAAATTTCTATCAATTGTTCGTTTTCTTCACGAGATTTTTGAATTTAATTGTTAAAAATATTTTGTTTCTTTTGCGTACTACCGATTGAGAACCGCTGGTTTACAGGATTCTGTTGCAAATCCGATTCTTGTAGATATTAGTAATACTGCTCCTAATTCAGTGCTTCTACTCAGTTTAGTAGAATGGCGGGATACTCACTACTGTTAACGGTCTCACAGAGTCAGTAGTGTCTTTTGGAAAGAAAATTGGGATTTGCTCTTCTTTGTGCATTCAAAATGACAGTAATAACACTGAAATCGAATAATGTTTTCCTCAAGAGTTCACTTTCTTGAATCATTATATGGTGGTTTAACTATTAGGTTGTCCGAAAAATAATGTAGGTTTTTAACTTACATATTTAAAGTATCATAACTCAACTCAAAAACAATTTTTTTAATCAAAATAAGCACCAGCCGAATTAACGCATTTTTGGCAAGGAGATACAAGTTTATTTATGCCGGTAGAATAAAATTCTAAAGTTCTGGAAGCGATAAAGTCGTCAAAGGCATTTTTGGCCTCGTCTTGGTTTCTGAAGCATTTCTTCTGCAGAATGTTATCCAGATGTTTGAAAAAAGTGGTAATCGGTCGGCGAGAGGTCAGGCGAATATGGGGAAAGAGAGAGAGGTTTGTATCCCAATTCATTCAATTTTTTATAGGGTCAATTGCAAGACGTGCGACCGAGTATTGTCGTGGAGAAGAACTGGCTCCTTTCTGTTGACCATGCGCTGCAATTTTGGGTGCATTTCGTTGATTTGCTGACAGTACTTATCTGCTGTAATAGTTTCCCCTAGATTTAGGAAGCTGTGGTGGATGAGACCGGGCGCGGACCACCAAACAGTCACCATAATTCTCTTTTGGTGCAAATTTGGCTTTGGAAAGTGTTGTGGTGCCTGACTGCGGTTATAACCACTGAGTCGAATGTCGGCGGTTGTTACAGAGAATCCACTTTTCATCGCACGTAACAATTCGACCAAGAAAAGGGTCGTTTTTGTTACGGAGAAGAGCAGACGACACTTCGAAACGGCGATTTCTTTTTTATTTTTCCTCAATTCTTGATGTACACACTTATCGAGCTTCTTTGACTTTCCTGTAAGATTCAAGTGAACAGAAATCGTTGTTTTGCTTACGCCAAGCTTCTCCGCAAGCTTTAGAACAGTTGTGCACGGGTGTATTTCAACTAAAGTCTTCAAATCGTCGTCATCAATAGCTGAAGAGCGTCCACGACGCTCTGGATCTTCCAGGTCAAATTCTCCACGGCGAAACTTTTGCTACTATCTTTGAATTGTAGACTAACACTTTTTTTCGCCCCATATTTCGTTGACATTTCGAACCGTTTATGCTGCGCTGTAGCCTAGCTTATACTTTTAAAAGTAAATTTTCCGAAATCCCGTTTTGACAGCTAAACAAAAACACCTAGTAAATATTTATTAAAATAATTTTGGAACAAAAGGATTATTATAGATATTTAGAGCGAAAATGGAGCCAAAAGGATATGTAAACTGTCATTAAAATTATGTTTCTTACTAAAAATGTACAGGAAACATAAATAATTGCAAAAACCTGCATGATTTTCTGAACAACCCGATACATAAAATCTCTGCCCAAAACATTTCTTCAAATACAGAATCGAATTTTTCTAATTAGCCATACGAATTTAGTGCTTGGCAAGTACAGTGGTACCTGGATTCGCTTTGAAATGCTTCCAGCTTGGTATTCTTCCTGTTCGGATGCGAAAATATTTGGTTGCTATACGATATTTGTAATACGATTTGAGTTCGATGATTAAAGACTGCGCATATTTACTTCTTCAGAGACAAAACAACTGCCAATCAGCGACCGGACGCCCGCAGCTACTATTTAGTAACCATAATCCTGAATTTTGAAGTGATTTTGCATTATTTCGTGTTTTTCAAAATTCACTAAAAATGAGTTTTTGGAAAGTTAATTAGAAGAATCGAGCAACGAAAAAAAATGGTTAGGATCAAAATAGAGGCAAAAAATAGATTGATAAAAAGTCTGAAAATGGCATGCCTACCCTGCGCGTGGCCACTATATACTACATGCCGAGTACGAAGATATCTAAGACTGTGAAAAACAATTAAATGGGCGGACACTGTGAAGGGGGAAATCACAAAAAAAGATCGGAGACACTACAGCATGTTAATAAAATTCATTTTTATCTGCATAGCAGCATTTACGGAGAGTATTATGAGCAATGCTGCATTTATGTGCATTATATATTTTACTTTCTGCATATCTACTTTAGTATTAAAATAGTTTGCTGAAAGTTATTATAACAATAACAAAGAAATATAAAAAAAATAAAGTCAATTCCTACTTGGGTCAGCAACGAAAAATTTTTAAAATACAAAAAATATTTAAAAAAAAAAAAAGATCTGAAAGGTTTCAGATTTTAAATGACGTTCAAAGGGGCGTTTTTTACCCTTATATGTGTAATCTTTGTTCATTAAATATCATGTTCTTTGAACTTAAACCATAAAATTCATTTCAAGAGCAATGTCGCAAAATAATTTTAAAATGAGCCTATCTTTAGAATTTTCGATTTACAGTTCCTCGCGCTGGAGATAAAAATGTTTTTTCCGTCCGTAGAGTGTTGCCATGGCTCGCTTTTGAATCGTTTAGTTTGTTACTCAAAAATTCGTTAAAGTTTTACAAAATATGAAATCGATAATAAAAACAAATTCCAAATTTCAAATTCGGGCTTCCACATGCTAATATTCGTAGGAGAATTAAGTCATTCAAAATCCGATGGTTCTGTGTACCGTTGTTTTATCACAATACGAGAAATATACATTTATGCAGATTTTCCAATATTTAATTTCTTCAAATATAATGCTACTCACCATTTGTCTGGCGCATAATAACCCTCGAGCTTTTGTGCCATTTAAAAAAACCAACCAACCAGTCAAATATAATGCAGGACTCTAACATTTGATGGCAAGAGTTTGAAAAGTGATTCGCCGTTTATAGCCATTCAACTTAAAATCGAAAACGAAAACCATAGCCCGTCAGGGACAAAAAGCCCCTTTGGACTAAATAAATAAATAAATAAATTTAAAAGTTTAAAATTTAAAACAAATTGAAAAATTTTCAATTTGAATCAAGTGTCAGTGAAGTTTAAAAATGTATTTGAACTTTGGGTGGATGAATAAAAAGTATTTTATTAACGAATTGAAAAGTAATTAATTAATAAAATTAAAAAAAAAAAGTCATTCCGACTTAGGTCAACAAAAAAATTTTTAAAAAAAAAAAAATTTTAAAAAAAATTAAAAAATATGTGAAAAAAGTATTAACATCAAGTGTCACCCACTACAAGTTAAAAAATGTATTTGAACTTGAGTGGATGTATAAAAAGTATTTTATTAACGATCGAAAATTTGAACAAGATAGAGGAGAGTGTGAGCTGATAGTAGGAATTTCAAAATATAAATTTTTTATAATAATGTGTAAGATATTTTCTTCCTCCTTTCAGCATGCCTTCGTGGTGTAAGGTAGCACATTCGGTGTGTATTCGAGAGGTCCAGCTTCGAGTCCCGGCGAGGTAATTGATCATTTCTCACATCTCCTGCTTCAAGAAAACCCCAATTTCTTTACAAGTGGCGCCCGAACTAAAAGGTGATGGCCGACAATTCGTCGCAACTGAGATTTGGCGATTCGGCCTCCTAATCTCCAGCCGCTCTTTAAAAGTGGGAGTATATAAAGTATTTTATCTCGCATTTATGCATGTCTTCATGGTGTAATTACAAGCATACACGATGTGTATTGGAGAGGTTCAGGGTTCGAGTCCTGGCGAGGACATTGCACATGTTTTTCGCGTCTTCTGCTTCAAAATAACCGAATGACTCTACAAGCGGTCATTAATTTGATTTCATTATTAAGCCAAGCGGTCTAATTATTTTCCCTTTACTTGTTCTCGGAAAAATTCGTATGGTATACACCCAAGTTTTTTTGGGTTGGTTTATTAGATTATAGCAAAGCAATCGAGGGCTATTTCCCACGGGACGGATGCCTTCGTGGAGGACTTTCGAAGGGAAACTGGATCGTAGACACGTTACGCAAGGTGAAAACCACGAAAACGCCCATGCTGCGAGACCTTTCGCGGGATTCAAACCTCAGACCGAATTACCAGTGTTCAGCGATTTTGCCGCTCGGCCGCATACACCCAAATACGGAACTGAATAATGATGTATTATACCGGATTATACTGTATGAGGATAATGTGATGTGTATTAATGAGGATAATAGACTCGGGTATTTTATATATTTGTAGGAAGATTCTATCGAGGCTCATCTGATGAGGGTAGTTTTCCTCACATTTCTTCCCTGCACGATATTTCTTGCTGAAATTTGTTGCCAAAAGTGTAGAAACTGCATTTTGCAGCTTTAATAGCGCAAAAGTGGCTAATAGTCTCGAAATTGCGTTCGTTTACTCTAAATGACTTATCACTTCTGATTGTTCGCACCAAGTATTATTGTCCTGCGTTATTGTTCAAGAAATTAAAGAAGGAAGAATCTGCATGTATGTATGCACGTTTCTCGCGCTGTGATAACACGATGGTACCTAGAGCTATCAAATTTTGAATAAAGCTAAAAAGACAAAACAATATTGTTATCAGGAAGTGAGCATAATAGAATAAAATTATTTGTTTTGTTCTATTTTTTGTTTATGGATGTAATGTTAGTTTAAACTTGGCCCATCTGAAAGAAAAGTTACTAATTGTTTTATATGGATTTACCTACGAATGCAAAGTTTATAATCCTTTTATAAAATTAGTTTTGTTATTGAATTTTTTAAACAAATTTAAAGATTAAATACAGAGATAAATGCAGTGTTTTCATTAATTAACTTATACCAAACATAGACAAATTCTTTTGAAATAAAAATTATATTACCATACGTCCGAAAGAACGGTATTTTCAATAAAAGAATTTTCTTGAAATACTTGCAGTGCTGCTTGGAACTTCGCCAGTGTCTCGGTTTTGCTATACATCCTTTGTTAGTATGTAAATATTCTCATCATGATTTTGATGCATTTTAGACTTCTTAAAACACAAACTTCAAAACAAAATTTTCAAACATTGTTCTTCTCCTTTTAATAGTCACTTCATTAATGAAAAGAGAAGTTTTTCTGCTATTAATGTATAAAGTACAGAGGTTGTGCGCACATTTCTAGACGATTTTCATCGTAATTACAGAAATATTTTACCTAAAAGCAGCATTTCCCCATGTGCAACGTGTATAGGAGTCAGTTTTCTTTCGAAAGCCCCCTAAGAAGCCATCCTTTCCCTTGGGCAGATAGCTGTCGATGTTTTGCAGTAATCACATGAACCAAACCAAACCTCGACGAAGGCATCCCCCTTCCTTAGGCAGATAGCCATGTGCTTTACCATAATAAACTAAACCCTTAGAATTATCTTATGTAGGTTTACAATTGTGTTTTACAACACAGAACTCTCAAAAAAAAAAATATGGACGTTTTCGTGGTTTTCCCCCTGTGTAAAGTGTATACGAGCCAGTTTCTCTAAGAAAGACTTTCACGAAGGCGCTGAGCGATAGTCACTGAACACGGGTAGTTCCGTCCGAGTTTCGAGCCCACCAGCGGCCGAGTGGTAACGTTTTTATAAAAAAAATTGTTCAAGTGTTTGGAGACGCATTCTCGAATATTAGTGAATAGAGGGAAACCTCTATTTTTCCGAAAATAAGCTTCTGCTTCTACTACTATCAGGCTCACCAGCGGCCGAGCGGTAAAGTGGCTCAACACTGGTAGTTCGGTCCGAGGTTCGAATCCTGCGAACGGGCTGGCTGCATGGGCGTTTTCGTGGTTTTCCCCATGTCTAACGTGTATACGAGCCAGTTTCCTTTCGAAAGTCCTCCACGAAGGCATCTCTCGCCTTGGGCAAGGCAGATAGCCCTAGTCTGCTTTGCTATAATTAAATAAACCGAGGTTCGAATCCCGCAAACTGGCTGGCTACATGGGCGTTTCCGTGGATTCCCCCACGTGCAAC
This sequence comes from Stegodyphus dumicola, assembly GCF_010614865.2. Classification (NCBI taxonomy): domain Eukaryota; kingdom Metazoa; phylum Arthropoda; class Arachnida; order Araneae; family Eresidae; genus Stegodyphus; species Stegodyphus dumicola. The sequence continues at coordinate 99,612 of NW_023316915.1, forward strand.
GTGTCTGTTTTCTTTCGAAAGCCCTACAAAAAGACATCCTTTCACTTGGGCAGATAGCTGTCGATGTTTTGCCGTAATCACACGAACCAAACCAAACTTCGACGAAGGCATCCCCCTTCCTTAGGCAAATAGCCATGTGCTTTACCATAATAAACTAAACCCTTAGAATTATCTTATGTAGGTTTACAATTGTGTTTTACAACACAGAACTATCAAATAAATCGAAGGATAAATTGTGGGAGAATATCAGGAATGATTTTATTTGCAGGCCGCGTAGAGAGGCTGTGGCTAATTTCAGACTAGCTGAACATCTCGGGAGAATAGGCATATTGAACCACAACTGGCCGATTTGTAAAACAGACCCACCAGTGGCCCAGCGGTTAAAGCCGCTCAACACTGGTAGTTTGGACCGAGGTTCGGATCCTGCGAATGGGCTCCCTGCATGGCCGTTTTCGTGGTTTTACCCACGTGTAAATTGTATACGAGTCTGTTCCTCTTGGAAATTCCTCCAAAGGTATCGCTGTTTAAGTTATAACATAGTGATGTTCTGGTGCTGTACTGGATGGCCGGGGATCGTTATGTCCTGACCACAGGGTTGCTTCTCTTCTAATGACTGAAGATTCTTAATTTTTTAATTGTGAAATTTTTATGTCTTAATTTATTGGCATTGTAAAAACTTGAATTTCAGTGCTGCAATTTTTAAGTGTTTTTAATATTTTTATGATGTCACTTTTGAATTGAATGGTTTGTTTTTTGGCGAGTGACCTGTTCTAAATAGATTGATTTCCGAATAAAGCCAGTGTAAACAGCAGCGTTAGTAGCAGTATTTACAGACCTTTCATGTGAGCAAAACAAACACTTGAACTACAGCTAAATCTCTGGTTTAGTTTCTGAGAAACTTATTGTATGTAATAAATGAATGCCAAAGTATTATGTTTTTACACATAGTAATTTCGTTAGAAATAGACGACTTTAGAATAATTTAAAACTCACGATCTGCCATACATAATCAAGTAACATTCAAATCTTGCTCTCAAATAAGGTGAAATTTCGCTACTCATTATACTAAAAAGCAGGGTTTCTTAAAGTGTGTACGGGACCGGGTGCAGGGGGTCGTCAAAAACTTTAGCAGGTTTGATATTTCTCTAGCTTATTATAATAATTTTACAATTTCCAAATATTTTTACACAATATATCTGAAAATAGATAAAGATAAGACAATACAGACAAAGAAAAAAACGAAAACGAAGCATTCTTTTTATAATATAAACGTTCATTTTCCTTGCTCTGCACGTGACGTTGTCATTTCGTCTGTTACTTATTTAAAATTTTCACATTGCTCTATGTCTTAAAATCAGAAATTAAAGTAAAGGACCTAAAACTGCAAAAAATTGAGTTTCATTCACGTGTGTGTCGGATTTTCGTAATGCTTATGGCGTCCAAGACAATTTTTGTAAATATTATGGGGTCCTGGGGGTCGCGAAAATAATCTCGGTGATAAAAAAGGGGCCTCGAATGAAAAACGGTTAAGAAACCCTGCTAAAAAGCATGTCCACTTTCTAAGAGAACGTCTTCCGAATACGTGTAATTCGCTTAAATTTTATTATTTTATTATTATTTTTTATTAGCCTAAAGTGGCAGTTTACCCAGAAGGGCTATTAATTTTGTTTTGGCATTTTACGTTGATTCACTATAAACGGGGAATTACTTTTTAAATTGTTGCTGCGAAATATTAGAACCTTGTATTATATTTAAAGAAGTTAAATAATGAAGAGGCTACATAAATGTAATTTATGTTTCTCGCACTGCGGTAAAACAATGGTACCTAGATCCATCCAATTTTGAATAACGTACGTCTCCACCCGAACATCGGCTTCTTGGAATTTGTTTTATTATCTATTTCACATTTTGCAAAGCATTTATGAGTTCTGAATTGAGAAACTCGACTATTTCAAAGCAAACAATAGCAACACTACGAAAAAAAAAAAAAAAAAAACACCTTTTTTATCTCTACCGCGCGAGACTGTATATCGGAAATTCTAAAGATATGCTCATTTTAAAATTATTTTGCGACATTGCTGTTGAACTGAATTTTATGGTTTAAGAACAAAGAACATGATATTTAATAAATAAAGGTAACGCACAAAATGTTAAATAAAACTTCCCTTTGGGCGTAATGTGAGATCTGAGAGCTTTCAGATTTTTTTAAAATTTATTTTATCTATTTCTTATTATTTTTATTAAATTACTTCAATTACGGCATTGAGCTTTACTACTTTAATATATATATATATATAACAGCTGATGGGTATGTAGGAGTATGTATGGGTCGTTTAGTATATATAACAGCTTGACAAAGGTAGTTCAGAGTCTGAGCTTCAACAATGGGGGGGGGGCACAAGAAAAACATTTGAAGAGTGAAGATTTTTCTCAATCACAAAGATTGATGGGGGGGAGGACTAGCCTCTCCTGGATGTACGGAGAGAGATTTTGTAGCTTGAGAATTAATGCTAATCAAGTCACATTATCTAGGTGGACTATTATTCGAAGCGAATGCTACTTATCATGATGTAGTTACATCGAATCCAACTCAGTGTGGTGTAGTTATACCCGAACGTTATTCAATGGCATTTGTACCCGAATGCGGCTCAGTGGGTAGTAGTGTTTGAGTTAAATTAGGTATTTGAACATGGCGAAGCAGACAAGTTTTGATTTAGACTCAAACCTGTTTTTGTGCGGTAGATATGGTCCGCATAAAAGAAAACACATAAAAAAATCGCTCAAAACTTCACCAGTAGCCATAAAAATAGTTTTCTCAATACAATTAAAAAGTTTTTTTTTTTTTTATGCGAGGAATAGGGACCGCATATAAAAAGTCTCACGTAGAAAATAAAACCTTACGAAATAACTAGGAATTGCTTTCTTAAACGAAATCGAGACAAGAGGCCTGGCAGCTACTTAGAATCTCGCCAAACCTTTTAGAATCTAATTTAGCAAATACAAATGGGAACATTTAAAAATATTTTATTTACATATGTACTTATTTTACAAATACAAAACTTTTCAAAACGTATAACCATTATCCTTCGTAGCCTGACAATACGCGAATGTTCTTGTGGTAAACTGGCTCAAAATCGCTTTCCGTCACTTGAAGATACTGCCTCGCACTCTTTTAGAGTTAACATTTATTTTTACAATTACCGTGTGGTCAGTGATCAGTTTTTGCGACGAGCGTTGTTTCACTAGACGCTTGTATACGTATGCCTCGATTGCCAGATATACAAGATTGAAGCTCCTTTTGGAATTCTGAAGTTCTTTCAGAATTGTCACCGAGTGCAAGAAAATGACATTCTAATTTATGGCAAAGTTGGAGTCCTGCAGAGATTTTATCTACTGTCATATAATCGTATAATTATGTTCCAATTTGTTTGAAATTTTCATATAATCGCACAAATAAAAAAATGCACAAAAACAGGTTTGAGTGTATTTGTAGTGATTTATTTGATTGGCAAAACACTCTAAGAGGAGAAAAGTCTTCGTGGAGGACATTCTAAGGAACACTGTATTTACTTACCACCAGTTGAATTGCTGTATCGCCTGTTAGATGACTATCAGCGTTTGTACTCAGTTGGTGGAGGATTCCGTTGTAAGTGAACTGTAAATAAGTGAATAACGCAAGTGATTACTATGAATGTGACACGAAAATATTACACAGGAACTCTGCAAATATGTGAGCAGTACATAGGATGTACATAAATATGCCCAGTCGATATTGTTCAGTATAAAAATGCATCTAAATAACTTCTTATATTCAAGTTAATTATTAATTCAAGACTTCTAGAGTCAATGTTCTCTGTAAATCCAGAATTGTAATACATGAAACATTGCTAAAATCCTCATTTGGCGTAGTCAAAGTCTTGATAGGAAATTTTTAATAACCACAGGTCACAAATACTCATTTTCCGAAGTAATTTTATAAATTCCGCTACAAATTTTAATATTCCGTAGAGATTTTTGACTGGTCCTAGCGACAAAAGAAGGTAAACTGTCTCGTATGCAAGGGGAACAGCACTAAAACACCCATGCAGCCAGCCCGTTCGCAGCATTCGAATTTCGCACCGAACTCCCAGTGTTCAGCGAATTTACAGCTTGCCCTATCTCGTAAGTGAAGGAATGCATTCGTGGATACTTTTCTAAGGAAAACTGGCTCAATTTAACGATACTTATTGGGGGACTATGAAAATAGGATCTTGACTAACTAAAGCAACAGGTTTCAGGTTTGTAAGTCCTTTTCTGAAACTACGTTTTCGAAAGAACAAATTAAATTCGTATTTTATTTCTTTAGACAAAATATTTCGGATAAAAAAAATGAGAACGTCGAAAAAAAGAAAGTAAATGATGACATTACCTTAGACAAATTTGCGTGCCTTTTTATTAACGTAGCATTTGTTAATTTATTAAGCTATAAAAATAGCTTTTGTGTTTTCATAAGGAAATATATCGTAATCATTATCGTTCAGATAACGACAACATTATTGGAAGTGTAGAAATGAAGGCAAAAATAATTATAAGAAAATCATATTTTTGGCAAATTACCTTAATAACATGTTTAAAGAAATTACAACCGATTCCTGAAATAAATAAATATTCAACTCTCATTAAATCACGATACATCCATGAAGCAATTAAGAGCAACAGTGAATTAAGTTGGACAGCTTTGCGTTTCGAAACACCGAATTAATTTGTGATGGAAATTTATTCTTAACGATCCTTTAATTAATTTCAGAAAAGTTACGTAATAAATAAGCCAAGAGCATTAGATATGACAGATTCTCAGGAATTTTTGTAATGCTTTTAAGTTAATGTACAAATACACTCAACAGATAACATTCCAGTGAAATTATAACATCCTTTATACTTTTTAAATATAAAATACACCCCTTTAAGTAGAAAAAAGAATTTATCTGATTGTGATGAAAGTTTCTCCCCAAAACCGTTCTTACTAAAGTTAGGAAAAAAAAACATGAAAACAAAACCTTTAGTGCGGATAGTAATCAACACCCAAACCTATGATTTTCCGCCAACGTTTTGGCAGTTTTTCGAAGCCTTCGGCGCAGAAACTTCGTGTCAGCGAGTCCGAAAACAAATCAACCTCATTTCGGACGTCCTGTGCGGATTGGATGATACTAACAGCAAGATTACTACAGGTGGGCGAAAAAAAAGCTATCAGTCCGAGGGAGCGATGTAGGGGCCATAGGGTACGTGTGGCAAAAGATCCTCATACGGGGCCGTACAGAGTCCAGCCGGTGAATACAGACACTTATGGTCTTGCATTATATTATGTAAAATTACCTTTTTGCGCCGGAATTCAGTTCGACATTTTCCCTTGATAGCAGCGTCAACACGGACTAGTATCTCGCTGTAGACCTTCGAGGTTTTACCTTTTTCCAGGTACTCTTCGTGGATAATAACACAGCAATCCCGCCAGACACAAAACATGATCTTTTTGCCAGTCAAGTTGCGCTCTGAGACGCAGCCGGCGGGCATACCGGGAGCAGACAAACCCCTTTTCGTTCTATGTTGTTGAAGCAAATCCAATTTTCATCAAAAGTGACGATCCCGTAAAAAAGTTTTTCCTTGCGTTGAAATTCGAGTAAATTAGTGCAGTCCCGAGCAACGTCAGTCGTTATCTGCTTGATTCAGCTTATGTAGCGCACAGCGATTGAACGTATATGTATAGTTTATGCGACAAATAGAGCTACTAATGGAGAAGGCACTACGACTAAAGTACACGTCCAACTCCTTAGCACGCTCTTGAGTGGTTGCATATTGATCTTCTTCCATAAGTTCCCGCTGGCGGGCCTCATCAGTATCAGGTGTGTTTGTGTATGTGATTATGGCAAAGCTTCGAGGGCTATCTGCCTAAAGGGAGGGATGTTTTCGTTGAGGACTTTCTAAGGGAAACTGGCTCGTATACACTTTACACACGGGGAAAACCACGAAAACGCCCATGCAGCCAGCCCGTTCGCGGGTTTCGAAACTCGGACCCAACTACCAGTGTTCAGGGACTTTACCGCTCGGCCGCTGGTTGGCCTACCTTCATCAGCATCAGGATGTCATCTGCTTCTTGAATGCCATAAACCTTGTTTTGAACTTTCGGTACTAGACTTTCGTAGTGTCATATGATACAGCATTACCTAAAGCTGTAGACATAATTTGGTGATATTCTGCAGCTGACCTTTTGCGACAGAACTGGAAGCAAATAATGGTTCTAATCTGGGGAGCGTGATAGTTCCATTTCAGACAGCTGGTACTTTATGATAACGATATTTTGTTTTACAAATTTCACAACACAGTGTTTTAAAGCACATCCCTTTCTTTCAAATGCCAGAAATCGTTTGACAAAATAGGATTCAACATGCCAACGCGAACTGTTTACGCGGACGATATTTGTGGTGGCGGGAAACGTTACTTAAAACCCGATATCTTAATGCGTTTTTATATTTAGGGAGGAGTTTTTTAGAAAAGTTAAAGAAATTAAGTATATACAAATTTTCGAGTTACGTTAGTTATAATTATTTTCGTTGTTGTTTGGGAATCGTTGAAGACTTTAACGACTTCATACAAAGTCGTACTGCAATTGTATAAATGCGGCAGATCACTTCTGAAACTGTCGGATTGTACATGTGGTCCCAATCAGTCAGCTTGTCAACTTTCCAAAATTCACCCTTGGAAGAATAAACCAAGAAACGACGCCTAACCCTATCTCATATGGCTTACATTCATAGGGTCTGCATTAGTAAATTATATCAAAACGCGAGAGGTCTACCTGCCTAAGAGGCGTAATGTTTTCGCGGAGAATTTTCCGAGGAAACCAGGCCCGGATTCACGTTATGCATGAGGAAAACGGCGAAGATTCGCATGAAGCGAGCCCATTTTCTGCAGTTTGTTATACGGATCGATGTACCAATCTTAAGGGATTGTACAACTCTATCGCTGTGAGGTTACATTTTGTAGAATCGACATTGTACAAGATCTGCCCTGTCATACCATCGATAGTATTAATTGGCACAGTCATACCGCCGATAGTATTAAAAAGAAGTTTTGATAATGGTATACACTGTGTTAGAAAATTAATAGAATTTGTTTACCTGTAAAGGACAGTGGATGCCATTTCCAGTGCTATATCATCAACAAGGCGTAGAACTGATACTGTAACGCGTAGGGCTGATATAATGCGTAGAATCGTCATAGAATCAAAGCAGACACATAGGCCATAAGATCGATACAGCGAAGGATCGACACGATACAGGATCGTTACAGATACAGGGCTAAGATTGCACGTAATCATCATAGAATGACACACATCAGCACAAGATCATGACTGCGCAAGTTCATTATAGACACAGAACTGACACTGCGTTGAATCGTTTTAAGATCGACATAGCCAAACGTTTAACACACGTTACACCATCGATACAATTTCGTTTGGTTTATGTGATTACGGCAAAGCCTTGATGACTATCTGCCTAAGGAGAGAGATGCCTTCGTGGAGGATGTTTGTTTTAAAGAAAACTGGCTCGTATACACGTTACATATGGGGGAAAACACAACGTTCAAGTAACCTTCTAACCTTCGACCTGACTACCAATGTTATTCGACTTTACCACTCGGCTACTGGTATATGATTGACACGGGCATGTGACTGATATATGAAAAAATATGGATAATGTATTTGTTTTATATGCTTACAGATTATTTTTTGACCTCGCACCAACCTATACAGATAGAGAAGGGAGGAATTCATTTTCGATCCAAATATTTGATAATGATTTTGTAGTGAAAAAGCTCGAATTAGGGTCCTTACAACAGGTATTTTGCTGTTATTACAATGACGTCTCCGTGTGACGATTATTTCATCAACGATAACTCTTAAACCAAAATTACAAAAATTCCAGTTTACGTATTTAAACTTTCTGTATTCATATAACGAGTTCATTAGATTTTGTGTAAAAATGTACAAATGGAAATTGTACTCTACATCAGGGTTTCTTAAACTTTTTTCGTACCCCTTTTATCACTGAGATTTTTTCGCGACCCCCAAGGACTCCATAATATTTACAAAAATTTTGTGGGACACTATAAGTATTGCGCAAATTCAACATACGCGTGAGTCAAACTGTCAAATTTTCACTTGTACTGTAATATACTATTGCAGTTTTAGACCATTAACTTTAATTTATAATTTTAAAACACAGAACAATGTGAAAATTTTAAATAAGTAACAGACGAAATAACAGCGTCACGTGCAAAGCAAGGAAAATGAACAATGCTCGAACTTTTCGTCGTTTAGGTGGAGAAGAATGTAAGGAATTACAGCATCCCTTCGTGCTAACTGCTGTGATGTAAGAGGTTAGTAGGTCTAGGTAGTACTGTCCAAATCCGTGACTTGAATACAGTGAAATCACAACTGATTATCGCACCAAAAAGGTTTAAATTTTCTAAAGAGGACCTAAAATATTGTGACTTAAAATACTTGATCTAAAATATTGCCTAACCTACCTGATTGAAAATACTGTCGCCTAAAATACCTGATCTAAAATAGTGCAGCCTAAAATACCTGACCTAAAGTATCTGATCCAAAACATTGAGGCCTAAAATACGCAATGTAAAATATTGTTTCCTAAAATATTTGACCTAAAATATTGTGTCCTAAAATACCTGATCAGAAGCATTGTAACTTAAAATAAATGACTTAAAGTACCTGAACTAAAATATTCTGGGCGACGACGTACTATCATTCGAATTGGCCTCTTTCAAATTTCAAATCGTATAATACATCCAGGTATAACTAGATGCTCCGTGGTTCTTCGAATCTCGGCGAGAGCATTGCTGGTGTTTCATGTTTTCTAAAAAACATTCCTTACAAACTTACAAAGCGGTTGTCAAGCCGAAGTTGGCAAACAGCACAGTTTTAAATAGCACTGCACTGGTTCAACTTACCTAAGCATGAAATGGAATCACGAAATTACACTATTTAACAGAATCCGTAACTTAAATTTACATAAAACTTCTACGTAAAGGAAAGACAAAAGGAATAGAATTGTTTAAAACCTTCTAGATATCACGAATTATGTGATGATAGACGAGAACAAATGCAAAAGTAAGGTTTATATTTAAATCCTATGAAATTAGCATAATTTTGTAAAACAGAAATCGACTGTATATATGATATGGTCCTCATCAATCATGAAGTTATAAATTTCTATACTTTGCGAGTGGTAATTCTATTTAGGCGATGCTATGTCTTTCATCGGTGGCCTTTAATGGCGTTTGAATCCATCCAACCTGTAGCTTAGGAGACGTTTCAAAGAAATCTTTAAACATTTACTTAGTCGATAAAAAGGAGTGGAGCGTCGACAACGTGAAAATTTACTTCACTACAGCTTACTAATTTACAACTGCATTTCGCAAAACTGAAAATTTCTTCGATTCCGTCCATCTCGATATACTTTAAAACATTTCTGCAACAATAACACAAATATCTTTGAAATGTTTTAAAACCTTGAAAAAAAATAATACATCACACTAAAGATTAAATCTGATTCTCGCATGAAGAGCATGTTGTCAAAGGTTTCCTTCTCTTTTATTCATAACTCATCTCGTACATAAACATATTGGACAGAAATATAATCCAAGTCTAATTAATCCGACAAAAAGAATAAACTAACCTAGTAAGCAAGAAGTATCCGTTACATTCCCAATTCTAAATATTCGTTTACATAAACATTTATCGCAAGGCCTGCCGGGAAAAGATATCGGACGACTGCAAAGCACGACCGCTAGAGATAACATGATCATTTTATTTTCAACAGTTCAGTTCCAAAACATCAGTAAGAGTTATATATTAAGAAAATATATTTTTAATAGATTTTGCAAACATTTTGTTTCTAAAAAATCGCTTTGGTCAAACGCCTTATCGAGAGGTTGGCTCTGAATTTGTTATTGCCGCACAGCAAATGTTTACGATAGAAAAGCAAAAATCTTTAATCTTAATAATAATTATATATAAAAACATTAAATTATGTTCCACTACATTTTCGTGGCTTCAGTTGGTAATTAATAATAATAAGAGATAAAGAATTGCGTTTATTGCTGTTAAACCGTTTGCTTTTTAACCCATAACAAAGTGATTAAATTTGAAAGAAAAATTAAACAACTTACCCTTTGCAAAATGGCAACAAATTGGAGAAAGGAAGATAAATATATTTCGTATCGGGAACCGCATTTCTTTTAAATTCCCGAGTTTAATTATTCAGTTTGACAGACAAATATCTTACGCTTTGACAGGTGGCAACAGATTTCTTTGAAATCGCCGAGTTTTCTGATAAACAGCTAAGTCGAACGGTGTTGCATCGGGGTCACAGTGCACTGGCCCGTATCTAAGAAATGATCTCTTCAAGTGTTTACTGTAAAATAACTTAACTGCATTCTAGTTCTTTGCCATGTTTGACCTTGACGACAAGAAAAGAAATAAAACATAAAGAAAGGCGTTTACATTAGGCCAAAACTATATCTATAGTTATCTGTGTATCTAAATATATACGTATAATAATTCTTTAAATAACAATTTCAGACTATGAGATGCGCAAGCCGATCATGCTTGGGCACCCTGCAAATACAGATTTATCGCCCACAATACACATGCAATACACCCCGCCAAATGAGAAAGCATTTGCTATTTATACAGATGGCTCAAAGACGGAGAAAGGCACAGGCTGCGCCTACTGTGTACTCCAAGAAGGAGTAGTGATTAAAACTTTTGAAAGACGACTGGCAGACAAAAATACCGTCTTTCAGAGAGTTTCTTGCCCTAAAAACAGCCATCAATTTGGCATAGTATAAATTAGGATTAAAGGTCAACATATATAGCGACTCTGCCTCAAGTTTGGAGTCCATCCGAGGGCACAAGACAAGGAGTCCTTTGGTGCAAAATATTCAGAAAATTCTTCTAAGTATCCCACCAGATGACAGACCTATCCTGATCTGTGTTCCAGCTCATATGGGTATTACTGGCAACGAATCTGCGGACGTGCTTGCGAAATTAGCAGCCAATGAATCCAGTAGATTGGAAAGCGCAGTAAGTGTTCCGCAGTCCTATTTAAAAAAATCACACTCAATAGCCTTTTACAAGAATGGCAGAAAAGATGAGAAAGGGAAAGTACAGGAAGGAGAACCTACAAGTTCTTTCCAAAAGTTACATGCTCCGTTAACACGTACATACAGCGGAGCACAAATTCAATTCTACACTTGCCATGATACCTTGCCACATTATCTTAAGAGATTCGGCAAACGAGCATCAGAATTGTGTGAATGTGGTGCGGTAGGTGATGCAGATCACTTTCTCTTCAACTGCCCACAAACCGATAAAGTGCATTTAAAAATACCAAACAGTGAATACTGGCCGCAATGGGCGGAGAATACCTGCGGCAACAAGCAGACGAAAACTAAAATAGAGGAAGTAATCAGGCTATGCTCAGCAAGGCGCTAAGAAATTCTACCCCTCCCCTGAGAATTGTAGCTTCGCAGCACAATTTTAATAGCTATTCAAAACATTACAACAACTGAAAATCAATACTAGAAAAATAGCTCACCCCGCAGCCTACCAGGACTGCAAGAGCAAAACTATTGTAATGTAAGCATATTACTATCCAATTTGTATGTGCTTGATAAAAATAATACTGTAAAGCAGTTTAAATGATACTGAAAATCCAGTCAATGTGTAAATGAATTACATGTTTACTTTATCTCAGTAAAAGTATTGTAAATATGAATTCAGATAATGTTTAAATGTACACATAACTGTTATGAATTTATGTAACTTGTACAAGACAATTTTTGTAATCAACATATCTATGATTATACACAGGCCTTGTATGCCCATGTAATATTTATATTTTTACACGGAGGAAATATTCCCTTCTGCCAGGATGACTATTAAAACTGTAAGACTTTTACAACAAAGTCAGGTTAGTGGTTATCTCAGGCGGCGCTCTGTAATATACTAATTAAGTTGAGATAGTAGCACTTACATATTTAGGTTTTTTGCTGTTAACAGTTCCGTTACTAACAGTGCCTTAATTACTGATTGAAGGACTGTGGGGAAACTTTTGAGCCACGCGATAATAAAAGGTACGAAGCTGCACAATATTGAATTCTCCAGTAGATATCCTTTTTTCCTCTTATATACCACAGAACGTTTACTGTCTGCCGCCCTACCGGGATAGTGATTATCGACACTGACTGACAGAAGGGCCCAAGTTCAAATCCCGGAGAAGGCATGGATGTTTGAAAATGTACAGTTTCTGTGCGGCTTAGGGGCACACTAAATATGCGGCGAACCGAAAGTCCTCTCGAGAGGCTGGTCGTAGGGGAGGGGAGTCAAAATTGGGGGCGGAACTTTCACTCCTTGCCACAAAGAATTACAGGGGCTTATTCTCAGAGAAGTGAGATAAGTCAACCACAGCAACGTTTAATCTATCGCAGAACACAGCTCTTTCGATTAGATCTACATGAATACGTCCAAACAGGGCAGGCGTTACATAACATGAATATGCAGAATGGATTTATTAATGAGCAACTTGAAATTTTATGATAAAGTTTGAAATATAAATATGTTGCGCTTTGCCGGGCGGCAAAATATCGCATTTTAATTGAGGACATTGTTAATTAAATATTTATTTAATTCATACAAAATATTAATTAAATCTAAAGCTAATTCAAATTTCCCGCTTCGAGATGCACATGGTTGGGTGAAAAATAATAGGTGTTCAAACTGACTTCGCTACAGATGCCACCATTTTTCCGTAATGTAAGGGATATACATACAGATTTTTCATTCTTTAGGGTAATGATGGTTTTTTCTACAATGGTTGTTTATATACCGGTCATAAATGTTCATTTAGTATTATCAGATATTGACTTTTGACGCTTTATGTTCACAGGATTCTGTTCTGTTCCTTTAATGTTTGTCTTATGCTTTATCAATAGAAATAGAACAAAAATGTTCACTTAATACTTCTGCATATTTATATTATTTTTATTTTCAAAACAATGCTGTAATTTTAAATTAACTATCAACTAAAAATTTTTAAATTGTATTTTTGTTCTTACGAATAATGTTTATCAATGCCCATAATATTTAAAAGACAGTGCCAAATGAGCTTACTTTCATAGCAGGTTTAAAAACGGACTTGGGTGAATTATGTGGCTAATGTAATGTTTACAGAAAATGAAACAAACATAATGAAGAATTTCCTCGCTTCGAAACTATTAACATCAGTTTTATGAAACAATATAATAAAATGTTACATATCTGCTTATAAGATTAAGATGTAAAAAGATTACACACTTGTAAAGTTGCGCGCTTCCAACCTGCACGCAACAAAGTGGTGACTGCTGAAAACTGGAAATTAGACAGAGTCTTGAGAAGGGTTTAAGTCCCTTTTTATTCAACTTTAGAAATTACAAATGCGTGCTCTTGACGCTCACAAACTACGCCGACCCGGCGGTAAAATAAAAATAAGAAACTGAAAAGAGATAATAACAAGTGACTAACTTCGAGGCTCTCTAAACGTAACTAACTTCATCGCGTTCTACAATACCGCTGATAATTCAGCAAACTCTGAATATTACGTTGAAAGATTAACAATTTGCCGAGGCAAGCACACAGGCCGAAACGCGTGGTTCTTCAATTTCTAACTAGCTACCTCCACGCTCGTGAAGCCAGAAAAGCACACTTCGAACTCGTTTCCTTTCTATTTAACTCAGAATACTTCCGCTGATAATTTGAATCCTTGCGCGTTCTACTAAAATTTACATACTCTGGCATTGGCAATTCCAGGGGAAAGTAAGGCTTGACAGGAAAGATAGTTTAAACTTAAAATAAATGTTAGTTAAAATAAATATAAACCCTACACACTTCTCAGTTTTCCACCCTCGTGTACTTTTCTTTAATTTAATTAAAAGATAAAAAATAAACTAACTCGTGATGCAAGAGATTTCTGTTATTAACTGGAAAAGAATATGTATCTGACGAAGCGTTTCGAGAAAGTTTTTATTTTGGAAGGTGAGTGGATTAGATAATTAATTTTCCAAAAGAAATTGAGAAAACATGCACATTACTCTAACATTTCAAGTATATAATAAACCTATAATAAATTTGTGTTAGGGCACATGTCTTAAAATCGTCTTAGAAACGAATCAGTCGCAAGGTGCTAATTTTCGAAATAAGAAGACACCAAAGTAATTTAATTCTGAAAAATTGCATTGGATTTATGTGCCTGAGAATTAGGTTAGGATATTTGAATAGAACAAAGTCCAAGAGGGCTACCTGTCTCAGAGGAATAAGGCCTTCGAGGAGAACCTTTTAAGAGAAACTAGCAAGTATTTATATTATACATGAGGTAAACCACAAAAATCAGCCATGCAAGCAATTCACTTGGGCTGGGAATGCAACAAACTACCAATATTCAGTACCTTTTAGCGGCTTAGCCACTAGTATGCCCTCCATGTGTTACGATTTAAACCCTTGTAAATGAATGACAGAGGGACATTTTTGTAAATAAAAAATATGAATAAAATTCGTGGGAAGATGTTTCGACCATTCTCATCTTCGCACGACTTTAATCAGCCGAGATATGAATTAAAAACTCTGAAAACGCAAATTTTCGCCCACATTTTCCCGTGTGGCAACAGTCTCACAAGCTGCATATAAAAATCTGCTTTATTTCGAAAAGCGTTGCCACTGCTCGCTTTCAAATCTTAGAATTTCTTAATAAAAATGTTCTAAGTTTTACAAAATATGAAATAAAAATACCATTGCCAAACATTAAATACAGTGTTACGGTTTTTGTATTGATTTAGCTATTTTTAAATAGTAATAATTAAAATTGTTTATATTACCGTAAAATGCAGCACGAGACTTATTTGAAGAGAAAGCTACGCCGCAAAAATTAAAAATACAGAACCACACACATTTAATATATCTAGTAATTGTACTCCTTTAATATCGAGAAAATACGAGAAGTTTCTCGTGCAT
Source organism: Stegodyphus dumicola (assembly GCF_010614865.2). NCBI lineage: Eukaryota > Metazoa > Arthropoda > Arachnida > Araneae > Eresidae > Stegodyphus > Stegodyphus dumicola. The sequence continues at coordinate 114,712 of NW_023316915.1, forward strand.
TTAAAAAGGCTTATAAAAAGAGGGAGGAAAATCTCTCAGTTCATTTGTTTAGCAGTTATTTTATGACTTTGTTTAGAAAATTGTTGTTGTTTACTGTAGTAATTCGCGGTGAAATCAGATTAGCTTTCTTTGTTTTGAATTAAGCTCTGTTGAACGTTTCAGTAGTTTTAAAGATAGCTGTTGTGAGATATTGCAATATTGTACGAATATCTGAGGAAATTTAAGCATTTTGTTTTATTTGTTGTGATAATAATAAATTGTATTCACTTTTCATCGGACTTGTGCATTCAATTTATTACGAACCCGTACGCACGCAACAATATTATTCCCGATAGCACATGTAAAAAAAGGATAGGAAAATATGTTGCTATAAATTAAGTTTTCCAAGTGAATTATTCTTGGCGCAAACTGAAAAAAATACGAAAAGATAAAGTATCTACTTTTTCCGAAAATTTCTCGCCAAACGTTACGTAGTTTAATATCTAGGCACAATTTGAGTCGTAGAATCGAAGTATGGAAAACATTGGCATGACATTTCAGAGAAAGTCCGATTTTTGTGTCAAAATACCTAAGTTAGAACAATGCTATATATTAATCTCGTAAATATCTTAAGTCGCGCGTTCGAAACGTGGAAAATGCAATTTTGTAAATCGGCGCAGTAGAACGGAAGATAAAGACCTGTCCCATTTTTCTTTTTTTTTTGGGGGCAGTGTACGTAGAACTGTACGCAGTGTGCATAGAATTTTGCTTTGGTCGCATCCCGCTAGTATAAATAATATTTATCGTTATAATAGAATATCCCTCTTTCATTCATGATTGTACTACAATTTTTGAAGTGTTTCAAAACACTTCCCTTTTCATATAATATACCAGTTTACAAAATGTAACTCTTAATTCAAAAGAATGGTATCTTTATGTTCACTTTGGATCTAATCAGAGTGTAACTTTGCCACAATGTATGTAAAACTGTGACGTTTGGTTGTTAACATGATAGCTTTTTAAAACTTCATCGAAAGATGATAGTTGGCAAGCAGTTCGCTTCATCAACAGCGATAGCTCTTCCTTTGTAATTAGCGTTAGTTCATCCTTCGGCATGGAATCAGCAAGTTATTCTATCCAAACCAATCTGGGATAGCTTCAGTTGCATTGCATTCGACGGAACGATCTCGGATTAAGATTGTCACGATGAAATCTGAACTTCTCCCTCACGGGAGGGGATTGGAAGACAATTTCCGGTATTCCGAAACTCGAGATTGAAACTAATTGAGTGTAATCTCCTAGAATTTAGGAGGGAGCGTCGGGTGAAGAGAGCAAAGTTATGATTTCCGAAGCATACGAGGCTGGAACAATGTTTTCTTTCGTTCGCGGAGCATAGTTGGTGTCTGAGTTTCCACATTCGAACTCTCACAAAAGTGACTTATATGTAGATTAAAGAGACTCATTATAAGTCCCAATCAGTCGAAGCGAATTTAACGGATGGCTTAAGCAGAGACGATTAAGTCTCTAATAATATTTGGCTGTGACATAAAATCTCAAATTATGTCATAAATTTCAAGCTTCTCTAACGTTAGGTTTCTTGACATAACTAAAAAAATCTGAAATAACACAAATAAAATAATAACACAAATCAGGAATTTAAGCCATTGTTGATCTTTTGTTGTTATTTGGAGAACCTCGAGAGAACATGACAATGGCGCGCATTTTTGATGTACGTGTCAACCGATTTAAATGCATCTCTCTTCAAATATGTTTCTGTAGAATGCAAAGCATATTTCGTGTAACGTTTCTTGAAAACTGTCATTAGGTTTAGTAAATCGCATTTGATGCTAAAAACATACTAGAAATTTTCTTTTTCCAAAGGGAGATTTTTAAATGTATTGATTTATCTTTTTATTTATGAAATGCAGTTTTCAACTATTAGCGCATTTTAGGAATTGTTCTAATGTCTAGACGCTTTGTATGCTTAATATTTCATGAACTGGAGTTCGACAACTGAATTTGGAAAGGAAGATTAAGATTATATTTCAAAATTTAATAATTCGTTACACCTTATGAAACAATTATTTATCAACATCCACATTCTTTTCAAATTTCATTGCGGACTTTAAAAATAAATTTAAAAAGTGGGAATCAAATCTTAAAAACAACTGTCTTGAAAATTTTACTGCCAAAACAACTAGACCGATTCGATTTTTTTTAAAGTTTACTTCACTGTATTCAAGTATTTATATCGGTTTCAAAGAAAGTTTCGCGTCACTGCCAATTTTCGCATGCGCAAACAGTTCGCGCTAGCGTTTTCGATCATCTTGTCAAACGACTTTTGGCATTTGAAAGAAAGAGACTTGCTTTAGAATACTGTCTTCTGAAATTTGTAAAAGAATATCGTTACCATTAAGAGCAAGATATCTGAAGTGGAACTATCACACTACAAGTTCGGTCACTACTTCCAGTTCGGTAGCAAAACGTCAGCTACAGAATGTCACCAAATGATGTATACGGTTTTAAGTACTAATGTTATATTATGACACTCTGAAGGTCTGGTACCAAAAATTCAAAAACAAGAAATATGACATTTAAGTAACGGAGCGCTCTGGATGGTCTATTGATGTTGATGAGGCCCGCCAGCGAAACCTTGTGCAAGAAGATTAGTATGCGACCACTCGAGAACTTGCTAAGAAGTTAGACTTTCGTGCCATGTCCATTAATCGCGCTATGCATGGCATAAACTTAACGTACAAGTTCAATCGCTGGGTGCCGCTATGAACTGACTCGAGGACCCATGTGTTCCGGACGGCACAAATCTGCTCGAATATCAACGCAAGAACAAATTTCTGGATCGGATCGTCACTTGTGATGAAAAGTGGCTTTATTTCAACAACATAGTCTGCGCCCGATGAGCCCGTCGGCAGCGTCGCATAGAGCAATTCAACTAAAACAAAAAGATCATGCTTTGTATCTTGTGGAACTGCCGTGGTATTATCCACAAAAAATATCTGGGAAAAGGTAAAACTCTTGACAGTACGGTTTACAGATAGATGCTAGTCCGAGTTGACGCTGCTATCAAAGAAAAACGTCGAACTGAGTTATGGCTAAAACTGTAACGTTCTGTCAAGATAATGCAAGATCACATGAGTCTGCATTCACCTCCCAGAACTCTGTATGGACTCGAATGGGATTTTTTTCCACACACCCATATAGCCTCGATATCGCTCCTTCGAACTTGTACCTTTTATAACACCTGCAGCTACATCTTCCTGTTAGTACCTTCCATTCTGAACAGGAGGTCCGCAATGACGTTGAACTGTTTTTGGATTCGCGGCCACCAAATTTCTGAACTTGAAGGCCTTGAAAAACTACCAAAACATCGCAGAAAATCAGATTTGAGTGGTGTTTTTTACCCGCCCATAAAGTGTAGAAACAGTAGGATTTTTTTTAAAGCAGGAAAGGTGAAAAATGAGCAAAGCCTTCTCCGGGACTCGAACCACGGACCTCTCGAATACGCGTCGAGCATGCTGACCACTACAGTACGAAGTCATGCTAAGAAGGCAGGAGAAATACTCTGTATACTTCCCCTTTTAAAGGGCGACTGGGGATTAGGGGACCCACTAGCCAAATCCTGGTGGTGGGGAATCATCATCCGCCAACGTTTCTTTAGTTCTGGCGCCATTGTAGATACATTAGTGTGTGCTGACCACTACACCACAAAAGCATGCTAAGAAGGCGGGAGAAATAGTTTAAGAAGGTCCGGTTTTCGTGTTTTTATCCCTAGCTTAATTAAGAACTTTTTTAGCGGAAAACTTTCTTTACAAACACATACATTTTAATTTTTAAAATTTATACGACACAAATATTTTAGTTTCACATTGAAGCATATTTTTACAAATATTTTTCAATGATTCGCAATTAACGATCAAACGTTTAATGGCAGAATTTTGACCTCTTATCCATTAAATTGATTTAAAGTACACTTCCAAATGAAATCTGTTCAGAATTTCGTATTCAAATTGTCGTTTTGTAGAGATTTTTCGTGCATCGATCAAGATGAGAGTAACAGTAATAGTAAAACTGCTAGGAACGGTGAAATTGTAAATCAAAATTGGAAAATTGTAATTCAGACAAGAGCATTATGAACGTTCACAATATGGGTAAGATCGGGAAACGTTAAAAAGAAGTTACGTATTTTGTTCGGAACTATGGAGCATAACATGAAATTTATGTAACAGCTACTTCCTGGAAATAAAAAAGAATAATTATTTTCTCGTATCACAACATTCTTGGTCATAAGTATTTTAGAAATAAAGAAGAGGAGAACCAATAAAAGCGTCTCAGTGGGACATAAACATAATTTTATGAAATAATAGAAGTGTTAGCATTTATATAATTATATATAAATTAATTATAAAAGATAGAATAATTAAATACAATTTATTTAAACTTCTATTTGGAAATTTATGTTAAAATATTTATCATTATTAGCAGCCCAATGGAGGTAAAGTCTACAATAACTTATTAGCACAATGTGGCGTTAGACGCCGCCAAAAGATGGTATTAGTCTCAAAACGGCATATTGCGTCATTTCACTTTCTGCGATCATTCACTTTTCAAACTGCTACCACCAAATATTATCGCCATGTATTACATTTAAAGAAACTATAAATAATGGAGAATCTGCATGAATGTTTCTCGCATTGAGAAAAAAACAACGGTACCTAGAGCGTTCAAATTTTGTGCAACGTAGTCTTCCAACCGAACATGGGCACTTGGAACATGGCTCGAATTTGTTTTATTTTCAGTTTTAAATGCTGTAAAACTTTCACAATGTTTTGAATAACACACTCAACGATTTGAAAGCGAGCAATGGAAACACTTTATGGAAAAAAGAACATTTTTATCTCCAGCGCGCGAGACTGCGTATCGGAAATTCTAAAAATATGCTGTTTTAAATGTTTTGTGATATTGTTGTTGAATTGAATTTTATGTGGTTTAAATGATAAGAATACAATATTTAATAAATAAAGATAACACACAAAACGTTAAAAAATTCTCTTTCGGACGTAATGCAAAACCTGAAAGCTTTAATATTTTCTCTTTTCTTCTTATTTGTTTTTCATTTACTAAAACGTATTGTTTACTAATTTTTTATTCATTATGTATTTGTAATACTTTTTATCTTTTATTAAATCTTTTAAATAACGAGTATGTCAAGAATATTTAATAATTTATGCGTGAACGATACCATTTACCGTTCAATCACACAAACCTTCTTGGTTCAGTCTCACGTATTTTGCGAGACTGAAAATATGTTAAGTAACTTGAGAACGATACTTTTCACCTTGAATATAAGCTAAGCATTTTCGCAGTGAAACAGTTTTCGAATAGTACTTTATCGCCTGACAACAATGAATTTTGAACTTCATTTCCGTTTCATATTTTATAGGTTTAAAACTCTATTTCCATAAATATTTATATTATTGTCGCAACAGAATTTCGTAAAAATAAGCCAAACATTATAGTATATTAGTGACTTAAAAAAACATTATTTCTTTCTCTGTTCGAAAATCCCTCCTTATGATAGCATACATGGCTACATCACTGAAGTTATTGGAAGTTTCAGTAGCCATTTTAAATCTCTATGGAATTTACGGCTATGAACCTATTTATACTTAATGCATTTTTCCCCGTTTCCCAACTAAAAATAAATCTACATATTTGCAGGTATCTTAGAGGGTCTTGCTTAAATTTCTCCCTAACGCAGACCACAAAAGATACAAGAAGATATCCTTTTCTTTTATCACATACTCGTGTTAACGTCATAATAGAGCAATTCGATAAATTTTGTTGCTCTAAATTTTTTACTCTTTCTTCGCTTTATTTATTTTTATATGTGTCTTGGAATTACTTTCCTAATCCAGAATCGAAAATCGTCTGTGGACTATTTGTCATTTGCGCTGAAAATGGAAATTAAGAATGATGCTGATTATCTATGAATTTAATCATTACAGCTCTACTTTTATTGCTGACTTCAACAGAAAATCTTTTATTGAAACTAATTTTATATTCAAAGTAGCAGGCCGGACTCAAAGAAAAATTTACTAGTTCTATATACCCCTGAAAAGCAAATGTATAAAACATTTTATTATGAATGGAATCAGTTCTTACTTTCCAAGCAATAATCAATTCATAAAAAAAAAAAAAAAAAAAAAAAAAAAAAATATTGCCAAACCAGGAAACAAAAGCTTTTGACTCTGCAAGTTAAAAAAGTATGTCGTCATGATGTAAATTTAATGTGATATAACAACATTTTCTCAATCTTAAGAAAAGATTTTAATGTGGTATATTTAAAGAAACTAAATAATGGAGAATCTGCATGAATGTTTTTCGCATTGTTAAAAAAGAACGGTTCCTAGAGCCTTCAAATTTTGTGCAACGTAGTCTTTTAACGGAACATGGGCACTCGGAAACCCGAATTTCGAATTTGTTTTGTTATCAGTTTCTAATGCTATAAAACTTTAACGGATTTTTGAATAAAAGACTCACGATCTCAAAGCGAGGAATGGAAACGCTGTATGGAAACCATTTTTATCTCCTATCTAGATAAAAATGGAAGAACCATTTTTATCTTCAGCGCGCGAGACTGTGTATCGGAAATTCTAAAGATATGCTGTTTTTAAATGTTTTGTAATATTGCTGTTGAATTGAATTTTATGTGGTTTAAATGCGAAGAATAGGCTATTTAATAAATAAAGGTAACAAATAAAACATTAAAAAAAGGCTACTTTGGGCGTAATGCAAAACCCGAAAGCTTTCAGTTTTTCTTTTTTATTATTTGTTTTTCATTTACTAAAACGTATTGTTTACTAAATTTTTATTGATCTGATAGTCATGACGCATTTGTAATACTTTTTATGTTTTATTAGACCTTTTAAAAATTACCGTATATGTCAAGAATTTTTAATAATTTATGTGTGAATGATATTAGATACCGTTCAATCACACAAACCTTCTTGATTCAGTCTCACGTATTTTGTGAGATTCAAAATACATTCAGTAACTTGAGAATGATCCCTTTGATCTTGAATATAAGCTGAGAATTTTGCACTGAAATATTTTTCGAAGAGTATCTTATATCCTGACAACAATGAATTTTGAACTTCATTTCCATTTCACAAAATGTATAGGTTTAAAGCACTATTTCACGTCAGATCGCAACTATTAGAATTCTTTAAATACAGCAAATTCCTCCTACCCAAAATTCACAAATATTTACACAATTGTGGTAACAGAATTTAGTAACATTGAGTCAAACATTATTAAGAAACATGATTTCTTTCTCTGTAGAAAATTCCTCCTTATGATCGCATACGTGGGCTTTGTCACTAAATTTACTGGAAGCTGAAATAACAATTTGCAAATCTCTATGGAATTTACGGCTGTGAACCTTTTTATTCTTAATGCATTTTTTTCCGTTTCCCAAATAAAAATAAATCTACTTGTTTGCAGTTATCTTGGAGTGTCCTGCTTAAATTTCTCCAAATCATCTGTGGAATATTTGTCGCTTGCACTGAAAACGGAAATTAAGAATGATGCCGATTATCTATGAATTTAATCATTACAGCTCTACTTTTATTGCTGACTTCAACAGAAAATACTTTATTGAAAACTAATTTTATATTCAAAGTAGCGGGCAGGAGTCAAAGCAAAATTTATAAGTTCTATATACCCCTGAAATTTTAGCAAATTTATAAAATCATTTCATTATGAATGGAATCAGTTCTTACTTTCCAAGCAATAAACAATTCATAAAAAAAAATATTGCCAAACCAGGACATAAAAACTTTTGACTCTGCAAGTTAAAAAGAATGTCGTCATGATGTAAATTTAATGTGATATAACAACATTTTCTCAATGTTAAGAAAGGATTTTAACGTGGTATTACTGTATCGTGTCAATTATACTAACCTGAAACAAAAAAGTTGCCAATGAAAGATACTTATTTAAAATGCTTACTGATACTTATTTAAAATGCTGACGTCATTGTATCGAAAATTTTTCATTTAATGAAAAATTTTCGATACAATCGAAAATTTATTGTATCGAAAATTTTTCATTTAATGAAAAGTTTTCGATACAATGACGTAACATAAACTCGCGTGCTTTCTTCAACGTTAGAAATAAGACATTACAAAATAATAATATGTTTAAAGTTTGGCAATGCTATGTTTATTTCATATTTTATAAATCTTACGAATTCTTTATTAACGAACTCTACGATTTGAAAGTGAGCAGTGGCAACACGTTTCGAAATAAAGCATATTTTTATTTCCAGCGCGCGAGACTGTTGCTACTCGTAGAACGGAGTGCGAAAATTAACATTTTCAGAGTTTTCAATTAATATCACGGCTGATTAAAGTTGTTCAAAGATGATGACGTTCGAAATGTCTTGACACGAATTTTTGGAATCGGAAATAATATATTTAATGTTTGGCAATGCTATTTTTATTTAATATTCTGTAAAATATAAAATTTTTTTATTAAATTCTACGATTTGAAAGCGAGCAGTGGCAACGCTTTTCGAAATAAGGAGATTTTTATATGCAGCGTGTAAGACTGTTCCCATTCGGTAAAATGAGGGCGAAAATCAGCGTTTTCAGAGTCCTTAAGTGAATTAAAGTCGTACGAAGATAAGAACGGTCGAAATGGCGAAATACTCTCATATGCGGTCAGATCGTAAATTTACAATCCCTTTTTTCAGGGGGAGAGCAGACAAGGAGCGGACAATCTCGCTCATGATCTTAAGAAATTGTGGGGGTTGTTTAAACATCTAACTTCTCTACATTCAGTTTTATACAGAGGAAAATACAAATTGAATTCTTCGAATGAATGCAATTTTGTACAATGAAAATGTATTACTTAACGATAAACTGTAAGATAAATAACATCTTTTTTTAAAGCCATAGGTGTAGAAAGACAGATATTTGTTACACGAATGAATTTGTAGTAAATATTGAGTTTTTCATTTCGAATGCTATGTTCCATGTATGCGAAGTAACTGAGTATGTGAGATAATAGTCATAACCGAATGGCTTTCAACCTTTTCACGGCTAAGGACTGTTTCTCAATTACATTGTGGTCGCTGCTTTTTGGTTAATTTTCTAATTGCATGTAAACAATAATTGTTTTTATTTGAGATTTATGAATAAAATCTCAAATAAAAACAAGTGCAGAAAATTTCTAAGAATGAAGTTAAATAATACTGAGAAATACATTATTGATGCACTTTTGTGTTTTATACGTAGTAGTATTAACTACTGCTATAATCGTTAAACGGAATCCTTAAATTATATACTCGTATATCTATGTATAGGTATATATAAATGGCACCAAATATAGAACAAGGTATAAAATATCTTTATTATACAATGTTCATTACCATACGTATATTTACGTAATATCAATATAAATAGTTAGTTAGGTTTCGTACATATATAATTAATTTTTATTTTTTGTATTTTTGTATTAGATTCAGTATTGTATACGTATCTGAAGTTTAATTTTACTTGTTCTCTTTTTGGGTTACGACTTTAAGTGAGAAAGAATTGTTAGGGCCGTCATAGGGATTACATTATATACAATCAGTTAGGATCCGACTTTTCCTTTCTTTTAATCATTATATATATTTAAATACTACTTGATAAGTATACATAAAATATAGCAGTTTTTTAAGCTACTTATTTGTATATCTATTGTTTGGTCTTGTTTGTTTGATTATAGCAAAGCTTTCGACGGTTATTTGCCTAAGGGTAAGGGTGCTTCGTGGAGAACTTTCGAAGCAAAACTGACTCTTATGCACGTTTCACGTGGGGAAAACCTCGAAAACGCCAATACAGCCATCCCCGTCGATCCGGATTCGAACCCCGGATCGACCTGCCAGAGTTCAACGACTTTACAGCTCAGCCGCTAGTGAGCCACACACACACACATCCACACATATACATTAAATAGTATTTAAATGTCGTTTATAAAGTATAATTGAGTGCAATTTAATCATAAAGAGTTAGAAAATATTCTACGGAATTACTTCACTTTGTAGACTTTTTGTTAAGCTTCACCATATTTCTTAAAGAGAATCTCAATGCTAGTTCCATTTCCAAGCTGTTTATGTACTTATTTTTCATGCTTTGAATTATATTTAGAAAGTTATTTCACTTGGTTATAGCTGAAAATGCAGTTTTTTTATTGAAGAATTTAACGGTAGGAAGAGAATAATGCCTTTTTCTAATTAATTATTCTTGAGGCATTTAATTTTTTTTAAAAAAAGCGCACATTAATACGGATCACTGAACTAAACTGTTCGACACAGGACAGATGAAAAAAAAAAAAAAAAATTACAAAATATTGCAGAAATTACATAAAATAGCGAATAAACTTATTCGGCACAAGCTCGCTAAATGTAAATCAGATTGTACAGTCAGAAAGCTCGCCTTTTAAAGCTTTGTCACAGAAATATACTGTTCATCGGGTTTAAAGGTTATTCAGACTAACTTGCGAAGTTCAGTGAGTAACTTGTATTTTCCTTTGAATGTATAAACTAGCCAAAAAAATTCAGCACTTGACAATTAGATGCAAATTTAACAGATGGGAGCACTTGACAATTAGATGCAAATTTAACAGATGGATTAAAGGAACCCTACTGCAACGTACCACTTTGTGTAAGCATTTTCGTGGATTTCCTTAAGGTATGTAAATATGAGCCCATTTTCCTTAGAAAATTCTCCATGAAATCATGCCTAGCCAACCCTCATATGCTTTGCCATATTCAACACAAAATCATTCTTAAGATGATTAATTAATTAATTTTATGTTAGATGATACGAAGCTTTTCAAAAACTAGAAGCTTTCCGTAAACAATTTGTATTAATAAGCGCTGTTCAACTGGAATTGGGTTGGATTATTTGTTTATAACAGTGCTTTTCAGCTGACTTACATGTACCTGTATGTATTGCTCAGAGGGGAGTGGAAGGAAATTCTTGAACGAAAACAATGTAATAATGAAATGTTAATAAACAAATAAATATAACTTTTCGTATCGTATGTAATTTGTCTCCATTCTGATACCATGTGCATCATTTATTTCTGATATACTGATACTGAATGAGACCTAACAACATTTTTTTTAAAAAAAAAATATATCTCCCCTTATGATCCCTGACACAGCCTTTTACTTTCCCCTTCCGTAATTAACGTCAGTCTCCTGCTCTTGACCGCATTTGCCAAGCCACCGAAATGGCTTTCCACGAATTTTTTGAAATCGGGGGGGGGGAGGTACTTCTCTCCTAGCTCAACTCCCCGCTGTTCCGGAGGAAGGAAATACCACAATCTATAAATCGATAGACGAGCACAGATTTTAATTGTATAAATATTTGTTTTTTACTTTAAAGTGTTTAAGCATTTGAAAATGAATTTTTTTAGATATGTTGTAAATAATGTTTCAGGTTAAATATTCAACATGAAATATATGCAATTAAAAAAGCAATAACTTGTCAGCAAATTTTACCGCCATTTATTATTTTTAAAGAAATATTATAGCAGCATAAGTAAAAAAGATGTTGTCACTGAAAATTACCTTTTATGTTACTTTTTAGGAAATAATATAGCAAATATTAAAAACTTACGGCAACATAAATAAAAATATGTTTTTAAAAGCTTGTTTTCTACGCGATATTGTTCATGCGCTGAATTATTGTAAAGCTTCTACTATCAATAGCTGTTATTTTATCATAAAACTATCGATGTTTCCTTTTCATTCTCTTGTGATGTGAATGATTATCATGTCCGGCTAATTTTATAAGATACGCAGTTCAAATTCTTGCCAGAGAATAATTTGTTTTTCACTTTTCTGGACTCCGAAATAACTTATTCCAAGACATACCGAAATCAACTTATTCCAGGTCATTATAATGATGAGAAATTTATTAAAAGGAATATTTCTTCGAACTGCCACGAGGAGTGGAAGTTTTGGAATGTTTCACAAACCACAAAAGTTATTAATTTCTACTGAAAGTTGTTAAGTCTGCTCCAAATGGGTCGTTGGAACTTTGAGGCTATAAAATTCGATCGTGAGCATTGTGTTTATGGCAGACGTATGGATCCATTACTACGAACATTCGGAATGCGATCAATACTAGAACAAACTAACGCAGCGAAAAATCGAATCATTCAATTCTGTGTATATGTGAAGCCCGTAAGGAAGTATATTGGACAAATTCGGCAGCTTTGTTTTATTATACAAATGTGATAAAAAGGCTTCGACAATTAATATTTCTCACTTTAAAAGCATTTACTTCCTTGTACGAAGTAAAGGAAATATTGTAATCGCGAAAAAAAATTAAATAAAGCTGTCGCCTTCCATTTCGAAAGGCCCCCTAATTTCTTTGTACATTTGTTTTCAGTGCTGACACAAGAAAATTAAGATCTTTCGATTGTCACACTTCCATAAGTTTTGCAGTCATGTCCATATTTTTAAAATATCAGTTGCATCAAATTCGTTTCAGCTGAAGAACGCTTTTCATTTTCTAGACATTTTAACTATAAATAAAGTTTAAAGCAAAGTTCAAAGGATAAAATTTGAATGAAAAGATTTTTGTTAAATGAGAAAGAAATAAGCCACTCCAGCTGCGCTTATCCTGTACCACCGAGTGATCCGATTCTTATATCGTGTGGAAACATTCTAAATCGCATTATTTAGATTTTTAAGCCTAATAATTTCCATATTAAAGAAGATGATTTTATATGATTAGGACCATATAAAATCATCTTCTTTCAATCTAGACACCAGAGGAAATTACTACTTAAAACATTCTTTTTAAGATGATTACTGTAAAAATTTATATACAGTGTGCGGCAGCGTTAATAGCAAGATATTAAAAACACACCATAAGGCAGTAACTGTAATTTATTTATTGCCTCTATGTCAATTAACAGTTAAGGGTATGCCATTTACTAATATGCAAGTCATTGTCCATTGCGTGGATTACGTTTTTGAATATGATGCAGCGCCGGATCTTTGATTTTTCTGATGTGGGGCAGAAGCTAAAACTGCCGCCCTCAACCATCATCCTTAAAGTGTCTAACAAGTTTTTATTTTTTAATAAATACAGAAATAGGTAGGGTTTGAGGTAAAATCCTAAGCTCCATTTCATACTAAATTCTTTACTTGCATATTTTTTTTAATAAAGGAAAAATACTTATCAAAGTTACATAATTAGAAAATCGTTCCCTCCTAGGAGAACCGCCTTTCTGGTGAGCTTGCTTTCGGATTCAATCCTAATCCTAACTCTAATCCTGAAGTACTTCTAACCCTCCAGTCCTCGAAGCCATTGATTTTTTCGCTCTAGGGAAAACGGGCATCTCCTAAGCTTCTCACTATTCCGTGTTACTGCATACTGGTTAAATTATGTTAGGTTAGATTATATGAATATGGCAAAGACAGGAGGGCTGTCTCCTTAGAGGAGAGGCGCTTTTGTGGAGGAAATTGGCTCGTATTCGCGTTACACATGAAGAAATCCACGAAAAAAAGCCATGCAGCCATCCCGTTCGTCTGGGTTTGAGCCCAGGCAAGGTCGAACTACCAATACTCAGCGGTCGTAATGACTCGGCCACTGCTGAGGACATTTGTCTGATTATTTACTATGTGTTTCGCCATTAGGCACTGCATGGAAAAGGAGGAATGCCCCGTGGAAAAAAAAATGTAAGGGAAACTAAGCTCTTATGTATGTTACACAGGGGAAAAGTAACGGAAATGCTCATATAGCCATCACATTCACATATACTTGACCCTCGGACCGAACTACTAGTGCTTCATGGCTTTTATTGCTCAGCCACTAATGGGGCTATTGCATATAAAATATCGGCTATTGTGGAAAGGAAAAATTCTGAAAAGATTATACAGAATATGCGCTATCACTCAGAGTATTTGTGCTTTCTGTCTTGTTTTTCATACTTCCTATTTCATAAGCAAATTTAAGTTCTTACCTGCTTTAACGCTATTAAAATATCACGGTACTAGTAACGGAAATTAAAATTTTACTCTGAAAGGCTTTTGTTCTGCAAATAAGTGCATTTAATCGTCATAATTCGATCTGTGGTTTGATTTTCGGTTGCCAGAATCGCGAGACTTGATAAGTGCTCCTGGCTCACCGATGATCGTAGATATTTTTAATGTGTTTTAATTTGCTGAAACCTGATCTGAACAGGTTGAAATGTTGTTCGTGATTCGTCCTCAAACAGTTCATCAGATTCCTTTTTGTGCTGTGGAATTTTTCCTTTGTTAGAATAGACTCAACTGCAATTTTTTCGGCTACTGTTTTAGACTCTTGTATCCAATATTCCATAGAATTTTTCTCTCATTTTTTATAATTCCTCAGTTTTGGTCAGTTCTTTCGTTAACTACAGACAACGCAGAAGAGGAATTCCTTTTGAATTTCTATATTTACTCGATTGAATTCTGGGAAAATATTAGCTCAAATTTTCAGGTTGATGGTAAATTCAAAAATTTTCAGAGCATATACCAAATGTTCCAACTCGTGCTTTGATTCCGCAAAAAAAAAAAAAAAAAAAAAAAAAAAAAAAAAAAAAAAAAAAAAAAAAAAAAAAAAAAAAGAAAAAAAAAAAAAAAAAAAAAAAAAAAAAAAAAAAAAAAAAAAAAAAAAAAAAAAAAAAAAAAAAAAAAAAAAATAAAAAAAAAAACTTTTTCCGGTAAATTCATTAGAAGGACTTTCACAGCCACATATTTTGCCGACCATCTTGTCTGGCTGCTTCCTTTTAAGTTGTATTTTGTACATTTTTTCATAATATACCATCGAGTAGTGCGTCCGACAAAAAACCGAAGTATTTTCTGAGTAATTCCAAACAGATTAACTGCTTCCGGGCACGAAGAAGAAGAATGCACACCGACAAGATACGAGGGTGATCCAAATATGGTACAAATTCCTCCAGCTTATTCATTTCTGTAATCCTATCTTGTACTATTTTAGAAATGCCAGCCATATTAGACCCGTTGTCGTAAGACTGACACCGAAATTGTCCAATATCTAAACCATCAAGTGTCAATTAATACACTAAATTTCTACAATGCATTCAGAAATACATTCTCCTATTTTTCCACCAACTTCTATGATGTAAGTTAAATTGTCCTTTATCTTAGACGCATCACCACACGTTTTTATGTATTGAATCACCTGGTTCATTCTTTTCCGTATGATACATATATGGAGTGTAATCGAGCATTATTGTGTAGTATTTGGCTTCTTTAATGTCGTTTAAAATGCTACTTTAGACTGTTTTTCCTTTAAGTTTAACTTCATTTTGAATTATCTTTGATAAATATGATACCTTTACTTTTGTTTGGTGCTCTGACTGGTACTTGATGAATTCTGTTTGGTAAGTTGAATTATGTTTGGCAAGGGGAGAGGTTAAACTCAGAAAATTTTCTTCGCTAGGTCGAAGACACTTTGTGAGTAGGTTACTTGGGATATCATCAGACCCAAGAAAAGAACGACAGTTTGTTGAAAGATACAGTACCGCATCCATGACTATATAGAATTTCTCTCCATTTTTCTTCCTCTGTGTGAAGGAGTTTGCATTCTTCGTTTTAGAATATGTAAACCAAGATCTCCTAAGCTTTTCATTATTTACTAATTAACTGTACTACAATTCAATTGTCTGCCATCACGTTCAATGGGACTGAGGTTTACGTTTTCTAGATGTTTACTGGCTAATAATACTGACTGACTGCTTAAGAAAGTTTGTTGGTGATCTTTTATTTTTTTCTATGACCAGACAACTACATGCGTCCAACAAATCAAAAGTTTTTAGTTTTTCGTCTTTTTGCTGCCCGCCGCAAACTAAATGATGAGATCTTTATATCATGGTTTTGTGTCCTCCAGCTATTCGTTTGATGTCGATGGAGAAGGTTGTTCTTTCCAAATGCTGACTTGTAGATTGTTTGGGGATGATATAGGAAGTCATGTTTGGTCGTGCAAATTGAAAGAAATATTAATACCCTCTAGAATCTCAGCATAATCGGAATTGCGGCAGGGTCTGACAGTTTACTTTCTTCCTTAAGTTGTTTTTTCATCTTAGCTTAAATTTGTTTTCTCTGTTTGGCCTTATCTTTGGCTCTTTTTCTATATTCCGCTTTTCTCCCCCTCAGCGCGCAGATGGTTTCTTTTAATCTAAATGAAATTCACTATGAATTGCCTTAATGAGAATAACTAAGAACTGACGTAATTACACTGAACAGTCCTAAATAAATGGTCGCGTCTCGCTAAATATAGTGCAGGCTATTAAAAGCAAGCATATTTTTTAAAAAAAAGAGACCTGAAAACTAAAAATAAAAAGAAAGAAGAAAAACTGAAAACTAAAAAATAACCATAAAAATAATTAATCTAGCTTTAAAATTCAAAATACGCTCCCCTGTTCCGATTCAAACCAAAGGTAAGCCTGTGTTGCCGACTGGCTGCAAAGAAATCTAAATGCCTTGCTTCATCTTGAAGACATAATGATGGTGTCTTGTATGTACGAATATTAAATTTCTCTAAATTGGCAACAAATACACTATTCTTCTAAGTTTGAAATGTAAACAAATATGGCTACTACGTTAAAAGTATGCCTAGCCTCACTTAAAAAACTTTTAAATTGTTGATAATTCTACAACTATAACATGCAGGTTAACTGAAGGCCTAAAAACCTCAACCGGATGATAAGAACAACATAATTCAATCATTATGAAAGCAAAAAATGCACAATTTACAAACTTGCGACATGCGATGGAGGACGTGGGCACCATTCCTCTGCCAATTGGTTAATTGGTATAGCGCCACGTCCACCTTTATCTAGAGTTTGGCCAGAGTATGGGGTCACACCAATGCCTCACATCGAGCGCTCGAACCCAACCCCGGATCCATCCGGATGCCAGTACAGCCGTCCAAAGCGCCCATCTGGAAATTCACTCCTTCCCTGTCGCCCGGGCCCAGTATTATTTAAGTACATTTTACATACATTACATACAATTTAAGACATTTATATCATATACACTGTTTTCGTATGCATTTACGTATTAATTTCATTAAATGGTGCTATTTACATTTATATTGCATTTACCTTATGATAAATTTACATTACATTATCTTCACGTTGTTTACATTAATATTGCATTTTCTTTACATTGTAATCATGTTACTTTCATAATTAAGGCATTTGTAACATATACACTGTTTTCGTATGCATTTACTTCTTGCGTTCATTACATGATGCTATTTACATTTATATTGCCTTTACCTTATGTTACATTTACATTACATTATCTTCACATCTAGAACATAAACACTTCTAGGGCACATGCTATGCACATTCTTTACTGATTCTCTATGTGCATTAATATTACAACACATTCTGTGTACATTAATATTACAACACATACCGTGTACATTAATATTACATTTGCATTACATTGAATTTATGTTACTTTCATAATTAAGACACTTATATATATGTTACGGTGAAACACCGAAATCTGGAGAATGTCGACTTTCAACGGTGAATGTCAGCATTCACATAGTCTCTTGGTGTATGTCTGAAACATTTTCCAAATACTCTTATTTCTGACTTACAACGGTCAGTGTCGACATTCACCATGTACTAATGGTGAATGTTGAACATATAACAATATATTTTCTTCTCCGTCACTCAGTTGCGAATAAACGCACTTGAGACTTGAAATAAGAACTTAAGAACATGAGAAGCTAAAACACACAATACATTCAAAATGAGAAAGGAAAATAATAGAAGCTAAAAACTTACTTAATTATACAGTACGTTCTAAATGAGAAAATAAAATAACAGTAATAAAAAACTTAAATTATGTGATTCAAATCTTATTTATTGCAACAACTTAAACTATTATGGCACTTTATGACCTCTCTGTTCGACTTTCACCAGAGCATATCTGTAATTGTCGACATACACCGGTGAGGGTCCAAATATACAAGAATGTAGTGAAATATTCAGTCTTTCACCGACGTATTTGGTGAATGTTGATATTCTCCGGTGAAATTCGACATTCTCCAATTTCGGTCTTTCACGGTAACATATACACTGCTTTCGTATGCATTAAGTTCATAATGCTTATTATTACTTATTAACTTCATTATCCTATTTACGTTATAACGTTGCGCGCCTCCAACTTGCACGCAACCAAGAGGTGACTGTGAAAACTTGTATAAAAGATAGAAGCTTGTGAAGGGTTTAAGTCCCTTTTTATTCAACGTAATAAATTACAATTGCGTTCTCTTGACGCTTACAGACGGTGCCAACTTGGCAGTCAAATAAAAATAATAACCTGAAAAGAAAATAAAGACAAGATTCTAACTACGAGGCTCTCTAAAATAACTAACTCACCGGGTTTTACAATACCGCTGCTAATTCAGCAGACTTGAAGCTCACTGGAACAATTTCCACTACTTCCCGCCAAGCACATAGGCCGCAACGCGGGGTTCTTCAATTCTCGCTAACTACCTCCGCGCTCGCTAAGTAAGAGAATCTCTCACACCGAACTTGTTTCCTTCTATTTAAATCAGAATACTTCCGCTGATAATTTGAATCCTTGCGCGTTCTACTCAAATTTACATATTCTGGCATTGGCAGTTCCAGGGGAAAGTAAGGCTTGACAGGAAAGATAGTTTAAACTTAAAATAAATGTTAGTTAAAATAAATATAAACCCTACATTTGCCGCTGCCAGAATTTGGAAAACTTGGAAGCAGGTCCTACAAACGACCTGTTGTAAGTTTATCTAATTCTGAACTAACTGGCGAGAACCTCGTTTACACAAAAAAAATTTTATGTAACAATTATATATTAAAATTCTGTTACTCGTTAGAAAGCTTTCTTCTTACAGCAACTTTTCCTGGACTTCATCAATCAATCTTGGTCTTTCCTTCCAGCATCTGGAAGGAATAAGTATCAGTATCTTTCTACATACATTATAATTTACACTTTCTTGACACAATAAATTTTTGTTTTTAACGATTCGTTTTTCTTAGTTATTGCTTACTTCACATTCATTCAATTTTTCAAGCATTAATTTAACTTTACCCTGGCTCTCCACCGTGTGTGGTGTCAAACGGGAATATTCGTGTTTTAGTCTTACAACACTTCCTCTAACCACCATGATTTGTTAGAATTCAACAACCAAATAGACACACCTTACTCGACATTCTACAACTCAATGAGCTACTTTAATATTCTTAAAAATTCAAATGTAGGTGGAGAACCCTACAAAACACATTCATTCTAACTTCCCCCTCATTCATCTTTAAACATGCAGGCTTTCGCTCTAAAGCATGACTTTATCTACAATTTACTACTTAAATTTTGACTTCATTGCTTTTAAGCATTCACTTTTAGCATCTACAATTTTATGCTTCTAGACTAAATTCTACTTTTACATAACATGCAAGTATTTACATACATTTACAAAATTTTATACATATGCTTTTTACAATTTACCATAAAATGAATAAGAGAAAATAAATTTTTACTTTACTCATTCTTCGCCAAGCTGGCGGCACTGAAACTAAAATTCTTATTAATACAAGAATACGAAGTTATTTTTATCTTCGGCCAAATTTTGGCTTTAACATAACAGAATTAGTCTTTCGACCAACAGAAAATGCTTGTTTTAGCTTTTACTCTTAAAGAAAATAATACTTTTGCCTTAGCTAAATAAAGTAAAACAAAACTAAGTCTCAACCGAGACATATTGATTTTCGTCAAAACATAGAACTTCGTACCTATGCATAAAATGTCGGAACAAAACAGAAAGAAAATTATAGAAGGTTTTAACTTATCTTTCGTTTGAGTTTTCGATGCTTAAAATTCCGTCATCAGTTTTTGGCAAAATTGATCCCAAGTTAGAGGTTTCATGGATGTCAATCTTCTCCTTATTGATCTCCGAGTGTCGTCGACGTTGTTTTTTCTTTTGCGTCCTCTACATGCTGGCCTCTTGACGGAGTAATCGTCTGGTTGTTGACCTTTCCGCTTCTGCCTGGGACGGCTGGTCCTGACGTCCTCCGGTCTGGAGTCCTTCTTGAATTTCTTCTGTTCGTCGTATTTTTGTGCCTCCTGTTAGCGTTTCAGTTTCCGGAACGGCGGCCTTGCTGGCACCTGACTCTGTGGCCGTGTGCGCGTTCTCCTTGATGTGTAATTTCTCCTGCCATCCTTTGTAGGTGGTGGTTTCGTCTTTACCACGGTTCTTTACCCGGTTCATCTGTATTTTTGTTTTTCTTAAACGCCGGAGTTTGAAAATCATTTTTTTCTTTTGATACCGACGTCCGGGTTGTAGAAGTGCTAGGTCTATCTTCAGTTCTCCGTTTCTTGGGTGGTGGAATAGTTGTTGTAGTCTCTGGCCCTTCTATTTCGTTTAGACTTGAGTCCTGCAAGAAACTTTTAAGGATTTCAAAATCATTTGGATTATAGTATTTTTTCACCTGGTCGGGACTTGCTTTACAGATTTCCCCTCTGTCGTTCTTAAGATATAATACTACCCCTTTGATTTCCTGAATTACATAGGGGCCTTCAAACTTTGGAGCTAGCTTTGCCATAAAATTGTCTGGGGCACTTGATAAAGAAAATTTCCGCTTCAATACTTTATCCCCAACTTTAAAATCTGCTTCACGGCGTTTTCTATCATAATAAAGTTTCTGCCTATTTCTTGCCGTATCCGAGGTTTTAAGCGCCTGATCAATCAACTTTTGCACATCTTGTTGTTTAAACTCCTGCTCTCTTTGTTGCACAAAGAATAATTTATCTAAAGGCGTAATTAACTTTCTGCCTAAAAATAATTCTGCTGGAGTTTTTCCCGTAGTATCATGATGTGCCGTTCTTAAAGCATAAGCTAATTCATTTATGTAGCCATCCCAGCGCTTGTGATGTGTGCTCACGTAACTGCGAATTATTTTTACTATGTTTTTATTAACTCTTTCTGCTGTGTTAGCCTGTGGTCTATACGGAAACATTTTGATATGGCGTATGCCAAGTCCATTGCATATGTTTTCAAATATTTGACTAATGAATTGTTTTCCGTTATCGCTAATGACTTTTATCGGTGCACCGTATTTTAAAATGTATCTGTGTAAGAATGCATCTGCGACTGTTTTGGCTGACGCGCGTTTAAGTGGAACAATTTCTATCCATTTTGAAAAATGATCTACTATTACTAAAAGAAAACGATTTTTATTTAACTCGCTCTGGGGGAAGGGACCAAGAAGATCTATGCCTAAAATTTCATTCGGAAATGTAGCGCGAATGCTATTTAAGTACCCGGCCGGGCTGTAATTAATATCATTTATTAACTGACATTGATTGCAGGACCTGACATACGCCGTTACTATTTTGCATAATTGCGGGAAATATACCGCCTCGCGTACCCTTTTTATAGTCTTTCTGACCCCGAGGTGGCCCGCTGTTTTTTTTTCGTGCAACTCCCTCAAAATGCTTAATCGAAGCGAGGCTGGGATGACTGGCTTATACTCAAGATTTTCGTTTGTTGTTTTCGTATAGAATATTAAATTATCTATTATTTCATAGTTTTTTTTGCTCTATTTCTTATCGCATCGATATCTGTGTGCTCAAAGCTTTCGGGGTCTTTCAAATAAGCATAGATATTTCCAAATTCAGGATCAGCTTTCAGTTCGGTAATAACCGTATTTCTAGAATCTAAAATTTTTGAAGTCAACACAGCGCATTTAAGTTCATTTCCTTCGTCGTCCAGTTTTATACGAGAAAGTGCGTCAGCTACATTGTTTTCCTTACCCGGTTTATATTTTTTTTGTGATATTATATTCTTGGAGTTTTAAAGCCCATCTTATTAACCTGGGCGTTAGGTTTTTTCCCGAGTAAAGTCTACCAACAACCGCATGATCCAAAAAGACTGTTACTGGCGATTTGCCGAAATAAACTCGAAATTTGTGTACAGCCATTAATACGGCTAATGTTTCTCTTTCTGTAGCTGTATAATTCCTTTGTGTCTGATTCAATGTTTTACTAAAAAATGCCAGCGGATGGTTATTTTGCATAAGAACCACACCCACCGCATAGTCTGACGCATCTGTCGCAATTTCCAGGTTTGCGTCCCCCTCAGGGAATTTTAAAACAGGGGCATTAATAAGCGCTTCTTTTAATCTTTCAAAAGCTGTGTTAGCTTCCGCTGTCCACGTGAATTTACTCTTTTTTCTTTTGATTACTAAGAGTGGTTCAACAATATTAGCGAAATCTTTTATGAAAGATCGATAGTAAGAACATAATCCAAGGAAAGATGAAAGTTTCTTGGCGGTGTTTGGCGGTGGGAAATTCTTAATAGCTTTTATTTTTGAACCTTGCGTTTCTATACCCTTTTGCGAAATTTTATAACCGAGATATTTAAGTTCTTTAGTTGCGAACTTGCATTTTGAGGCGTTAATTGTAAGACCGGCCTCTTTTAATAATTTAAAAATTTGTTCGAGGTCATTAATGTGTTGTTCCAACGTACTACTCGTTATAATTATATCATCTAGATAAATTAAAGTTGATTTTCCTAGGACAGGCTTTAGAACAATGTCCATAGCTCTCTGGAATGTTGATGGGGCCCCACACAACCCAAAGGGCATGCGTAAAAATGCATAAGTGCTCGATTTTGTTATAAACGCGGTTTTGTGTATATCTTCGGGTCTCATAGCTATTTGATAGTAGACAGACGTTAAGTCCAAAGTAGACATATATCTTGTCGATTTGATCTGTCTAATGATCTCGTCTATAACCGACAAAGGGTAAACTGGAAATTTAGTGATACTATTTAGTTTTCTATAATCGATAGCAAACCTCCAAGCCCTTTTATCTGAAGGAGGAAACTCGTTCTTTTTCCTACATAGTACGACTGGACTCGCGTACTCACTATTTATGGGCGTTATTATTTTATTTTTTAACATCTCCTGAATATGTTCTTCGATGATTAAGTCTTTTTGTTTATCATAGCGATACGGTTTAGTCCTACAAGGTTTTTCGGCATTTAATTGAATCTTGTGAGTCACGATTTGACAGTTTCCTGGTTTTTCTGAAAACAAATGAGAAAAATTACTCACCACTTGCTGTATTGCTTTACTTTCCTGGTCATTCGAATGGCTAAGGTCCAATTCAGGTGTCTCCACAGGTTCCACCACCCTCTGGTCCATCTCCAGCACCACGGAACTATCTTGAAAATTTAATTTGGCCCTCGCGGCCCTTAAAAAGTCCATACCTAAAATAAGAGAGTGTTGTAGGTGTTTCACCACAAAAATTAATACTTTGAGATTTTCCTCTTTTACCTGTAAGTTTAATGATAATTTCCCGATGCAGTGACATGTTTTTCCTTGCGCCGCTATAATTTCCGTATTTCTGGTTTTAAAGAGTCGTATCCTATAAAAATTCTTTTTGAAGAACTTTTCACTCATAAAATTTCCTTCTGCTCCTGTATCGATGAGGGCTTCTACTGGTACATCGCCAACCAGAACTTGTATAATTGGTAGCTGTGAGTTTTTTACGATGACCGTGTTTAAATGTCTATTTGAGGGTTTTTATAAAACTTCCGGGGTCTGGACCTTCCCTTTCACAGGCCCCTCTAGTCGTTTAAAGCTTTCCTTTCAATCTGTGTCTTCTGGGTACGCGGATGCTTATTTTCAAATTTTCTTTTTAGGCCTTGACCTTCGAGTTTCGATGCGTTAGCTTGATAGTTCTTTCCCCCATATTAGCGATTTCCATTTCTTGTTTCCTCCTTCCTTCGGGTATGTTGAGAATATGTTTCCTCTCTCGCTTTTTCCGCTATTCTGCGATTTTGAAACTTCACCGCCAATTCGAAAAGTTCCTGCAATGTGCTTGGGTTTCTAATTTCAAAGTAGTCTTGGACAGCGGGTAACAATCTTGGTAATATTATTTCAATTATCTCCGCATCGGGTTTTTTCCCATACAGCATATCCGTTAGCTTGATTTTTCGTAAGATAAAGTCCGTCAAATCTGCTGTATCCCGTTGATAGAAACTATATAGCTCGGCTTCCAGCCGTGCGCTATCTTTCACTATGGGGAAGGCCTTTACTAACGATTTTTTGAAATTTTCAAATGAATACGTCGGGCTTCCAAATTCACCTAGTAGAAATTTTCCTATGTTTTTCCACCATAGCGCGGCCTGTCCTCTTAGTGCTGATGTGGCGATGGCAACTTTTTGTCTTTCAGGCACAGGGTAGAGCTGAAAGTGGTTTTCTATACCTTCGAGAAATACCGCCACCGAATTTTTTCCGTCGAAATAGACGTTTGGCTTGATTGATGCTCTCAAAGTCTGGACCAGGTATCCAAATCCTTCTAACTGCGTTGTCATTTCTTGGTGTTGTCCAGCGGCTTCCATCCAGTTTTCGGCCATTTCAGTTCGATAATTGTTCGGGCGCCAATATAACGTTGCGCGCCTCCAACTTGCACGCAACCAAGAGGTGACTGTGAAAACTTGTATAAAAGATAGAAGCTTGTGAAGGGTTTAAGTCCCTTTTTATTCAACTTAATAAATTACAATTGCGTTCTCTTGACGCTTACAGACGGTGCCAACTTGGCAGTCAAATAAAAAATAATAACCTGAAAAGAAAATAAAGACAAGATTCTAACTACGAGGCTCTCTAAAATAACTAACTAACCGCGTTTTACAATACCGCTGCTAATTCAGCAGACTTGAAGCTCACTGGAACAATTTCCACTACTTCCCGCCAAGCACATAGGCCGCAACGCGGGGTTCTTCAATTCTCGCTAACTACCTCCGCGCTCGCTAAGTAAGAGAATCTCTCACACCGAACTTGTTTCCTTCTATTTAAATCAGAATACTTCCGCTGATAATTTGAATCCTTGCGCGTTCTACTCAAATTTACATATTCTGGCATTGGCAGTTCCAGGGGAAAGTAAGGCTTGACAGGAAAGATAGTTTAAACTTAAAATAAATGTTAGTTAAAATAAATATAAACCCTACAACGTATTATAGTTAATTGCAAGGTGCAGCTTGCATTTTATTATATTTACTTTGTATTACCACTGTACTCATGGTAAATGCTGATACACTTTGTGTAGATATTACGTGCAGTTATATATGCAGGTAGAGTGGATGATTCAAGGATGGCACAGGTTTGTGTTTAAGTCAGACAGTTTGTCCATTAGTTGTACTGTCTTTTTAATTAGGTGCCGCTGTTTTATCATGTACTTACAAAAAAGTTGACGGTTCGTCTGAGGTAGATTGATGTGCAGTATATATGTATATTTTGGTGCGGCCGATTGCAGTCAAACTAAGAAGTGCACATCTACATGTTATACAAGTTGTCGTTCTGAGGCTATTCGTTTTTCAGATGCATGCATACATACGTACGTACAAACGCCACGAAAATAATCTTTTCTGAATACATTTTAAATCAGTTTGGGGAAGAGTCCTTTTTTCTGCCCTTGGGTACAGATGTCACGCAAAAACATCGTTAAATTTTGTTTGAGAGCGGTCAAAATGCATATTTTCTTTGAAATATGATACCCGAAACTTTTCACGAATACAATACCTCCTTTTTACTTCGTACAAGGAAGTCAATAGGCAGATATCTAATTAAGATTTCAAGTATGCAAAATTACTAGGAGAGGTTGCAGACTGCGCAGAAGAAAATATTCTAAGATTTTCTTTGCTCTTGAAGCCTGTGTTTTATTTATAACTTAATGAAATGTTGTAGAATCATGAGGTTGTTTTGAAGCAGGAAACGTTAAAATTGTGAAAAGCGCTCGCCGAGACTCGAGCTTGGACCCCTCGAATACGCGCCGAATGTGCTAACCGTTATACCCGGTAGACATGTTAAAAGGAGGGAGAATATACCCTTTTAAAGGGCAACTGGGGATTAGGGGGACCCAGTCTCCAATTTCTGGTGGTGGAGAAACCTCATCCACCACATTTTAGTTCGGGCACCACTGTAGACTCATTAGTTTTTTTAGGAAAAGGAGGTGTGAAAATATGCGATGCGCTCTCCGGGACTCGAACCTGCACCTCTCGAATACACGCCAAGCGTGCTACCGTTATGCTATGACTGCGTGCTAGAGGGAGAGAGACGTACCTTATAAGGTTATCGTATGTCTTCACTCGTAGCCACTTTATTGAAATACAATTGTTTTCTTTAAATTCCTAACTTGCGGAATGTAGCTCTCATGTGCAACAGGATTTTAATATTTGAGATTACGAATATAAATTAATTTTCGGTAACGTATTTGAAATGCTACATATGGGGACGGTTTTTTAATAAAATAATAATTCCGACATGATTTAATAATTTGTAAATAGCTTTGAGAAATTATAAAGTATATTCTCCCTCCTTTCTGCATGCCTTCGTGGTGTAACGATAGCATACTCGGCCTGTAATAGAGAGGACCAGGGCTCGAGTCCCGGCGAGGGCATTGCTCATTTTTTAACGTTTCCTACTTCAAAAATCCTAACGACTCTATAATATAATACTCAAATTCTAGAAGAAATGGTAATTGTTATTTATATAGATGAAGCTTCTTATTTATTTATTATTCAGGGGGAGATATTAAAAATAATTCATTTTTCTGCTGTTTTCAGTAACGTTTACCGTAACCCTCCATGAGTTGCAATACCTACTTTGAAAACTTCGTTTAAATCCATGAAACTTAAACGTTCTGTCATGCTCGGACCACATTTGCGGAAATCAGATGCCTTAAGTGCGATAAAAAAAAAGAACTGGGTCGACTTTCACCTTTGTCGAGGAAACGAAATCTGGAAGAATAGGAAGCTACTAAAGATCGAAAGAAACAAAAGCTGAAGTTGAGCGAAGGGCAGATTGTGTCCAATGTAAGCACTAATTGGTTTCTCTTGTTCTCAGATTGGAGCAACGAAGAAGATGATCTTTGTTCTACGAAATTCCTGGAGGCAATTCTCTGGGTCTTGGTCTAAGAGATGGTATTTTATTTGAAGGTAACATTAGCTGGATTCGACAAACTTTGGTTTCAATAATGTTTTTGTCCAGTGTACCCCCAGAAATGTTTTCTAAAGCTTTTTAATTTAGACGAATTGCATTGAATAGAAAGCTCAGTAAATGCTTTCTGATTCGTAAATCAAAGCGATAAAAGTTCTCATTTTATATTTTCAATAATATACGTTCACATAAACAATACTTTGATACGTTATACATAACAAAATTTTGTTTTAAGTTACATCAAATGAACCACATTTTTAAAAGTAAAGGAAAGAATTAAAATGTTTAAGGTTTTGAATACTAGTGAGTGATGTATGGATTTATTTTTATAGAAAAAGGAACGAAATACATCAAACCAGTATACTTGAGAAAGCTAATATGTTTTGTAACTTAATAATGATCTAAGGAACAAGTGTAACCCTTTTGTCAAACTTTGGATGTAAAGCAAAATGTTATAAATACTCCTGTTATTAATAATTAATAATAAATTTGCCAATAGCTGATGGTCTGAAACATAAGTGGTGTAAAGAGGTATTTGCAAACGATTTTTTTTTTTTTTTTTTTTTTTTTTTTTTTTTTGCATTTCCTTTTAGATGCTTCTATATATGTTAATATTAAAGCTTATTGATTAGGCATAAGGGGAGATAAATTGTATACCGAACAATAGCGAAATGCCCAGCAGCGGTAAGACAGCTTCCCTGCAAAGTGGGGTTAGAGTTGCCAGAACGTAGCAAGGTAAGGTCGCCAGATTTGGTGCAAAATCGCCCATTTGGCAAAAAAATGGCTTATGTCATAGACTGAGCGAGAACATTCTAGAACGCGTTCTTGGCGGTTTTCCCGAGAATGTTCGCTCGAAGGTAGGTCAAAAGCTATATATACCCGGCCTGTACGCCTAGTAGGAGTATAGCTTGAGTAGTAGTAGAGCATGTTGACTTCAATTGTAGTGTCTTAAGTTTAGAGATGAAGCTGTCTTGACCATTATATCCTGATATCCTCAAGGCTGTGTTGCTGACTGTTTCAGCGTGTTTATCGCAATTTTTCGGGGACCGTAAGGAGTTTTAAGAACTGTCCTGTGTATTACTGACAAATAAAATGGGTTTTGGTTCTTCGTCAAGTTTTGTTATCAATTACTCCAAATCCACGAACCAGTAGAACGCAGCAATAATATAATACAATTTAATTTCTGTGACATTTTGATATCCGAAACTTCGTAAATCCGAATGGTTTGTTTCCGCTAAGTCAAATAAAATGAAGATTTTTAAATTTAGTTAATAATTTTGAACTTTTTTACTTCCTTGTACGAAGTATTGAAGACAGTATATTGTAATCGCGAAAAATTTCGGGTATCATATTTGAATGAAAATATCTATTTTGACCACGTTCGAGTACATCTGCACGATATTTTTGTGTAAAATCCTAACGTACGGACAGAATTCAGGTCTTTTTTGTTTTCGAAACGGTTTGCAAAATGGATTTAAAATGTATCAAAAGATTTTTTTTCGTGATTGTCTGTACATATGTCCTTTTTGGTTGCACTTGCCTGCATCAAGGTATATACTTATATATATATATAAAACCACTCTATTACCCGGTTTGGGCAACTCAGTTTTTAATTCTTATATGATAGTGAAGTGTGCATTTTTGCTTTAAAAGGGATTGAATTATGTTCTTATGTTCAGGCTAAGGTTTTTATGCCTTTAGTGTATCTGCGTGCAATAGCTGTTGAGTTATCAACAGTTTAAAAGTTGTTTACAGGGCACTTATCTTAACGTGGCTGCCATCATTTGCTTCTATTTGAAACTCTTAGTAGAAAAGCGAATTAAATCAGTTAGCTGTGCACCAAATTCTATGTTTTTTTGCTGAGTGGGATCAAAAGTGAATTTTCAGTTCTGTGCACCGAAAAACGTGTCTTCCTCCCTCCGGCTGAATTATATGTTTTTGGATAGAAACTCTAATTTTAATTGTGAAAATTGTTTTTAAACTCTGTTTAACCTTATTTGGTGTTTTACGTTTTTGTGTATTTTGCAATTTTCAATGAAGATGTTTTAAGTTCATATGCATTTTTGCTTTGCCCCGAAGTGAGAACTGAATTAATTGAGTGAGAAATCTGTCTCTAATGAAAATCGGGGAAATACGTTTTAAGGAGTTGCAGGAAAATTGCGTACAATTTAACAGGCCCTACAAGGAAGATGTGTGATATCCACATCAGATATATTTATTGAAATAATATGAAACTAAAATCCCTTGCGACAGGCGCTTTCTTCAGAAGCAATTAAAATATTCTCGGAGCATTAAATACATCAAAAAAATTATGTGATTTTGTCCTTTCATTATGATGGTGTTGGTGTTGAGTATGATCTGGAAATCATCAAATAAGGCTACAAGTTGACCACGGAAGACTTGATCCTGAATTGAAAGATGTAGAAATGATGCATTTAAAAAGTAATGAAGGGGTGTACCTTTCTGAATAGATCGTACTCCTAACTTCTTAGCTGAGCAAGTTCATTGGCGATGTCCAAGTTTTTGTTTAATTGCATTAACTGTGCTCATGAAGTATTTAAGATGACTTACTGTTCAAGCAATTTACCACTACTAAAAGAAGGGGTCGGAGTTTTCACTTTTCTTTTCTCCAAATTAAGCGAACGCTTGATTTCAAAACACACACCCACAACAAAAAAGACGATTCTGGGAAAATATTTCTCATAAAAGCCATGGTTTCGTTATGAAAAACAATCTCAGTTCGCTTCAATATAATGTGAAATTATTATGTGAAGAATCAATTGTATTTGATATACAGTAACCTTGAGTAATCCAGCTATTATGCAAAAAAGTTCAAAACATACATTTAATGCATTTAAATAAAAGTTCACAGTGCTTTTGTACTACTGTAAACATCTGCATTGGATACAAGTATAAGAGTAATCTGCAGTTTATGATGTAAGATTTGTAATCTAATGCGAATTTATTTCACGCAAAAAAATAGGAACAGAGGTTTTTAAAGTTAATTTTTGACGAGCTTTACTGGGGATATCATGTGAACATTATCACTGATAATAATGTGTTCATGTTAATAAACCAGTTATTATGGTTTAAATCTTTGCTATAATTTTTCCTTTCCGTAGTCCTCGCCAGAATGTAAATTAGTTGTGTATTTAAGCCAAGGCTTTGATTATTTAGATGAAAGCTTGTGGCAGCCATCGGCTTGCTTTTATGTATTATTCCAATCTTTGCCTAACTTTACTTCCGGCTTTATCTTATAGTTAATCGACGTTTAAAATACCCGTCGTAGTCATCGTGAGCTAGTTTAAATAGTCTGTTTTGGTTGTAGTCTCAGACTACGTTAATAACATAGGAATTAAAATTTATCTTTCGTTAGTGATTTAATTTTATCTTACGTTAATATTTAATCTCATCTTTTTAAACTTTATCTTATGTTTTATATAACTTTTATATTATATTGGTATTTAACTTTATCTTTGCTAACTTAAGCTTTTGTTATTATATAACTTGATCTCATGTTATTTATATTTATCTTGTGTTAACTTTATTTTTTGTTGCTAACTTTATCTTTTTTTAAAAATATGCGCAAATAGCGGAAGTTGGTCTGTCACACAAGTAATGCGTTCTTTTTTTAGCCGACGGTAATAAGCGCTATTTAAAATAGTAAGACAATTTGAGAACGCCAGCTTGTGTTGTCTCGCACTACAATACCTTTAATTTGAAAAACTTTGTTGCTTTAAATAGCCGTAAGTGGCACAATGTATTTGTACTCGCAAGCTGTGCTTTTTATTTAGTTAAAGATTTAATAAAAAGGTTATCTAAAGCTTCTCAGGACTTTTGTTATAATATTATTAGGCTAGAATAGCTGCAAGAAACGCTTCCCAGCCTGTCAGATTTTGGAACTTTTAGCGGGATATTTCGAAGTATATGAGAGATCAAATCAATAAAACTTTTTTTTTTTTTTTTTTTTTTTTTGTTTTTGGGAGAATATTGTTACGAAATGCCCAGTCGCGGTAAGACAGCTTCCCCGCAAGGCAGGTTTAGAGTTGCCTGAAAATGGCGAGATAAGGCATGTTTGCCAGATTTCGCTAGAAATCGCCCGTTTGGCGACAAAGTTGGCAATATACCATAGACGGATGGAGAACATTTTAGAAAGAATTCTTCACAGTTTGACCCAGAATATTCTCGAAGACAAGCCAAAAGCTGTATAAACCCTGCTGGTACGTGGAGTAGACTGTGTTTCGTAGTCTAGTCGAGTCTATTGAGTTGATCGACAGTCTAGTGTCGAGTTGGTCGTCGCTGTATCGCGAGTTTAGCGAATGCGTCGTAAATTGTAGCGTGGAGAGACTCAAAAGTACGTAGAGTTTCGAGAACGACCGAACCGAGTCGGGAGCTGTACTCTGGTGCTTTGCCGTGAAGTTGTCTTTACCGTTATAGCTTGAAGGCCGTGTTGCTGATAGTTTCAGCGTGTTTGTCGTAGTTTTTCGACGACTGTAAACGTCCTTTTGGAGCTGATATGAGTAATACTGGCTAATAAATTGTGCTTTCATTCTTATCAAGTGTTGCCGTTAGTCACTACAAATCCATAACCCCGAAAGAAACGCAACAATATTGTAGACAAGCTTATCAATAAGCGAACATGCATTTGTGAATTTCATGATTGCTGTGGGTTTTTCGAGTGTTAACATGGATCTAAATGACGGCGTTAACAATGTAGGAACTGTTTTGGATTTATGGAAAATGGCAAAGAAACATTCGTATTTTTATTTATGCCTTTGTGCTTGAAATGAACTAGGGTTATCGCCCGCCCTCCAAAACAAATGACACTGAATTGCCAACCTTTCGAAATAAAATAGTATTCTGAATAAAGTATGGCCCTTATTCCCTTCAAAGATGATCTTTTCTCTATTTATGCCACAGTCGCAGTTTCTTTTCACAGTCGGCAGAGTTTTTTTCAGTTGGTCTTCGTTCAGTAGCCTCTTATTGTCGGTTTGATAATTTATTCGAATTCAATATCTCACGCAGCAGTTAGAATCCTTCCTAGCAACGATTTTGCGATGAAACGTGTGGTCTTAAAATCAACGATTTCAATGTCAAAGATTTTTTAGAATTATTAAAAATTATCAAAAAAATTTCCATAAAGTACGAATGATCTCCTGATATTACTCTACCATTCTTTTTATTACATGCAAATTTGCTGTAATTTATAAAAAGCCAAAGTAAATGTGTTTTTTTATTAGAGGAAATCTGCTTTTGAGGATAGCGCATACTATATGCGATCATGTATACTGCATTCCCAAGATCATATACATCCTTGGAATAGCGCATAGTGTATGCGATCAAATATCCCACTATGTGGTTAAACAAAAGTCGGTTTGGAATAATAAATAAACAGAATTGATATTTTAAACTTATTGCTATAAATAAGAGAAATTTCGTTACAACAGAGAATAGTTAAACTTTAACACGCGTCTCATGATAAAAGAAAATGGTTGTTACGTGGCTGTCGGGATTAGAAAAATAGAAAGCTGTTAAATACATTACTAGGTTTTAAAACAATGAATTCTCATATATTTTGTTCAAATGTCAAGCATTCCCTGTCTTCTTATGCTAAAGGGAAGGAAATTAAATTGTTATTGCTGCTAATGCTCACTTGTCTGACCTATACAGCCCAAGCTCTCGAAATTCATCGTGGCCATGAGTGCAATATTGTGCCTGCTGTTGACAACAACCTTGAGCACCTTACAGGTGACAGTACGTTTTCGCTCAGTTCCGCCCCCCATCAGTTTTGATGGAGAGCACCCTGGAGCGACACGCGAAATGCGACGGAGGACGTGGGCACCACCCCTCTACCAATACGGGTTAATCGGTATAGCGCCACGTCCAACTTTATCTAGATAACCATACGTGTTCATAGTGCTAATATACTAATACATAAACATACATACAAATTTGGTACTTAATACAGTGGCGTTAAAGCTAATTAATGTTAGACACTGGATAATACATTGCCATGTTACAAGGTGTATGCAAAAGCATGGATACGGTAGCATATATACATAACGTGTGTACTTATATGTTGAGTACACTATGATCCTTTGAAGCACTATCATTAGATACACAAGACATGTACATACTGAAATATTAGGTGCGCAATGTTATGCTGGAATAAGTAATTAGTACAGTCAATTAAAAGTTAGACGCTAGATTAGTACTGTGTGGTACAGTGTCTTGCTACTGAATTATTTGTCCTTTTTCCTAAGTACATTAACCAATGGGCAAAGATATTAAAACACGTGTAACGTGTATTATGTACACAGTAATTAGTGGATACCCAAGCGTTAGGTAAGTGCTACTTTAACGTACATTAAAGGCTCGTTTCCACTGCTGCTGGTGCGTATGCGCTTCTACAATCAGCGAGCGAATTCACTTTGATTGACATCTGCGCACCCCGGAGCGACGGGTCCGAGGGTCTCCGACCCCCTCCTTCCCTACCTCCAACCTCTCGAGAGGACTTTCGGTGGGCCGCATATTTAGAGTGCACCCGTGTCGCACGGACACTATACATTTATAAGCATCCATGCCTTTTCCGTGCTTCGAACCAGGGCCCTTCGGCACAGCTGTCAACGATGTTAACTACTATACGAGTTAGGTGGCGGAAAATTAAATTACATAATGAACCACTTAAGGTACTTAAATTTAAATTTTTAAAATCTTAAAAAACCCCTCGAATATAAAAATAACTCATTTCATTTATATAACATCCATTCAAATGCAGTACAATTTCTCCCACATAGCAGCCTTTACTGAGCATTTGATATGTAACGCATTTAATAATATTCGTATACGGCTTAACATTCTTGGATACTCAGCAGATAGAAAAAGCTTTACGACATCTTTCATTTATTGTAAGTAGTTTAGACATACGCTGGGATAAAGTTGCAGAAACGGAAGAATTTTAAGCGGTTTTGGTGCAAGAACAAACGCTTTCCTTAATCTCCTATTTCATCTATCAAAATGAAATTTTATTTTATTACCCGCTTAAGAAAAAATGAAGTGAAATCTCTTGATGAGATTTTAAAAGATATTTGAGAAAGATATTTTTTATTTTATTTTATGCTATTGTCTGCTGAAACACGAAATCTCTTAGTCATTTTTGTCCCTTCTGAAATCTCTTACGTTCTACTAAAGAATTTTTGGAAATGGGCCAAACAATATGTTAGAAAAATCACAATGAAATGCGTTGTATTTAATGAGCTTGAAATTTATCATCCTCGAACAAGGCAACACGTTTTAAGAATCTTTTCCAAATAACAACACGTTATTTCGATGTCGTGACTAACAATTTATTTTTAACAGATTTGCGATATTGATACATACGGCCTTTTTCTTTAAACGTTTAAAATAATTTCATTTCATTTTTCTAACATAACAAGAAAGTAAGTTATGGAAAGAAAAATATGGGAAACAAAATAGTTTAGTGAAATTCGAAGTCGTTCTTAACTTAAATGCCTGGAATTTATAAAAAAGACACGTAGTCAATGAAAATACTACCGTGAGCGCAAGATACGTCTGTTGTTGACAACAGCCTCTAGCACCTTGCAGGTGACAGATCCGGGGGGAGGGAAGACGAGTCCGAGAGTTTCCCAGCCCTCTTCGCCTAACAGCAACCTCTCGAGAGGACTTTCGGCACTCTGCATATTTAGAGTGCCCCCATGCCTGACGGACAGTATACATTTAAAAATATCCCTGCCTTTTCCGGGATTCTAGCCCAGGCCTTCTACACGGTATTAAGCGACTCTAACCTCTATACCGGTTGGGCGGCTAGCTGCCTTGTTGGAAGAGGTAATAATTTCTGGTTTTATTCAACTGGTGACATCAGTTACGTTTTCGATATGTTCACATAATTTCATCCGACGACGCACAGATATTATGATGTGTCAACAGTTTATGAAAGATATAAAACAAAACGTAATTTATTTCCATTTTAATGTCATAAAATTTATTTCTTGCATAGGTTGCTAGATCTATTTATTGTTATCTATAGCAGAGACTACCGAGTATGAATTTTCAAAAGGAGTTGCGGAATTATGAATAACCCTATATATGGACTAAAATAAAATAAATAATAAAGTAATACTAAATAACTAAATAAGAGTCATTTTATCTTTAACATGCTGAAAACGTACTAAAAAATGGTAATAAAACAGTTAAACAATGACAATGGATTGCGCTAGTGAACAAATCAAATTGGCTTTCTTTCAAAAAAAAAAAAAAAAAAAAAAAAACTTTTAAAGAAAAAGAAACTTAAGTGTATGTGGCGCCGAAAGTAATTAGCATACAACGAGAATTTGACGTTGAGATTCCGAAATAAACTCTAGAGTTCCCTTGTAATTCACTGATGAACAGTCCCAAATGGAATCGACAGCGAAAAGGTGAATATTGCAAGCGCATAAAAAACCGAAGCCGGTCTTTGGATGAATGTTTAAATTTAATTAGTATTAGTAGATTCTGGAAATTTATTCTCCTAAGATTAGTGTAACGACATTTACTTTTCTCTTAACTTAACTACTACTAAACTCTCTTAACTTAACTAAACTACTTTTTATTCTCAAAAAATAATTTAGAAGAAATTCTGTGGCAGTGATGTAAAATATAATAAAAATTAATATAAGCTATATTTATTGGTATTTCAAAGAAATTATGTGGCAATGGTGTAAAGTATATAAAAAATAATGTAAACTATTTTTATTTTCAAAGAGAATGATTTAGAAGGAATTATGTGGCAATGGTGAAAAATATGTGGAAAGGTAATGTAAATTATTTTTTATTCCCAAAGAAAATAATTTAGAAGAAATTCTGTGGCAATGGTGTAAAGTATATAATGCGGAACCAACAATTATTAATTAAATTAAGAGTATTATTTTTTGTTAATCCAATTGCACATTGTATTAGTATATCACAGCTGATATATATATATATACAGAGGTTTTCTTGTAATTACACAGTGCTGTTGAGATTTGATTTTAGCCCAAAAGTTGTTTTTGTTTAGTCGTTTTTTAAAAGGGCGTTATCCCGAATGGGCTATTAGCCTCAAAACGGGATTTGGCGGCGTATCACTTTAAACGTATGAATCAGTTTTGATACTGTTGCCACCAAATATTATCATCCTGTATTATATTTAAGGAAATTTAACAGTGAAGAATCTGCATGAATGTATGTATTTTTTTCGCACAGTGAAAAAAACGATGGTACCCAGAGCCTTCAATTTTGAATAATGTAGTCTTCTATTCGAAGATTTGCACCTGGGCCAAATTCAAATTTTGATGTTCAATTTTATTTTGTTATCTATTTCATATCTTTTAAAATTTTAATGAAACTCAAACTCAGCGATTTCCAAGCGAGAAATGACAATTCTGGATGGATATTTTTATCTCCAGCGCGCGTGACTGTCCTTCGGAAATTCTAAAGATATGCAGTTTTAAATATATTGTAATTTTGCCGAGGAATCGAAATCTATGGGGGATGAGAAAATCGTGAAGGTACTTTTGCGCCACCCTGTAGAAGGAATGATTTATTAAATCTCAAAATTCCAGTTGAAAGATATTGATCTGGGAAGTTAGCTCCCCGACTAAATCCCTTCTCCAATCCCCCTCGCCATTCGATTTTTTCTGCTTTCCTCACATCCTCGCTCACCGTTCTTGATTCATTTCCTGTTCTCGATCTTATTCATTGGTTGTTGTTAATGAGCTGGGAGTCATAAAAGAAGAACCGTTAAGGAAACGGGAATCACCATTCACATCAGCTTGCCCAGCAAATTTAATGATTATTATGTGGACTCTACCTTACGTGGACCTTAAAATCTATATTGATTTAGGGCGTTATTTTATTTTAACTCGGGAGAAATTATTCAGTTCTGTGAACGAATTATTCTGATTTTATGTCATAAAGTGTCTGAGGTTCCGCTGTTCATTATGCATTGAGAACCTTAAACAAAACAATTGAAGAAAAGAAAACGAAAAAAAAAAAAAAAAAATCTGAAGATTTTCAGATTTTATATTACGCCAAAAGAGGCTTTTATTTAACTTTTTGTGTCCTACCTATTTTAAATAAATATAATGTTCTTTATACTTAAATCATAAAATTCAATTCAACAGCAATATCGCAAAATTATTTTAAAAGAGCATATCTTTAGAATTTCCGATACACAGTCTCGCTCGCTGGAGATAAAAATGTTTTTTTTTTTTTTTTTTTTTTTTTTTTTTCCCGTACACTTTTGCCATTGCTCGCTTTTAAATCGTCCAGTTTGTTAATTAAAAATTCAAAATGTGGAAAATATTTAAGGAAATTCTTCGTTACTTAATTTCTTTAAATATTATACAGGGCTCTAATATTTGGTAGCAACAATTTGAAAAGTGATACTCCGTTTACAGTGATTTGACGCAAAATGACAAAACGAAATTAAATATTCTGGACTAACGTCATTTGAGCTAGTAAATGAATAAAATGGATAGGAAAATTACTTTAGCTAGAAGCCCTCGAACTTTGCAGAAAGTGCAAGACATTGCGGCTTTCATGACTTGAGATTCGAACTTTCTCTGTTTTTAGATCTGAGTTATTCTAACTTTACCGCAAGAAAAATCATCTATTGTTGTAATGTTTCATGAGCAGATCTCGAGTATGTTCTTTGTCATTTTCGTTTTGTAACAACCACAAATCACGGCTAGTAAACTTTGTTACGTTTTATATTAAATTTGCTCTCGTGTTTGATATTTCTTCTTCTTTCAGACGAAAGCTTTTCGGTCGCAGAAGGGCTATATAAATTGAGCTTTAGAGTCGTTAGGTTATTTTTGTGAAGCAGGGAGACGTGAAAAATCTACCACCTTTTAGTTAACATCATCCAACACATTTTAGTTCGGGCGCCACTGTAGAGTCGTAATTTATTTATTTATTTTTTTTGAAGCAGAAGACATGAAAAATGAGCAATGGCTTCGCCAGGATTTGAACCCTGGACCTCTGAATTACTCGCACGAAACATGCAGAAAGATGAGAGAATTATACCTTATAAAACAACCAGATCTTGCTACGCCAGAAAATCTAATGTAAAAAAGTTTTGCTTAAATGCTCAAATTTTTTTTACTTTATACTGATTTTGGATAAGAATCGACAAATCACAACGAAGCAAAAAATTTTTTTCCCCTGAAAACGGGACACTATTTTTTGTCTGTTTTCGACGCTGGCCACTCCTAAGGCCGAAGTGGTGGCCATTTTATTGTGGAGGCACCTAATGGGCGGCCACCTTTACCTGCTATGAAGGGACGGACAGTTACAATCATGCCTTCTCCGAGATTCGAACCCGGTCCTTCGGTATCGTAGTCAGCTCTCCTAACCACTGTACCATCTGGGCGGTACAAAGCGAACGTGGACTGCGTTTGTGTGGAAGTTTTTGAAGTCCAAATAACACCGAAAGTATTCCAAATATCCTTCAGGGAAATCGAAAAACGTCATTCATTTCAAGATGAATATTTATCATATACAAGTTCCACACGTGATTTTATTCTTTGTTTGCTATCAGTTTTACTTCTTTTCAGCTAATGTTGAAATATTTGTTTCATTTTATAACTACCTCGTTTTGGATGTAAACTTCTATTGGCCATTAGATATCGGGAAAAAGAGATTTCTGAGATATTTTGCACCATCGCAACTGTAACTGTGATTGAGGAAGGACACTACAAAGGTTGCTTGCGAAGTATGACAAAACACTTCGATATGGAGAAAATATCCTTTAGGAACTACTAGAAAATGTCGCTATAGCTATAGGCCATCCAAAAAATAATTCATTTCAAGTTGTGTGTGTCTACTGAGAATACGGGCAAAGCACACTAGGGCTATCTGCCTAAGGGAAGAGATGCCTTCGTGGAAGACGTTCTAAGGGAAACTGACTCATACACACGATTTCAAGATGAATATTCATCCTATGCAAGTCTTCCATGTGATCTTATTCTTTATTTTGTATAGTCATTAAGTTCCCATTTTAGGAAATGAAAGGTTCGAAACAAATGTAATCATTAAATGACGTTACGTAAAATTTCAGTTACTTGACAAATTAGTTTCGTTCTCACATTAAATGGTTACAAGTTTAAAAATAGGTGAATTAAACTGTGTGACCCGTTTTAACAGCTGTCGTTTTCGTGATTTCTTCCATAATCGCGGAAATATATTAAACTATGCTTCTAAATGTTTAATTAACAGAATTAATGATATATTTTAAACGTTTCACGTTTTCACAATTTTCTTCACTTGTTTTTGTCTTTCGTAAGTGGCAGTGTAAACAGTAACACATTTTCGTAACAGTAAATACACGACGATGGTCTTTAAGAATAAATCAGTGCATGCAGACTTCAAAAGAATTAGCTCATTTCTTGTCCAAATAAAACCCTCAGAGAATATAAAAATTGCAGATACAATTACGAGTACAAATAGCAAACACATCGTTAACGTCTAATGGAACGTAAATAGCATCACGGGCATTAAAATATCGACTTTCTAATCAGAAGACCCTAAAAAAAAGCGAAATAAATACAAACATTATAAAAGTGCTTTCTTGTCAAGGATATTACTCCATTATTTCCTGCTCCGAATGCACATTATCTTCTGTCTTGACTACAAAAAAAATGCAAAGCTGCGGACGACTTAACTAAATTAAAAAATGTTCACTCAACTCGATTCTGAAAGAATTCTTTACGAGGGGCAGATTTTGCATGCAACATTAAACAATGTCCCGGCAAAAATTGCTCTCACTTGAATGGATATTTTGTGTTCTGAGGAATCCTTTTGCAGATAATAAAAGCAGATTTCTACAGACGAACCTTTTAAAAAGTGACATTAATGATTAATCTTAATATTTATCTTCTATTAGGCGCTTTATTTCTTACTATCTAAAGCATTAGATGGTATATGCGGAGATCGTAAGAATCCTGCTCAAAGTGAACAAAAATTTGACATTCACGCGTAGTAGTTTGTGGGGAAGCGAATTCTTCTTCTTGGTTAAATTTAACATTTTTCACTTAATTCTTGTATAATATACGTTCTCGCAAAAATTGTTTTTTGTTAAATATACGATAGAAAATATTGATTATATCTTTAAATTATATGATTACGATATATTTAGCCCAAGGGGGCGTTAGCCCAGAAGGTATTTTGCGTTGAATCGCTGAAAGTATTGTTGCCGCCAAATATTATCGTTCTGTTTTATAGTTGAAGAAATTGAATAATGAGAAATTTGCATGAATTTATGCATGTTTCTTGAACTGTGAAAAAACATCGGTACTTAGAGCCATCAAATTTTAAATTACGCAGTCCTCCACCCGAATATGGGCGTCTGGAAGCCCGAATTTGGAATCTGTTTTATTATCTATTTCACATTTTGTAAAACATTAACGAATTTTTGATTAACAAACTCAATGACTTCAAAGCGAGCAATGGCAACAGTGTACTGAAGAAACATTTTTATCTCCAACACGCGAGACTGTGTATCGGAAATTCTAAAGATACGCTGTTTTGCTATTTTTAAATATTTTGTGTTATTGCTGTTGAATTGAATTTTACTTGGTTTAAATGTCAGGAACATGATATTTAATAAATAAAAGTAACGCAAAAAACGTTAAAAAAATACGCCATTTTTGGGGTAATATAAAATTTGAGAACTTTCAGTTTTTTTAAAAAGTAATTTAATTAGCCAAAGGGGCCATTTGCCCGGGATGGCTATTAATTTCGCTTTGGCATTTTCCGTTGGTGTTACTCTAAATGGCGTTTAACATTTCAAGTTGTTGCCACGAAATATTATCGCCTTGTAATATATTTAAGGAAATTAAAGAATGAAGAATCTGCATGAATTTATGCATGTTTCTCGCACTGTGAAAAAAAAAAACTGTACCTCGAGACGTCTAATTTTGAATAACGTTATCCTCCTTCCGAATATTAGCATCTAAAGCCCAAATTTGGAATTTGTTCTTGTCTATTTCATATTCTATAAAACTTTAAAGAAAGAGTCTGCGAAAATTTAACGTTTCTGAAATTTATGAATTGTCGAAATAATCACCAAAACATGTAGGCGGACAAGCTCCATGCACAATTTTTAAATAAAATATTAACGTAGAAGCTGAATTCTAAGATTAAGCATGCCGACCGGGATAGGGGTTAGCAACGCTGACTGCAGTGCGGAAGGTTCCGGGTTTGAATCCCGGAGGCCGGTATTCCAGAGGTCCGTGGTTCGATTCCCGGGGAAGGTGGTTGCATATTTTTCATGTTTTCTGCTTCCAATTAACCTAATGACTCTAATACTCGAATAATTGTAACAAAACTGTGTACCAAAACATTATGTGAATTTCTGCTTCAGAGTTACTAAATCCATTTAAAAGTTGTATAAGTATTTATCTCAACAATAAAAAATGGAACACGCAAAGAGATTGTAAGGTATATCTTGCTTTAAAACTTTTATAATCATTATTAGGTTTTGTGGGATGCAGGCAATAATATACAGTGTGACATAGTCAGATGACTAACGTTGGCGTTTATGAATTATTTATTTATTTTATAATTAGCACAGATTCAGAACTTGCCAGATTTCCTCCATAGTTCATAGTTCATTTCGTCCATAGTCCATAGTTCAGCTAGTTATGTTAAAAAAATGATCTTACGAGCAGACGACCGTACGTTTGCTATCGTCTGATTTTTCCCTGCAGACCTTGCGAGTTTATGTAGACAACCTTTAGAATTCTTAATGAAACGGATGTTTTTACTTACTACGTTAGTTTAATTATTTCCTTAGTTTAATATGTTTCTGTATATGATGTGTTGTGAATAAAAATAAGAAAAAATTGGACCAAGTTCTTCATGCGAGAATTTCGTTTATTTCTCTAGTGGTATAATATTATTTTTTTATCAAGTTATACTGTTCTATATGAAACCTGTTCGGTCTATTTCGTTTTATCTTTGCAGTACATGCAATTATTTCGAGTCTTCCGCTTTCTGTTGACCCTTTGTTGCAGAAATAAGCATTCTGTAATGCTGAAACGTGTGAAAATATGACTATTATTCATACCTTCCAAAGGTCCCTCTACGTTGATTAACAGTGTTTATATTTTCATGTGACAGAAAATCTTTAATTGATTATTTACTTTATCTAGGAAACTGGTAGTTCTCAGAGACCTTGCCATTTGAAGGCGCATAAGAAGCTTAATTTTGTATCAAAGT
The DNA here is from genome assembly GCF_010614865.2 of Stegodyphus dumicola. Lineage (NCBI taxonomy): Eukaryota > Metazoa > Arthropoda > Arachnida > Araneae > Eresidae > Stegodyphus > Stegodyphus dumicola. The sequence continues at coordinate 157,024 of NW_023316915.1, forward strand.
ACAAGATTAAAACTCATTTTGAGAATAGTACTCTTTAGAGGTACTTAACATAAAATGATATAAATTAATATTTAGATATGTTATGCATCATATAAGTTAAAACTAAAATACCGGTATATGTATTTCATATCATGCTCTTAAATAGATCATTTATTTATGTAGGTCAATTAAAAAGGAATGGAACATTAAACGGCAGCAGCTCCGACGAAAGAAGAATTATCAGACGACATGGATTATAAATCATTGCTGGTGAACCGTAAGTGCAAGAAAGTTTCTTTCACGTTCTTTACATTTATATCTAGAAATGACTATTGCATAATTTAAATACTTTTTACTCTCATGTATCAAGTAAAGGAAGTGTTTTGACCACGAAAAAATTCCAGGTTTCATATTTCAACGAAAATATCCATTTTGACAGCTGTTGAATGCAGTTTAGCGATATTTTTACGCGACGCCTGCACGTAAGAACAGAATAAAAGACTCGTTTTCCCCAAACGAATTATAAAGGTGATTTAAAAGGGATGCAGAAGAGATTTTCTTTTCGTGACGTCTTGGACGTACGTACGTTACGTATGTATGCATGTATCTCGCATAACTCAAAAACGAGTAGCCTCAGAACGTTAAAATGCTTTATATAGGACTTTTATAACATGCAGTTGTGCACTTCCCTCTTTGGTTGCAATCGGTCGCACCAGAAGTATACTCACTCTGTTACTCTGCACGCAATAGTTGTAGAATTATCAACAATTTAAAAGTTGTTTAAGTGCGGCTAAGCTTATTTTTTTTACCATAGCTGCCATATTTGTTTACATTTGAAACTTAGCAGAACGGCGAATTCAGTCACTTTCTGCACTTTCAGTGTCTCTTAACTGTGTCCAAAATGAAACTTAGTTTAGACTTTAACCTTAGAAACTTAACTTTAGAATTGTCCCTTTGGTCGCGTGTTTTGTATTGTGTTTTCATTTTGTTATCTAATTAATTTAAATAAAGAAATGGGAGTTGTTTACGCAAATAGAAAACTCTTAAGTATTGCTGATGATACTTTCAACCAAATTCATGAAACTACGCTATGTTTAGTTCTTATAAGATTTGTGTAAATATACTTAGGTCAGAGAGATAATATTTATTGCGGAAGAAAAATGTTTGGACAGAGACGCCGTATAGTATATAGAAACACATTCTTATCTTAGACAGATTGCAAATATCATTTGCGAGGAGAAAGAAAAATCAGAGTTGACATCTCCGGATTTCCTCAGCTGTTGCCAATATCTAATCAGAAAAGTGTCATTTTTCTTGTTCTCCTTCTACTTCGCTTTCTAGTCTGCGTTTATTTTTTTTATTAAAATCCGACAGATGTCGCTCACAGGCGTAATGCAGAGCTAACTTTCTTGAAACAGATGGCGTACAAAACTAATAAAATGTCGGTGAAATATTTAAACATATTTCACTTGTTTTAACTTTTTCAAATGAAGATGAAATATGAAAATGAGCTGTGTATAAAGTACTATTAACATTTAATTTTGAAAGGGCTTAAATTGTGCGATTATCAAGCAGATGTATTTATCAAGTGAGTTAGTTTAACTTTTAAATCGAATAAACAGACAAATAATAAGAAAGAAAGGATGGAAATCAGGACTGACGTTTATAAGCTTCACATTTATCTATTGGTAATAATCTAGAAAAATCTTAAAATTATTTTATTTATTCCTGCTATTTTATGCTTTATGTCCTGATGCGAGATATTAGAGAATACAATGTTGAGAGTTTATTCAAACAACAAATATTTACCCAGTAGGTTTCACATAAATTTTTATTTATTATTATGCTTATGAACTCCGTTTACAATGTCGTTCTTGTGAGTTAAATTTTTCCCGCAATCAAATGGGATTGGCTAGCCATGTTTAATTGAATTTTGTTTACCAGAACCTCTGAGTAACCAACAAGACAAAGGAAAATAAAATTGAACCATTTACCTTCTAGAGGTCGAGCGGTCAAGTCGCTGAACACTGGTAGTTCGACCCAAGGTTCGAATCTCGCAAACAGGCTGGTTGCATGGGTGTTTCGTGGTTTTCCCCCTTGTGTAACGTGTATACGAGCTTTTTTCCTTTCAAAAGTCCTCCACGAAAGCATCCCTTCCGTTAGACAGATAGCCCTCGGAGCTTTGCTGTAAACATATAAATCAAACCATTTTCTTCCGGAACCGATTAACTGCAACCTTTGAAGCATTGTTTGATTTCTTAGATCTAATTGCAAAAACTTATCAGGTAAACCAAATTTTATAACAGTTTGTTTTTTTGCAGTTACAAAAACCCAAATATAAATAAATCCAAATATATAACAATAAATAATAAATATATGTCAATATGACATGAATGACATGACTTATTATATTATAATAATAAATATATGACATATTTATTATATAATATGAATATATGTCAAAATTTACAAGGATGTTTTTTTGCAATAAATGAAACCCAAATTTAAATCAATCCAAATCTACAACAATAAAATAAAAGTCCAAATTTATAACAATTTATTGTTTTGCAATTAAATAAAAGGCATATTTAAATAAATCTAAATCTACAACAATAAGATTTAGATCTAAATTTATAACAAATGTAATTAAAATAAATTCGAATATATGACAGTTTGAATCTTTCCTGACTGTTAGGAAAAACTGGAACCAGATAAACCTTGTTGTAAAAGCTGTCATTTTTTATACTGGCGCCAGATCCAAAAGAATATTTTAGAAAAGAATTAATTTCATAGAAACCATTTTAAAGATTTGGCATCAACATAAATCTTTAACTTGTAAGCCGGGAAATTCGCAATTATCTCTTTTGACATTGTGTATCCCAGTGCATCCGGACAACAAGCTGCTCTGAAGCCCTTCTTCTATGGCTCTCGGATAATGCAAACAAATACTATGACTATAAGCTCTTCCTATTGGCTATACATATACTTGCGATTTTTCAAATAATATTGGACCAATGAGATTTCCCATGGATTGCAGTTCAAAGATGAGTTCGGAATTTTCCATTTCACAAGAATGCCATTATGCTCTAAACAACTTTCAGCATTATTTAAGAATATACATGTAAGATTAAAAAAATAATTAAGAGAAAATATGAAAGCTTTCAGATTTTAGATTACGCCCAAAGGGGCGATTTTCAACGTTTTATGCATTACCATTATTTATTAAATATCATGCTCTTCGCACTTCATAAAATTTAACAGCACTATCACAAAATATTTAAAAACAGCATATCTTTAGAATTTACGATAGGCTCTCTCACGCTGGAGATAAAAATGTTTTGTTTCGTAAGCTGTTGTCATTGTTCACTTGGAAATCGTCCAGTTAGTTAAACAAATATTCGTTAGAATTTTAAAAGGTATGAAATGTATAATAACACAAATTCGAAATTCAAAACTCGGGTTTTCAGGTTACCATGTTCGGATAAAGGATTACCTAGTTCAAAAGTTGATGGATCTTGGTACCGTCGTTTTTTTCAAAATGCTGAAATTATACATACATTCATGCAGATTCTTCATTACTTAATTTCTTTAAATATAATACAGGACGATAGTATTTGGTGGCAAGATTTCGAAAAGTGGTTGAGACTTTTAAAGTGATTCGACGTAAAATGCCGTTTCGAGTATTCTAGAACGTTTTGGGATAACACTGCTTTTGGCTAAAAATATGTAAATCAAAATTATAACATTAATTTGCAACAGTCTGTTAACTCTCAGTTTGAATTTAGTGATTTTCCCTTTCTATTCAAAATATAGTAACGCTCAGAATAAATCTGCATAAACTGCAGCATTTCAAAACATTTTAGACCAAAATAATTTCAAATTTGGGAAAAATTAATCAATCAAAATTAAAATAAATCAAATCTGTACTATTCTAAATCAGGATCAGGTCTTCCTTTTAGACACGTAACATTTCTGTTCTCACTTTCCGCCCTGTCAATTGTTTAGCCACTTATCTTCTCTTTCATCAGCCGCATTGTCACGGCGATGTGAAAAGGCACAAATAGGATCACAGACATTTCTTGTGAAGAATTTGCTTCTTAAGAATATAAAATGTTAAATAGGCAACTGTGAGTGTTAGCATGGCTTATGCGCAAAGCTCCATCGTTTTATGAATAATGTTCTCTCCTGCGTCTACAACTTCCAAATTATTACATGCTATTCGGAAAAAAAAAAAAAAAAAAAGATATAGCATTCTACGGGTTCTTGGATTTCGAGTAATTGATGGTTACACTTGGTGAAGAACCAAAACACAATTTATTCCCCATATTACACAGATTCGCTATTACACAGGACAGTTCCAAAGACAGGCTATCACGCTATATCGGTGAACACAGCTTCATGGCAAAGCACTGAAGTACAGCTCCCGATTCAGTCCTTCGCTCTCAAGCTAATCTTTCTGAACTCAAGCTACTACTACCACACTCAACATACTACTTTCTCCACGTACAGGAAGGGTATATATAGCTTTAACTTACCTCCCAGTACATTATCGAGGGAAACTGCTAAGAATGCGTTCAAGAATGTTCTAGCTTCTAGCTCCGGCTATATTATTTGGAGATATTTGTCGCCAAATATCGTCAAATGGACGACTCCCATCTGGCAACCCTGCCTTTCCTGGTTAATTTCTGGTAACCCTAACCATGGTTTGTGGGGAAGCTCTCTCACAGCAGCTGGGCATACGGCAACAATACATCCAAAATGGCATTTTTAATTTCATATGCTCATATTCTTACATTTGGCTAGGTGTTATTACATCAGCAAATAATTTAAAATATAGTTCGTAATAGATAGGTAGGATTTCCTTTATTTTTCCAATAGTTATTTTTTATTTTGAAACAAGCTGTTCCTTTACATTCTCATTTCCCATCTACGTTTTCTTGCCAGAATGAGTTTTCAGGATTTTGATTTATGTAAATGAGGTAGAAACGAATATTTAAGCTGAAGTCTGTGTCACTTCGGTAGGAGAGCGTGTTCCGCCTTCCGGCCACGTTGTTGCTGCTAGCCTGAGTTTACTGTTATATCGTACTGTTACGTGCCTGATAGTATACGCCAGCGATCTCAAATAAGGCGAACTCTATCTGTTAGTTAATTCTGTGCAGCTTCGGATGGTTTATTTTAATTAATATTTTATATGCTAAATTAAAGCACAGCTGGAGGAGGCTTAGTGCAAGCCCGAAAAGCTCTGTTTATTTATTTTGAATTGGAATAATGGGTAATTTAACGCTTCTTTGGACTTCTTACTTTCAAGAACTCGGTCGCTACAACGTTCTTCAATATTCTAGCAACTTAAGCAACTCTAATTTAGCTAAAATATTACAGATATAAGTATTGTTACTACTTTTGTATTTAGATGGGCAATTTTAGTATGATTATAAGTAAAATTGTTGGATTTCTTTTGAAACGTGAAAAATCCAAAGAGGAGCTATGCCGGGAAAGTTAAAATACAGGGGCAAGTGCATTTTACATTAAATGGGTATCTCGGTAACTTGCGAGACATCACCAAGTTAACAGCGGTTTTGGCGTCTCATTTTGTCACCAAATTGGGCGAGAAATTGCCAAAAGTCTCCAAAGGTGGCTACTATTTGGCGACATTTTGGTCCGATCCCATCGGAATTCCATTGTAAGGATTGGAAGAATTGGAAGCTCCCTTCAGCCTATCTGGACACGAGTGTCCTCATAGCTCAAAAGAAGGGGCCCCGTATCTCCACAAACGAGGGCAGTCAGTAACCCAGCCACCCCCAAACAACAAACAAAAATACTAAATTAAAACTAAATACGCACATCTAACACAAAATTACAGACTAACAAACAAACAAAAAATCCATTAACACAAATTCACAACATATCCACAGATATCTAAAACCCATATAAATACAAAATTCAATTTTAACAAAAGATTCCTTCTAGCGCCTTATTTTCATTCTAAACTTCATTAGAGCAATAGAATATGATTTAAAAACTTTAAAATTAATGACACTTACATTAAAATCAGTAATGTTAAAAATCTGTCTAATAGGGGCTGTTAAACTACCATCAACCACGAAATGCCTAGCATCACCATCAACCTGACAACTGTTACATAATTTATTTTCCTACAGATTAAATCGGTTGAAATAGAACGGAAACCTACCATGTCCAGTTAAAACCTGATTAACATCAATATTGTTCATAGATTTCATTTTATTTGTGATTTTAATTAGTTCCATAAATCCTTGGTTTTTAGGTGAAGAGAACCACTGCATTTTCCATTTGTTAACGTAAAATATTTTCATTCTTCGAATTGCAATTCTCTTCGAACCTATAACTTCAATATACAGTGCACTCACATTTGAGACCGCCTGCTCGGCCAGGCTGTCGGCCCTCTCATTACCAATAAAGCCTATATGGGCTTTAACCCAATGTAGCTTAATATTTAAATATGAAATCCATATCGGATATCGGAATCCCATTATCGTAAAATGTATTGAACCAGAGCAAACGTAATTAACCACTATGTTAGCTGTATCGGTAACTCTCCTCCGCCCTCGTATTGCTTTCCAGTAATATCGAGAAGCAGAAAGTGCTAGAAATATCTCGGCGGCCAGTTGAAAATTATAAGAGCCCAGAGAGAGCACTTCAGATCAGTTGCTTAGTTATTGCTGTTGCGAGTTGTTTAGTTTCGCATGGACTGAGAGGTACACAAGTTAGTCTCTTTGGATACGCTTTGCATTGTGTTGTGTCTAACGTTTTTAATAGTTTTAAGTGTAACTACTCATTGTACTCCGTGATGCTGTGAAATCCAGTACGAATATTTAGATATAAAATTCCAGAGTTATAAAATATTTCTTTTGATAAAATAATTTTTTTGTTAACCTAGCATTGGACCTGTTTGCATAAAATCTATTACGAACCTTACGTACGCAACAGTGTTAAACTGAATAACAATGGGTAGGTGTTCCTAAATAGCATGTAAGCATGTAGCGCGGGCTGTTTCGTTGACGTATATCTCATATTGACTCTCGTATGCTCATCACTTTGCTACCACTGATATTAACACCTCAGAAAGAGCCAACAGTTGAAAATGGCAAAATACTGTACATTCACAGGTTTAGTGTTGTGACTATATGCACCGTTTATAAAATCATAATATGAACATATAAATGTTTTAAAAAACAGTGTACAACTTGCCTAACTAATCAAAAAATTTATCAAAATATAATGGAACTTTTTTTTATGAAAACTTTTCCAATACGGATGATAGGAGAGTTACGTTGAGGCAACGTATATCTTAGATATTCTATACTGCAAAATTGTGGAACAATAAATATACGTACTGCAAAAAGCTTTAAGTTTGTAAATAAAGAAAGTTGTTCAATATAACAGACGCACATTCTACGCGTATTCGAGAGGCAGTGCACATTTTTCATGTCTCGAGTATCAACAAAATCTAATAATACTGGATTTATTAATATTTATTACCTACTTGCTGAGAATTAGAACTTTGTTGATTCCTTCGTTTTTCGATTCATTTCTTCTCGAAGCTTTACTCGAGATGCATACTGCGAAAAAAAAATGGGACAGGTTTATAAATCCCGTTCAACTGGGCCGACTGACGAAATTCAACTTGCATTTTTCATGCCTCGAAAGCGCGACCTAGGATATGTAATAGATTTAGTATATTGTTGCGTGCGTACGGGTTCGTTATGAAATGAATGCACAAGTCCGATGAAAAATGAACAAAATATATTATTATCATGACAAAAATGCTTAAATATCCTCAGATATTTGTGCAGTATTACAATATCTCATAGTAGTTTATCTTTTAACTACTCAAACGTTCAAGAGAACTCAATTCAAAACAGCTAAAGAAAGCTAATTTGCTACAATCAACAAGAGCAATTTTATAAACAAACTATAAAACAACAACTAACTGACTACGAATTGAGAGGTTTTGTATGCCGCTTATATTAGCTTTTTAAATGCGCGAGAATTTTCCAGCACTTTCTCGAAATCAAAAAGAGATATTTATTTATTAAATGTTAAATGCACGTGCTCTTGTATTTTTTATTTTCCGGCTTTCCTATAATATTCGTCAAGCGCTGCACTTCACGGGGAATAAAAAAATTTAATTTATAATTCAACTAACATTAGCTATTTAAATATCAAATCCGTAACAATATATAATATTGTTCTTATATAGGTATGACACAAAATCGGACTTTTCTGAAATGACATACCAATGTTTTTCCATATTTCAATCGACTCAAATTACGCCAAATATTAAATTTTGTGCAATTTGGTGCGAAATTTACGGAGAAATTAAAAAAATTTCTATTGGCGCACTTTTTTCATTTTACGCCAAGAATAATTCACTTGACGAACTTCTTAATTACCAGCAACCTATTTTCTTTTCCTTTTTTTCACTGTAAACAAACGGGAAAATGTCATGGTTCGTTATTTCAAATAATGTTAACAAAGTGGTAATCCACATTTGACGTTATTATCGCTTATAACACATTTGCCAAATTTAAAAATGCACCAATATGTAAATTCTCGTATATCTTAGGATACGGGTCTTCAACCTTTCACACCCGAGGGCCACATCAATAAATTCAGAAAGATTCGCGGGCCACATATGTGTCAAAAAATAGTGTAGTCAGAAAATTTATATAAAAAAGGGAAGTTTGCTTTCCAAGAGTACAGTTTATTTTAAGCGAAGATAGTGTTACAGATTTACATATATATATATACATAGGTTCCTAAAGGTCAAATGGAAAACGAATTAAAATGTTTTAAAACATTTTTGAACTACGAAAAGAAAGTTTAAAGATGATTGTAAGAACGATGTTACAAAATGCATTTACAATAGAAAAAGAAAAAAAAAACTTATATTACTGGCGGGAGATGGTCGTTACTGTAGTTTCAATGTGAAATTTGACATTGTTTTTGCCTGATTAAAGCTTCGATATCCGGTTTAATCTGCGTTGTTGCAAATCGTAAAGTTTCCTCCAAATGTTTGTCTGTTAGCCGTGTTCTTATTTTTGATTTTAGGATTTTCGTTTTATTAAAAAGCTGTTCACATATGTAGGTACTTCCAAAGACAGAAGACATGAAATGAATTCCTGGATACTTGTCTTCGGTCACGTACTTCGAATAAAAATCAGTTAATGTAGGATTTTCAAGAAACTTGCATTTTACTGCACAGTCACACTGTAAACTGAAATTCAGTTGGAACACATATCACATAAGATAAAGTGAATTTTTTTTTTAAATTCGTCATTTTCAGAAAATTTTATCTCGTATAATATCAGGCATGTCAATAAAATGTTTTAGATATCAAGAATAAGAGAAAAAATTTTTATACGACAAAAAGCTGACAAGGCAATTTTTCTTGAAATCAAAATTTCTTCTAATTCTTCAATTCTTCAAATTTAAATGTGGGGCCACCAAAATGCCTTCAGCGGCCATGGGTTGAAAATCTCTATCTTAGGACATTTTAAATAAAAAACTAATTTTTTGTAGGTGCGCTTAGAAATAAATCTACTTTTAGATGATAGTAAAAGGTTTATAGGTTATAATACAAAATGTTTTTCCAAACATTTATAAAATTTTGTTTAAAAATACAAATTATAAAAATAAATCGTAAAAAATGGGCGAATTTTATTTAAAATGAACCTAAATTTCGAATTATGTAAGAAGGAATCAAGGAAGCTTAATAAAAAAGAGATATTAATAGATATATATCAAATTCAATTAATATTGAGGAGCTAAAATTTTGAGAGCTAATTTTTTAAAAACTACTCGCGCGAATTATACAGTATACAGAACTTGGCAGTTTGGAAGAGTTGCATAATCGAAACATGGAAGCATGTCATTTCAGGAAAAATCCGATTTTGTGTCAAAATACCTATATTAGAACATCGCTATACATAAATCTAATACATATTCTAATTCGCGCTTTCGAGACATGAAAACCGCAAGTTGAATTTTATCACTCGGCGTCCCAGTAGAAGAGGAGATATAGAGATGCCCTTTTTTTTTTCGGTGTATCTAAACATTGCAACATGACTTCACCATTGGAAAATGGAATCTGACATAATCGTAATACGACGAGAAGATAATCCAAAGTAGAAAAGAACGCGACTATATTCGAAAATTTAGAATACTTTGATGTGTTGTGAAAACACGTTGGGGAAATTTTTTAAGGATTTACATGAAAATGAGCTTAACTTTGATGAAGTCTTTTCATCTTGCAGAAACGTCTTTGTCTCAGAACACCATAAAAAAGCAATTTCGAGTTAAAGTTCTTCAAAAATGTCAAAAGACTTGTGACAATAAATTTTAATTAAAATTCTAGCTAAGTAATAAGAGAATTGAATTATTTTCCCATGATTTCGTAATCGCCTAGTGAAACATGAAATCTTAAACGAAATCTTTTTCTTTTCTAAATTTGTTTTCTAAATACTGTGTATAACGAAGTCTGCATAAATCCATGACTGAGGTCTAGATAAATTTCATAAAATTTCTTAAGAATCAGAAAAATATTTTTTATGTTAAAAATACCTTAAAATCTCTGAAAGTGCAGTATCTTAAGTAATAAACAGCGCAATATTTTAATTAAAAAATAAATTAAAGGATCCTAAAAGTTAATTACCTTAATATTAATCAGTGAAATATTTCAAAAATGAAAGATTAGGGGAAATTAAAACTATGTGGCATTTTAGCTTTATTTTATAAATTCCGATAGCGGTTTTTTAACAACCAGAATTTAATTTATTTCTACTGTACATTTTATTATTTATTAATTTTGTACTTTTATTCGCAAAAGCTTAATTAGTTAAAATATTAGAAAAAAGACAGATCTGTTAAATAACATTTTTAGAATAGCAAAGCGGAAGAACTTAAAAATAGAAAGCTTAGAGTCTTTAAAATGCTAAAAAATGCTTTGAGTCGTCTCGTATTTTCAGAAATGCTTATCAAATCATATCAAATACATCTTAAAATATGTATTTTCATTAAAATAAATAAAAAAAAACAAATCTGAGAGCTTTCAGATTTTATATTACCCCCAAAAGGGCGTTTTTTAACATTTTGTGTGCTACCTTTATTTATTAAATGTCTTCCCACTTAAATTGGAGACCGGAGACCACTGACCACTGGGTAGAGCAGCTGTGCCGCCATGAAGACTTTCAGCTTTATTTCTCACTCAGTGGGACAACGTTTATTTAAAATTTTATATTACAATAAAAATTTTGATTTTGATGTATACAGAATTTTGACATATACTTGACATACATTGACAGAATTCATATAAGTATTAACAGAAATTTTGATTACGTACATAGAATACATAATGCATAATGTAGAATACAAATAAAGATTTAGATAAAAAATTTTGGTTATATACATAATAAATAAAATAGGATTTTGATGATTTGTTGAAATTCAATAATAGTTCAAAGGTTGATAAATAGTTTATAACGTTGCGCGCCTCTAACTAGCACGCAACCTAGAGGTGACTGTGAAAGCTTGTATAAACCACAGAGTCTTATAAAGGGTTTAAGTCCCTTTTTATTCAACGTACTAAATTACAATTGCGTCCTCTTGACGCTTACAACTGTGCCAACTAGGCAGTCAAATAAAAATAAAAACCTGAAAAGAAAGTAAAGACAATATTCTAACTACGAGGCTCTCTAAAATAACTAACTCACCGCGTTTTACAAAAGGCCGCAGCTAATTCAGCAGACTTGAAGCTCACTGGAACAATTGCAACTACTTCCCGCCAAGCACATAGGCCGCAACGCGGGGTTCTTTAATTCTCGATTTCTACCTCCGCGCTCGCTAAGTAAGAATAACTCTCTCACCGAACTCGTTTCCTTCTATTTAAATCATACTACTTCCGCTGATAATTTGAATGCTTGCGCGTTCTACTCAAATTTACATATTCTGGCATTGGCAGTTCCAGGGGAAAGTAAGGCTTGACAGGAAAGATAGTTTAAACTTAAAATAAATGTTAGTTAAAATAAATATAAACCCTACATTTGCCGCTGCCAGAATTTGGAAAACTTGGAAGCAGGTCCTACAAACGACCTGTTGTAAGTTTATCTAATTCTGAACTAACTGGCGAAAGCCTCGTTTACACAAAAAAAATCTTATGTAACAATTATATATTAAAATTCTGTTATTCGTTACAAAGCTTTCTTCTTACAGCAACTTTTCCTGGACTTCATCAATCAATCTTGGTCTTTCCTTCCAGCATCTGGAAGGAATAAGTATCAGTATCTTTCTACATACATTATAATTTACACTTTCTTGACACAATAAATTTTTGTTTTTAACGATTTCGTTTTTTCTTAGTTATTGCTTACTTCACATTCATTCAATTTTTCAAGCATTAATTTAACTTTACCCTGGCTCTCCACCATGTGTGGTGTCAAACGGGAATATTCGTGTTTTAGTCTTACAACACTTCCCCTAACCACCATGATTTGTTAGAATTCAACAACCAAATAGACACACCTTACTCGACATTCTACAACTCAATGAGCTACTTTAATATTCTTAAAAATTCAAATGTAGGTGGAGAACCCTACAAAACACATTCATTCTAACTTCCCCTCATTCATCTTTAAACATGCAGGCTTTCGCTCTAAAGCATGACTTTATACAGTTTAATACTTAAATTTTGACTTCATTGCTTTTAAGCATTCACTTTTAGCATCTACAATTTTATGCTTCTAGACTAAATTCTACTTTTACATAACATGCAAGTATTTACATACATTTACAAAAGTTTAATACATATGCTTTTTACAATTTACCATAAAATGAATAAGAGAAAATAAATTTTTACTTTACTCATTCTTCGCCAAGCTGGCGGCACTGAAACTAAAATTCTTATTAGTACAAGAATACGAAGTTATTTTTATCTCCGGCCAAATTTTGGCTTTAACATAACAGAATTAGTCTTTCGACCAACAGAAAATGCTTGTTTTTAGCTTTTACACTTAAAGAAAATAATACTTTTGCCTTAGCTAAATAAAGTAAAACAAAACTAAGTCTCAACCGAGACATATTGACTTTCGTCAAAACATAGAACTTCGTACTTATGCATAACATTTCGGAACAAAAGAGAAAAAAAAAAAATTATAGAAGGTTTTAACTTATCTTTGAGTTTTCGATGCTTGAAACTCCGTCATCCGTTTTTGACAAAATTGATCCCAAGTTAGAGGTGTCATGGATGTCAATCTTCTCCTTATTGATCTCCGATTGTCGTCCCCGTTGTTCTTTCTTTTGCGTCCTCTACATGCTCTTTTTTTTACTCTTGACGGAGTAATCGTCTGGTTGTTGGCCTTTGCGTTTCTGCCTGGGACGGCTGGTCTTGACGTCCTCCGGTCTGGAGTCCTTCTTGAATTTCTTCTGTTCGTCGTATTTTTGTGCCTCCTGTTGGCGTTTCAGTTTCCGGAACGGCGGCCTTGCTGGCACCTGACTCTGTGGCCGTGTGCGCGTTCTCCTTGATGTGTAATTTCTCCTGCCATCTTTTGTAGGTGGTGTTTTCGTCTTTACCACGGTTTCTTTACCCGGTTCATCTGTATTTTTGTTTTTCTTAAACGCCGGAGTTTGAAAATCATTTTTTCTTTTTGATACCGACGTCCGGGTTGTAGAAGTGCTAGGTCTCTCTTCAGTTCTCCGTTTCTTGGGTGGTGGAATAGTTGTTGCAGTCTCTGGCCCTTCTATTTCGTTTAGACTTGAGTCCTGCAAGAAACTTTTAAGGATTTCAAAATCATTGGGATTATAGTATTTTTTCACCTGGTCGGGACTTGCTTTACAGATTTCCCCTCTCTCGTTTTTAAGATATAAGACTACTCCTTTGATTTCCTGAATTACATAGGGGCCTTCAAACTTTGGAGCTAGCTTTGCCATAAAATTGTCTGGGCTGGGGCACTTGATAAAGAAAATTTCCGTTTCAATACTTTATCCCCAACTTTAAAATCTGCTTCACGGCGTTTTCTATCATAATAAATTTTCTGCCTATTTCTTGCCGTATCCGAAGTTTTAAGCGCCTGATCAATTAGTTTTTGCACGTCCTTTTGTCTAAATTCCTGCTCTCTTTGTTGCACAAAGAATAATTTATCTAAAGGCGTAATTAACTTTCTGCCTAAAAATAATTCTGCTGGAGTTTTTCCCGTAGTATCATGATGTGCCGTTCTTAAAGCATAAGCTAATTCATTTATGTAGCCATCCCAGCGCTTGTGATGTGTGCTAACGTAACTGCGAATTATTTTTACAATGTTTTTATTAACTCTTTCTGCTATGTTAGCCTGTGGTCTATACGGAACCATTTTGATATGGCGTATATCAAGTCCATTGCATATGTTTTCAAATATTTGACTAATGAATTGTTTTCCGTTATCGCTAATGACTTTTATCGGTGCACCGTATTTTAAAATGTATCTGTGTAAGAATGCATCTGCGACTGTTTTGGCTGACGCGCGTTTAAGTGGAACAATTTCTATCCATTTTGAAAAATGATCTACTATTACTAAAAGAAAACGATTTTTATTTAACTCGCTCTGGGGAAGGGACCAAGGAGATCTATGCCTAAAATTTCATTCGGAAATGTAGCGCGAATGCTATTTAAGTACCCGGCCGGGCTGTAATTAATATCATTATTAACTGACATTGATTGCAGGACCTGACATACGCCGTTACTATTTTGTATAATTGCGGGAAATATACCGCCTCGCGTACCCTTTTTAAAGTCTTTCTGACCCCGAGGTGGCCCGCTGTTTTTTTTTCGTGCAACTCCTTCAAAATGCTTAATCGAAGCGAGGCTGGGATGACTGGCTTATACTCAAGATTTTCGTTCGTTGTTTTCGTATAGAATAATAAATTATCTATTATTTCATAGTTTTTTGCTCTATTTCTTATCGCATCGATATCTGTATGCTCAAAGCTTTCGGGGTCTTTCAAATAAGCATAGATATTTCCAAATTCAGGATCAGCTTTCAGTTCAGTAATAACCGTATCTCTAGAATCTAAAATTTTTGAAGTCAACACAGCGCGCATTTAAGTTCATTACCTTCATCGTCCAGTTTTATACGAGAAAGTGCGTCAGCTACATTGTTTTCCTTACCCGGTTTATATTTTATTGTGATATTATATTCTTGGAGTTTTAAAGCCCATCTTATTAACCTGGGCGTTAGGTTTTTTTCCCGAGTAAAGTCTACCAACCGCCGCATGATCCGAAAAGACTGTTACTGGCGATTTGCCGAAATAAACTCGAAATTTGTGTACAGCCATTAATACGGCTAATGTTTCTCTTTCTGTAGCTGTATAATTCCTTTGTGTTTGATTCAATGTTTTACTAAAAAATGCCAGCGGATGGTTATTTTGCATAAGAACCGCACCCACCGCATAGTCTGATGCATCTGCCGCAATTTCCAGGTTTTCGTCCCCCTCAGGGAATTTTAAAACAGGGGCATTAATAAGCGCTTCTTTTAATCTTTCAAAAGCTGTGTTAGCTTCCGCTGTCCACGTAAATTTACTCTTTTTTTTTTTTTTGATTTTGATTACTAAGAGTGGTTCAACAATATTAGCGAAATCTTTTATGAAAGATCGATAGTAAGAACATAGTCCAAGGAAAGACGAAAGTTTCTTGGCGGTGTTGGGCGGTGGGAAATTCTTAATAGCTTTTATTTTGAATCTTGCGTTTCTATACCCTTTTGCGAAATTTATAACCGAGATATTTAAGTTCTTTAGTTGCGAACTTGCATTTTGAGGCGTTAATTGTAAGACCGGCCTCTTTTAATAATTTAAAAACTTGTTCGAGGTCATTAATGTGTTGTTCCAACGTACTACTCGTTATAATTATATCATCTAGATAAATTAAAGTTGATTTTCCTAGGACAGGCTTTAGAACAATGTCCATAGCTCTCTGGAATGTTGATGGGGCCCCACACAACCCAAAGGGCATGCGTAAAAATGCATAAGTGCCCGATTTTGTTATAAACGCGTTTTTGTGTATATCTTCGGGTCTCATAGCTATTTGATAGTAGCCAGACGTTAAGTCCAAAGTAGACATATATCTCGTCGATTTGATCTGTCTAATGATCTCGTCTATAACCGGCAAAGGGTAAACTGGGAAATTTAGTTATGCTATTTAGTTTTCTATAATCGATAGCAAACCTCCAAGCCCTTTTATCCGAAGGAGGAAACTCGTTCTTTTTCCTACATAGTACGACTGGACTCGCGTATTCACTATTTATGGGCGTTATTATTTTATTCTTTAACATCTCCTGAATATGTTCTTCGATGATTACGTCTTTTTGTTTGTCATAGCGGTAAGGTTTAGTCCTACAAGGTTTTTCGGCATTTAATTGAATCTTGTGAGTCACGATCTGACAGTTTCCCGGTTTTTCTGAAAACAAATGAGAATAAACAAATGAGAAGAAAAATTACTCACCACTTGCTGTATTGCTTTACTTTCCTGGTCATTCAAATGGCTAAGGTCCAATTCAGGTGTCTCCACCGGTTCCACCACCCTCTGGTCCATCTCCAGCACCACGGAACTATCTTGAAAATTTAATTTGGCCCTCGCGGCCCTTAAAAAGTCCATACCTAAAATAAGAGAGTGTTGGAGGTGTTTCACCACAAAAATTAATACTTTGAGATTTTCCTCTTTTATCCTGTAAGTTTAATGATACTTTCCCGATGCAGTGACATGTTTTTCCTTGCGCCGCTATAATTTCCGTATTTCTGGTTTTAATAGTCGTATCCTATAAAAAATTCTTTTTGAAGAACTTTTCACTCATGAAATTTCCTTCTGCTCCTGTATCGATGAGGGCTTCTACTGGTACATCGCCAAACCAGGACTTGTATAATTGGTAGCTGTGAGTTTTTTACGATGACTGTATTTAGATGTCTATTTGAGGGTTTTTCTAAAACTTCCGGGGTCTGGACCCTCCCTTTCACAGGCCCCTCTAGTCGTTTAAAGCTTTCCTTTCAATCTGTGTCTTCTGGGTACGCGGATGCTTATTTTCAAATTTTCTTTTTGGGCTTTGACCTTCGAGTTTCGATGCGTTAGCTTGATATTTCTTTCCCCCATATGAGCGATTTCTATTTCTTGTTTCCTCCTTCCTTCTGGTACTTTGAGAATATGTTTCCCCTCTCGCTCTTTCCGCTATTCTGCGATTTTGAAATTTCACCGCCAATTCGAAAAGTTCCTGCAATGTGGTTGGGTTTCTAATTTCAAAGTAGTCTTGGACAGCGGGTAACAATCTTGGTAATATTATTTCAATAATCTCCGCATCGGGTTTCTTGCCATACAGCATATCCGTTAGCTTGATTTTTCGTAAAATAAAGTCCGTCAATTGTGCTGTATCCCGTTGATAGAAACTATATAGCTCGGCTTCCAGCCGTCCGCGATCTTTCACTATGGGGAAGGCCTTTACTAACGATTTTTTGAAATTTTCAAATGTATACGTCGGGCTTCCAAATTCACCTAGAAGAAATTTGCCTATATTTTTCCACCATAGCGCGGCCTGTCCTCTTAGTGCTGATGTGACAATAGCAACTTTTTGTCTTTCAGGCACAGGATAGAGCTGAAAGTGGTTTTCTATACCTTCTAAAAATACTGACACCGAATTTTTTCCGTCGAAATAGACGTTTGGCTTGATTGATGCTCTCAAAGTCTGGACCAGGTATCCAAATCCTAATTCTAACTGCGTTGTCATTTCTTGGTGTTGTCCAGCGGCTTCCATCCAGTTTTCGGCCATTTCAGTTCGATAATTGTTCGGGCGCCAATATAACGTTGCGCGCCTCTAACTAGCACGCAACCTAGAGGTGACTGTGAAAGCTTGTATAAACCACAGAGTCTTATAAAGGGTTTAAGTCCCTTTTTATTCAACGTACTAAATTACAATTGCGTCCTCTTGACGCTTACAACTGTGCCAACTAGGCAGTCAAATAAAATAAAAACCTGAAAAGAAAGTAAAGACAATATTCTAACTACGAGGCTCTCTAAAATAACTAACTCACCGCGTTTTACAAAAGCCGCAGCTAATTCAGCAGACTTGAAGCTCACTGGAACAATTGCAACTACTTCCCGCCAAGCACATAGGCCGCAACGCGGGGTTCTTTAATTCTCGATTTCTACCTCCGCGCTCGCGAAGTAAGAATAACTCTCTCACCGAACTCGTTTCCTTCTATTTAAATCATACTACTTCCGCTGATAATTTGAATGCTTGCGCGTTCTACTCAAATTTACATATTCTGGCATTGGCAGTTCCAGGGGAAAGTAAGGCTTGACAGGAAAGATAGTTTAAACTTAAAATAAATGTTAGTTAAAATAAATATAAACCCTACAAGTTAATAATTCATATATAGTTCACTATTTATAAAAGTTCACAGTTCATAAGTCTGTTAAAGTTTATTTATCTGTTGAAGTTAATCTGAAGTAAGTTCTGATAAATTTTATAGTTAGTTTAAAGTAAGTTTCATATTTGTTTATTGAAGTTGTGCTGCCTTGAAGTGATGCTAATTATGTCGAAAAAAAGCTGATGTAGAATTGTGATGCCTTAATTTACGCTGCCTTTAGATTACAACAATTTTCTATGTGATATTCCATTAAATTATGAAGTTTTTTTGGAGATATTTACTTCTGAGTAGTTGTTTGAACCATCCTTGGGCATTTTCACTTATGAAAGGACGAAAGTGGAGGTCTTTAGTGATTGCACATTCAAACAGGTAATGATCTATTGTTCCTGTTGATCTACATATGCAGTTGCCTGTATGATACAAGCCGAAACGATAAAGATATGAAATGAAGGGTCCATGTGCTGTTAGAAGATATGTTATTGCATTATTTGTTGTAAACTAAATTTCGTGTTGGTTTCGGTAGAAACATAAAAGTTTGTCTGCCCGTATTATCTTGTAACCACATGAGTTTCCATTGTAAAATCAAGTCTTGATTTTAAAAGTGATATTGGATTTGGTAAATAGGTTATTGATGTTATAGTACCATTTGCTGCGTCTTTTGCCAAACCATCCGCCATTTCGTTGCCCAACGTTCCTACCTGGGCACGTGTCCAATGTAGTTTAGGTTTTTGTCCAGTTGGAAAGTATGCGAGTATATATTGTATATCTTAACCAAAGGAGAGCGATTATGACCAGCTATTGCTTGAATACTTGAGGCACTGTCGGAAATTATAACACTGGTTACTGAGAATTGCTTTGCATATGTTATTGCTTCTCTTATAGCCAATAGTTCTGCTTGAAATACTGAATTTTTATGATTCAATTTTGCTTTCCAGGTTTGTATAAGGTTATTATTTCTGAAAGCGCAATAAACACTTCCTACGCCTAACTCTGTTTTTGATCCATCTGTAAAAATTTGAATTTGAAAATGATCTATGTTTGAATTTGCTATTGGATTTTCTGAATATAATTGATTTGGATGTAAGTTGACATTTTTTTTGGGTTCTTCCTATTCTGTTGGATGATATATATTAGAATTATAGGTGTTTGTTTGTCGTAGGCGTGCCACTTTTGTCTTAAAGGCTTTTTTCTGTAAAGTCGGAGTAATTGGTGGAATACCTGAAATGATTTGTAGACAACTGGTAGGTGTTATTCTATATGCTTTTGTTATTGATAGCAGAAAAAGCCGTTATATTGAAGTTAGTTGTCGTTTTGCATGTTGATTTAGATCTGTGCCGCAAGCAGAAGCGCCATGTAGAAGAATCCTTTTTATTACTGTTGTATACCAAATTTTCTGATATTGAGAAGAAATTCTCCTGTTTCTTGCTGTGGTTATGTTTATTGAGTTTGATAATATTAGAAGGTTATTTTTGATATATTTGATAGGTTGATGCCATGAAAGCCTATTATCAAGCATGATACCTAGGTATTAGTAGTGAATTTACTGTTGCTATTTTATCCTGTGCTATTTTGATAATTGGGTTTCGGAGATTCTTTATCTTGGTGGCCTCTTTTGGTACATAAAGAGCTTTACTCTTGAGAATTTATATTTTTAACTGAAATTTATTTGCCCTTTGTTTAAAGATTTGTAGGGATTGTTTGGAGTTATCTGCTATATTCTTGCCACTATTGCCTTGGACTATTAATAGGAAATCATCTGCATATGCTTGTGCTTGCGTTTTTTTTTTTTTTTTTTTCTTTGCAGTGTTGCCATTGCTCGCTTCGAAATCGTTGAGTTTGTTAATTAAACATTTTTTAAAGTTTACAAATATGAAATAGGTAAAAAACCGGATTTTCAATTTAGGCTTCCGGATGCCCATATTCAAGTAGAGGACTACCTTATTCAAAATAGCATGTTCCTATGTACCGTTGTTTTTTCACAGTACGAGAAACATTCAAGAGATTCTTGATTCATGAGATTAATTAGATTCTGCATTATTTAATTTCTTTAAATATAATACAGGACTCTAGTATTTTTTGGAAACAATTTGAAAAGCGAAATGCCGTTTATAGTGAACCAATGCAAACTGCGAAAATTAAATAGCTCTTCTAGGCATAATAGCCTTTCTACGCTAATTGCCCTTTTGGGCTCTAATAACAGGATAAATACGTAAACCCTGTAAATATAAATAACATATATGCGATATAATTTCATCTCTCAAAGTTGGAAACCAGGATATTAAGATCCATAAAGGTGGTGGGTTCATCTGTTGGGGATTTGGTGGCTAAAGAGATATAATAGCAGTGGTGTAGTAAAGAGCGGAGAAAATCAGATTTTGATATTTGATCGTTATTTATGTCCATTAAATTCCGGAAATCAAAATTCTCCTCGTTTTGCTGTGAAAGACTTGAAGTAAACTATCATAAACAAATGATACAAATGTTTTTATACGTGTCCACAGAAAATCAAAAAAATCTTGCAAACACTGTTTTACACTTAACGTAACGCAAAAATTAGTTATACATTACTCTAATCATTGGCCTACATCAGGGCTTCTTAAACTTTTTTTATTCGCGACCCCTTTTTATCACTAAGCGTTTCTTGCGACCCCCAGGACCCCATAATATTTACAAAAATTTTGTGTTGACGCTTTTGTACCGTAAAAAATACGAAAATGTTTTGCGCATACGCATTGCGCAAATCCCGACACCCGCGTGTGTGAAACTGCCAATATGTTATTGCTTCTCTTATAGCCAATAGTTCTATATATTCTAATATTCTTCTAATATTCACTATAATATTGCAGTTTTAGGTCATTAACTTTAATTTCTAATTTTAAGACGTAGAACAATATGAGAATTTTAAATAAGTAACAGACGAAATGACAGCGTCACGTGCAAAGCAATTAAAATGAACTTTGCTATTATAAAAAGAATGCGTCGAAACGTTTTCTTTTCTTATTTATCTATTTTCAGATACATTGTGTAAAAATATTTGATAATTGTAAAATCAGTATAATAAGAAATATCAAAACTGCTAAATTTTTGGCGACAGCCTGCTGCAGGTCCCGCGATCCCCTTGGGAGTCGCGACCCACAGTTTAGGAAACGCTGGGCTAAATAAACACGGAACCATACTTTTGCGTTACAAGTATTTTTTCTTTCTTTTCTCTCTCTCTCTCTCTCTCTCTTTTTTTTTTTTTTTTTTTTTTTTTTTTTTTTTTTTTTTTTTTTTTTTTGTAAAAGCGAAAATTACCAACATATATCTTCATACGAAAACGTGCAAATTAGCGAACGATTTACGGTCTGAATCTCCGTTCGTTCAATGAATTTGTTCGTAAAATGTTACCAGGTGTACTATGCATAACTGCTATAGATTTTCTTGAAATAAGGTCCATAAATATAATCTAATAAACGATTAAAAGGGCTACAACAAATAAATAATACATTTTTAATTTTAAGTGTAGTAGAATATAAATAAGAAACTATGAATAAATAATGAGCTAATATAAGGTAACATAATATACAAAAATAATTAAGGATAATGCAGGACGTACCTTGCATCTTAGAAACAAACATGTGTGGACTCGGTAAAGATGAGGCGAGCACATCTTTGCTCGGGTGGGAGGTGAGTCAATTTCTAACTCGCGTCTCAAGATTCAAGGAGATTCAAAAAAAGGGTTACATGACGGTAAAGTAAGTAAAGGGCTGCACGAGTGGTAAAATTATAAGGTATTTCTTCTCTCTTTTTCGCATTCTTTCGTGGTACTTGAAGCACACTAGAGGTTTACTTGAAGCACACTTAATACGTATTCCAGGGGTCGAGGGTTTGAGTCCCTTCGAAGGCACTTTACATTTTTCATGTCTCCTGCTTTAAAAAAAAAATCTGAAAAGTTTCAGATTTTAAATTACGTCCAGGCATTATTTTTAAGTTTTGTGTGTTACCTTTATTTATATCATATTCAATGTACTCAAATTATAAAATTCAGTTCAACAGAAATATCGCAAATTAATTTAAAATGAGCATATCTTTAGAATTTCCGATACAGAGTCTCGCGCGCTGGAGGTAAAAAGTTAAGATAATAGATAAGATTAGATAAGATTGTTTTCGTGGTTTTCCCCATGTGTAACGTGTATACGAGCCAGTTTTCCTTAAAACGTCCTCCACGAAGTCCTTGAAGTGTTACAAAATCGGAATTGGATAATAAAACCAATTTCAAATTTTAATTAATGCTTCCGCATGCCCATATTCTATGGAAGATTACATTATTCAAATTTTGATTGCTCCAGGCACCATTGTTTTATCACAGTGTGAGAAACATACATTTATGCAGATTCTTCATAATTTAATTTCTTTAAATATAAGAGAGGGCGATAATATATGGTGGCAACCATTTGAAAAGTGATACAGCCTTTTAAAGATTTCGACGCAAACTGCCAAATCGAAATTAATAATACTTCAGGGCAAATTGCCCCTTTGGACTAAAAAACTAATGACCCTACAAAGTGTTTCAAGGGTAAAGGGTAAGTAAAGTGTTTCAAGGTCTCAAGAGTAATAAATAAGTAATTAATTATTTCATGTAAAAGGCTACGGGAAGAGTCGGAGAAGCTGGCATGTTGAATGGGAAAGCACTTCCGTACTAACACAAGTGTCTAATGCTGTCTGAACGCATTTTCCTATTAATTTATGTTGTAAGTAAAACGACAGTAATCTTTGGCATTGTGCATAGAAGATTTTAATTTGCCGGATCTCTCAGAATTTCGGTCTTAGTTTTCCAAAAAAGGGAGGCTTTGAGCTCTTTTCGATTCCTCATATAATTTTACTCTTTGAAAACAAGTTTGGTCCTATTTTTTTTCAAAGGTTTTTAGTTAAATATTTTCTCTAAATTTTGGTTCAATCGTTCGAATATGAAAAAACACGATTGTAAATTTCTGATCTCGAATCCTTTCTAAGGTTCGCTATTCAAAAGTTCGAAAATGTTATTCCTAAATATACTTACTTTACACGTAGCATACTTTATGTTCTCTGGTATAATGATATAAGGTGTAAACTTCGTCGTTCCAACATGCCTTCGTGGTTCAAGGGCAACGCACTCGGCGTGGATTCAAAAGATCCAGTGTTTTTTTTTTTTTTTTTTTTTTTTTTTTTTTCGGAGGACGTGGGCACTATACCCTTATTATGATTAATCCGTTTTGTGCCACGTCCTCCTTTGTCGAGCAAAACCCTCCAATAAAATTCTGTAGAGTCACACCATCATCCCGCACTCTGCGTCTCAAATTTATTGTAAAACAATAAAGAATTCATACATGGCCAAACAATGGCAATCTGTGACATAAGACATATACATATTTCTTTAACAATATTGGTTAATAACAATAGTTTTGAATGGAAAATTTTGAATACTTAAATATAAAATGTTACCTAAATATAAAATGGAATTACTTTGAATACATAAATAGAAAGCTTTGAATACCTAATATATAATAAATAAAATCTTATATGTAATAAATATATTCTATAAAATATAATTACCCTTCCTCACAATTTTTTACTTTCCTGTATATATAAATCCTGATAAAATCTCATTTTTTCCTATTTATTATAGTCTTAAATATTTATATTATTTAATAGTCTTAAATATTTATATTATTTTATATTTCTTACTTTTTCACAATAGTCATTATTTTCAATAGGATAGTATATTATATTCAATAGGATTTTCAATAATCTTTGAATCATGCTATGTAACTTGGCATAAATCTGTACCCAAATTAGTTAAAATATGCATTGCATTTGTGATTTTCCTTATGATGTGTTTATGCTTTACTAAGAAAGCCTGAATATTTGTAGATGGCATTCTAATATGGAAATCTTTAGTAACCTAGCAGTTCGTTATATAGTGGTCAGGTGATCCTATTTGTCTGCAAGTACAGATATTTGTGTTTTTATTTTAAATCTTTCAAAGTATTCAGGAAATGGTCCATGGCCTGTGATATACCGGAATGTAACGAGTTCTTTTAAATCAACTTTTGGAAAATATTCTGTTCTTTTGCCTGTATCACTAGTACTCCATTCATGTTCCGTCCAGCAAAAGCTGGATCATGGAAGCTCCATCATGACGAGCAGCACCGCCTTTGCTGTCATGGACCTTCCTGACCCAACATGGCATCACACAGTTTCCCCAACCACCCTACAGTCCAGACTGTCGCTACTTCAGACTTCTTCCTCTTTCTCCGACTGAAGGTGGCACCATGGCTCTATCCAGGCCATTCAAGAGACCGTAATGAGGGAGCTGAAGAGCCTTCCAGTTTCTGTGTTTCAGAGTTGGTGTTGGTGTATTTAATTATGGTAAAGCACACGAGGGCTATCTGCCTTCGTGGAGGACTTTCTAAGGGAAATTGGCTCGTATACACGTTACACATGGGGAAAACCACGAAAACGCCTATGCAGCCAGCCCGTTCGCGGGATTCGAACCTCGGACCGAACTACCAGCGTTCAACAACTTTACCTCTCGGCCGCGGGGTGGGCCTTGTGTTCCAGGGAGCCTTCAGTGATTGGCAGAGTAGCTGGAAATAGTGTGCTGATGCAAAAGGGGCATAGTTTGCAAACTGTGTCAAAACTGCGAATAGTTTAAAAAAAGTTTAGTCCTACTACTTTCCGGACAAATCGTGTAAGAGGGAAACGAATGCATATGCATCAATGTGAGAACTGTAATTGAGTAAGATTATGGAATTATATGGTAACTGTAACTGAGTAAGATTATGGAATTATGTGGGAACTGTAACTGAGTAGGATTATGTAAAAGCGCCATCTAGATGAGGGCGCGGTCAGACTATCGTTCAGATAGTGCGCATAGACGAGTGCAAAATGTTTTGACTCTTCTTTTCATTCTAAAGTAAATAAATAAACTTTTCTACGTGTGAACTATTCTCGTGTGAAATGTGTGAACAATTCTCTACCATTCTTTACGTCAGTGGCGTATTTTTTTTAAATCATCGATTCTGCAACCAGAGAATTGCTTGAAGTAAGCTGTATATACGATACAGCCAGTCGCCAGTACAGTGTTTTGAAAAATTTATCAGTTCTGGAAGCTTGTAATTTATACAATGTTTTTTAAGACGATTAAAGCTATAAAATATATTCATGCGATTGGTATTGTTTACCTTATTACGATTGGTGAGGATTGCTACGACGTGTTATAAGTTTCAACTATGAACAGCAGTTACGCGTACTGCAATAAACTTCAAAACGTAATAAACCTGCTTCGTTAATAAATTGTTTAATTCAACAATTGTCTCAGAATTTATGCCAATCGCGGTGGCATTTTAGTGAATGATAGCAACATTTCTAATAATGCTTTTTTTTTTTTTTTACTTCCTTGTACAAAGTAAAGGAAGTATTGTAATCACGAAAAATTCCGGTCATCCTATTTCAACGAAAATACCCATTTTGACCGCTATCGAATGCTGTTCAGCGATGTCTTTGCGTGATATCTGTAAGTAAGAACAGAATTAAGGACTCTTTTCTCTCCAAAGGAATTATAAAAACTGATTTAAAATGGATTCAGAAGAGACTTTTTCGTGGCGTCTGTACGTACGTATGTATGTATTTATCTCGCATAACTCAAAAACAAGTAGTCTCAGAGCATTGAAAATTTCTATATAGGGCTGTTATAACATATAGTTGTGCACCTCTTTTTTTGGGTTTCTTCCGGTTACAGATTTTATGCCTTTAGTTAATCTGCATGTAATAGTTGTAGAATTATCAACAATTTAAAAGTTTTTTAAGTGCCTAATATTTTTATCATAGCTGCCTTATTTGTGTACATTCGAAACTTAGCAGAAGAATAGTGAATTTAAGTCAGTTTCTGCATTTTCAGTGTCTTTCTGCCGAGTGAAACCAAATGGAAACTTTTAGTTTTGTGCACCGAAAAATCTGTCTTCTTGTACGCAGGTCGAATTGCTTATTTATGTGTAGAAACTCTAATTTTTAAATGTAAAAATTATTCTTTTTTAACTGTATTTTGTGTTTTATATTTTTCTGTATTTTACAATTTTTTATGAATACGCTTTGAAGAATTACGTATTTTTGCCTTGCCACGAAGTGAGAACTGAATTAATTGAATGAGAAATCTATCGCTAATGAAATTCTGGGAAATAATTTTGAATGAAATGTAACAAACAATGCATATAATTTAGTATTACGTAAAAGGAAGTCATGTGGTGTCCGCATCAGATTTCTTTCTTCAAAATTGTCATTGTAACAGAAAGGAAATGTTCTTTTTATTATGTACAAATGAAGTTAGTGAGTTTGTTTCTTTAGAAATTAAAACAATTGCTTAAAGCTAACAAAAATTCGCCAATGCTGTGAAATCGAATTAATTATGGCATCGTCTCAAAAATTCTCTTTTTATGGTAACCCCAAATTAAAACACATAGCAAGCAACAGCGTTTTCTTAAAGAGTTGAAATTCAGGCTGACGTCGAATTCTCTTTTTATAACAGTTTAAACAGACACTGTGAAAGAAGAAACAAAAATACATCTGATTTAGTATTATTCCCCCGAGTAGTTTTTAGGATACTTTCCTAGCAGCATGCATTTCAATTACATTCAAATTGCATAGGGATGTCTGGGGAATTAGTAATCATTTGAGATAGTGAAACTAAATGCAGTTCAAACTTCGCTTCGAAAGAATTTTCTGAAAACGAGAGAGAAAAAAATATCATTTAAAAATATTTACGAGCATTAATACTTGAATATTAAGCATGAAAGAAAGCGAGAAATTTAGATTATTTTGAGATAAATGTCATCCAACATTTTTATCAAAATATCATCATAATTTGAGCTACTCTGCTGTTAAAAGAATAAATACCTTTTTAATCACGTTATTAAATGTATAACATTCGTTTAGTTATAAGAATAAAAATGTTTTTAGTTTTAGAAAAGAACTTTTTTATTTACATAATTGAAATATATAAACCACAATTATCAGACTAATAAACATTTTTAAAACGTATGAAAATGGCAGTTTTTAGTTAAAAGACTGCGTCACAAATTTTCAAACCCGTGGCACAAAAACATAAATTCATCAAATAAATATTAAAAAATACATAGTTTTGAATAATGACAGTCAGATATTAAAAGATTATGTTGCGTAAAGATTAAGGGCAGCAAAAACAAATGCAATGTGTGTTTAATAAGATATATCATGAACGAAATACATTTTGTTTAACTTAATCAGATTAAAAAGTAAAAAAAAAAGCATTTGAAAAAAATCGCATCTACTGCTTTTAAAAAGCTTATTTTGGTAATCAACAAGAGGCAGATTAAATCTGAAAGATAAATATTGCAGAATGGCAACAGACTGACAACGCACTTTACCGTGGTCGATATGTAAGGCGAATCAACGTAGAATTGAGTTTTAAGAATAAGGGTACTTTTTGGCATAATAATTAAACCCATTACTTCAGGTCATAATTTTCATTTCTTATAAAAATAATTTTTATAAGAAAATGCAGCAAAATGATTTATCACGTAATTAATGATATTTTACGTATTACAAGTGAAGTTAACGAGTTTTTGCATAAAAATCCTGAAATGCTCTGTGACTGGACAAGAAATTTCACAATAATATTCAGTTCAAAAACACATGTATTACTAAAATTCCACAAAAATTGTTACTTGTTCAAAAGACACTTGCTGAAAAACTTTAGTGGACTGTGTTTTAAAAGCACTTTATTTACATTCATTTTGAAAACACTAACCACACCTTTTAACTTTATTCTCTCAAAACCGTTGGAATCCAAAATCTAAAAATAAAAAGTCGTCTGCGATTTCCATGGCATCATAAATCGTTTTCTTTTTCTCGATTGCGCTGCCACTATAGCGCTTATAATTAGGTACGGAACAATTGCTTTGTACTCAAGTTATCCGAAAATTGTGTAAATTATGTAAATAATGTAAAAATTGTGGTAAAGATATATGGTCTACTTTGACCAAAAAGTATTTTTTGGCTTCATGGTGTATTTCACAACGTGTCACACGTACATGAAAGTTAGACGATTAGAAGAATATACTCACTAATGGTATTGTACTACATGGAAGTAACACTAAATGAAATTTGAAAAATTTAGATACATATTTTAAATTTAAGTACTTCTAAAATGTGAAAATGTAACACCCCAACATATTTGTGGGTAAATGATAAATTCAACTATGCAGCATGCTATATACGAGAAGGAAGAGAATTAAAACGCTTTCGAAATATATAAACCAACAGAGTTTCTATAAACCAAGCAGTAAAACAGATAATTATATACATTCATCGAATGGTTTTAAACCAGCCTACTAATGCAGAAAGCGTAACTTCTCATGAAGAAATGTTCTAATATTTATAGCAAACTTTTAAGGCATTTCTTCCGGCTGCTTAGAATGCCTTCGTGGTGTAATGGTTAACACACTCGGCGCGTATTCGAGAGGTGCGAGGTTCGAGTCCCGACGAGGGCATTGCTTATTTTTCACATCTCCTGCTTAAAAAAAAGAAAGAAACTCTAATGTCTCTACAGTGGCGACCGAATTAAAAAATGGTGGTCGATGATAATTCTCCACCACCAGAATTTGGCTACTGGGTCCCCTTAATCCTCTGTCGCCTTTTAAAAGAGGGAGCATATAAGGTATTTTCTTCCTATTTTCTGCATGCCTCTGTGGTGTAACGGTGGTAAACTCGTTGCGTATTCGAGAGGTCCGAGGTTCGAGACCCGGCGAGGCATTGCTCATTTTTCACGTCTTTGAGAAATGCTCATTTTTCAAATCAAATATCTCTACAAAATAACTAATTGCATTTCAATTATTCATCACTACGTTTCAGCTTGACGGCAAGAAGATAAATAGCAGTACAAAAATGTGCAATTACACGGTATTAAACTGTGTGTATATATAAGATAAAAATATACGTAAATCAAAATTATGATTTAAACTAACGGTAAAACTTTAATTCTCCTTTTCTGTTCTAAAAATCATAACATCTCTGGATTGCGCCATTTCTAGATCATTCGATTTTGCATGGCCTGCGCGGCTCTGTTGATTTAATTAATTTGGAACTCAAACTTTTAACTCAAACGAAAGCCTTTCTCTTTGTGTGCTTACATACTGGGCAACTACGCACTTCAGCTGCGTTCTCTACCCCGCTAGAATGTAATTTCTCTGTGCTCGCTTTCGAAGAAGTATCAAAAATGTAAATGTTCTGTGAATAGGCACGACTAGTGTGCCAAGTGATTGTTGCCACAAATGTCAACTGGAAATAAAAATGGAATTTAAACTACCTCGACTGCCAAGTTTCTTAGATATTACTAAGTCAGCGTATTGGCATACAACGCAATCAGAATTCTTCTTCAATACGGATTGACGATCTATCCTATCTGGGTATTACGCAGTGTTCCGGCTTTTCCTTCCTATTATTACATTTTTATTACATATGTATGTGGGTGTATAATGAGAATTAGCATAAGTAGTGGTGATGGAATGAATACTTCGAAGAAGAGACTTCTGCCAATTGTTGAAGTAGTTCAGATATTTAGGAGAAGATAGAGTTGATATCTTTGACCCGTGAACGTGCTGTGAGTTAACACATAATTTATTTTCGTACATTCTTGAAAGATATTTTTTCCGCATTACTACATAATAAGCACACCGGAATTAATCTATAACGTAATACATTTCTGAAGCAATACAAGAAACCAAGAAGCGACAGAGTTTTGTAAGCGAGCAGAAGCTAGAAGACGACCCAACAGCGAGCGAGATTGCGCTGCAAAATCTTTTTATACCAAGGCATTAATACATTAAACACATTCTAGTTCGGGATCACATTACAAGAACGTTTACATCAACCGAATTAAATTTTAGATACACAACAAATTAATGTTCGAAAGCTGGGTTAAGATTTCATGGCGATAGAGATAAGATGACGGATCGTTTTTAAGAATTACAGGAAGTAAAGATTATATTATTGCTTTGCTATTTTTGGAACGAAGAGGGGCGCATGCTCAAATGAAAAAAGAATTTAAAGGGCTATTTTAAATTTAAGATTTAAATGGCAGATATTTTATATTTTACATATATGTATGTAATATATTCAGGAGTAGGAATTTGGATGGCGTAGAAGTGTTGATCCACAATAACTAAGAAATTGGAAGAGAAGGCAGATTAAATCCTCAGTTTTATTTTCAGAAACATGTTGCGGCTACACATAAGTCGGCACATTAAATGTGCCTGTTCCAGAGTCAAACTTAGTTTTGGCTCTCAAAGCATTTTGATTGAACAGTTAATATTTGCTGGAAAGTTATTATTGTCTGCTTGAGTTTTAGTTCAATTTAAATCACCAGAATTAAGTAACAGTATATGACATAGATTTTTCTCGAAATGACGCAGTGAAAATAGAGGTTGCTATTTTTAGAATAGAGAAGGGAAATTAATTTACGCTGCTAATTTAATCTTTAACATATTCTTTATTTTTCTTACATATCCCCCCCCCGTTCAAGAAGGAAAAGGCAGAGAAGCCTTTTTAAAGAGAAAGCGTTAAAGCACTAGCAAATGAAAAAACATAAATCATAAAATTTTAATCCTGTAAAGTATAATTTATAAATATCAATTTTTTTAAATGAATTTTTAATTTTTAGAGTGCTATTGAATTTTTCAGTATTTCAGTCCAAGTCTTTTTGTTTGAGAGTTCACATAATCACAATTCTTCAGGGAAGGTTCTTGTTATCACGCTGCTAATTTAATATTTTACATATTCTTTATTTTTCTTACGTGTATATATATAAAACTCCTAAGAAAGATCTAAAAGAATTCTTAAAATAGTTTTTTTTTTAAATGGCAAAGAGACGAATCTGCGCGAATGCTGCTAGATCAAAAATAATAAAATTAATAAAAAGGAAAATTCGAAACTTAAATGAAAGATTATAATTTCTTCCCTATGAAGACCCTAACCAATCCTTTCTCAATAAAAGTCGCAACCCAAAGGAGTACATGTAAAATTAATAAAAACTTCAAATACGTATACAAAACTGAAAATTATACAAAATAGAACAATAAACAAAAATTTTATATTCATCTCCTCTGTTTAACGCTTCAAACAGAACGAAAAGTGTTTTGAAGCCGTAAACCAAGTTGATTAATGAGTTACGAATAAATGTTTCGTTCCTTTGAGTCACTTAGCCCACCAACGGCCGAGCGGTAACGTCGCTGAACACTGGTAGTTGGTCCGAGTTTCGAAACCCGCGAACGGGCTGGCTGCATGGGTGTTTTCGTGGTTTTTCCCATGTGTAACGTTGTATACGATCCAGTTTCCCCTAAAAAGCCTCCACGAAGGCATCCTTCCTTTAAGGCAGATAGCCCTCGAGTGCTTCGCCATAATCTAATACACCAAACCTTTGAGTCACTTGAGATGCTAAACCGAACCAAATCTTTAAAACAACATATTAGTGGGTCTTAAATGTTTCCCAGGACTACAAAATTAAAAACAAAGAAGCAAAAATTTTAAGGAAAAAAACCTGAAAAAACAAAATGCTTAAAAAAGCCAAAAAGGCCAAACGAACTAATTACAATCACATACATAAAGCGGAAACCCTGAACAATGCAAGAAACATTTTGAAAATGAAATTTTTATTTGTTCAGTATTGAAAGCCTAAAGTAAGGGCGACTCGAAAGTGTTTTAAATTAGCTTTTTTCCGAGTATATATATATTTCGGATAATAATTATAGTAATTAGTGTAGAAAATGGCAATTAACATATATTCAGATATCTTACTGTTAAATGACATCATACTTGCAAATTTGAATTGTTTCACTTTTCAGAGTGTGTTGATTGTTGTGAGATGTTTATAATATGTAAAAATAAAAGCTTCAGTGCTGCACAATATTGAATTCTTCTTGAATCCTCATACATGCGACGGGGGACGTGGGCACCACCCCTTTACCGTCGGTTAATTGGTGTAGCGCCACGTCCACCAATATCTAGAGTTGAACCTTGAGTCTTTCAAAAGAGCAATTACATGGCCATACAAGGGCTGTTAATATTTAGTATTACATTCTTGTTTGCTGGTTAACATATTCTATGGATAACGTGATTTACAGAGTTACATACTGACTTTGTCTCTCATTTCCGGCATACAATGCATATGCATTACCTGAATTACATTAATCTTACATTGTGTTGGATTACTTTTGTGTACAGTTACAGTTTTTATCGTACATTTCAATAAATATACCTACATTACTTGTAGATTGCATATAAATACAGTTTGCATGTACAGTTACATATGCCAATATTACATGTGCCTTGCGTTACATTATTTTATATACATACATAGTCAGGCACGCCTGCTTCACATATACTTAATTTTACCTACACTGGCTTAACCTAGGTTACATATACTTGCAGTTGCATATAGATACATGCAGATACATTCTGATTAATTTTTTAGATACAAATATTTACAAACATAATAGTCTTACAGGTTACTTACATTACATGGTATTTGGGTACTTATTGCATAATTTTCCAGTACATGAAATAGACATTCCAATACATACATTGCTTTGCGTTAGACATCCTATATCTCTTATTCATAATACAAAACATATATGTTACCCATGCATTTTTATTAGACATTTCTGCATTTATATTGCATTACTTTAAATTGCATAACTTACTATACATAGCTTACTGATACACAAAAATATTACATATATTACACTCCCTTACATTACTTTGCTTACAGATATATACACTTTCATACATTCGTTATGCCTACATTATATATCGGTTCATTATATATGGTCTTATTACGGTATAATTTGCCGAAATTTATTTACACAGTACATGCACATTGTTAAATGCAACTGACTTTCCAGGTATGAATACAGGCAGTCTTTATACTGTGAGTTTCTAGTCTACATTATAGTTTCTTACAATTCACTTGAATGACAGTTTTCCTACATTGCAATACATGTCCTTTTTAAAATGCTTAAGTTGTTTTTACATGCTGGGTTGTTCTATGGCTGACACAAGTCTGTATCTAAGTCGGACAGTCTGTCCATCAACTGTACTAGCTTTTTAATAAAGTGCCACTGTTTTATCATTTATTTACAGAACGGCTGGCGATTTGTTTCAGGGAGATTGATATGCAGTCCTTCTGTTAATGGGCATGACGTTAGATAGTGCTCTGGTGAGCCTGAGTCGCCGCATGCACATTGACTTGTGTGACTTATGCCACGCTTGAAGAAATATTCCGGGTAGGGCCCATGCCCGGAAATGAACCTTACCAACTGTGCGTTCGCTACATTTCGGCTAGTGTCCACATAGCCGATGAAGTAGTGGGTCCTTCTCCCTGTGGTGCTTTGGTCCCATTCGTTCTGCCACATGCCAGTAGCCCTTAGGCGTAGTGTCTTCTTTAAATACGAATGCGGCCATGGGATGATAATTGGTGCATCATCAGGCGGGGTCAGTTGTTGCCTCTTTTTGGCGAGTTGGTCGGCAAGTTCATTGCCATAGTGGCCAACATGAGCCTTTATCCACTCTAATTTTGTGCGGTACTGGGGGTACTTCTAAGATCTCTCTGGATTCCCTGTATAATCTCCGAGGGATGATCAGCATTCCAAATGGCATATAACGATGATAAGCTGTCCGTTTTAATGGTGACATGGCTATGCTGGTGCGAGTGCAGGTAGCGAATCGCTTGTGCAATTGCCACTGCTTCGCTTTGAAAGACACTGTTATGTTGTCTTAACTGTCCCTTCCATTTCTCGATTGCGTTGTCTTGTTTCGTGGCGACATAGGCGCATCCCACTCCACTCTTTCGTCGAATCTAGACCCGTCTGTATAGATGGTCATTTCCCTTGAGTGATGAGTTGCAGTGGGATTAATTGAGATAAGTATCCCTTTGCCTTTCTCTGCCGTGGGACGTCAAGAGGGCAGAAGTTTGTTTCGTACTCATCCGGGTAGTATGTTTCATCGTCAAAAGTAACTGCCTTCTTAAGTTGCAAAAATGTGTTGGCGTGCTGCCTCCTCCTCAACCCGGATGTGCAGGGGAAGGAGACCAGCAAGTACGTTAATGGCATCGGGGGAGGTGGTGCGGTAGGCCCGTGTGATTCCCAATGCGAATGGTCGTTGTATGCTGTTAAGATGTCTGACCTTCCTTCCTTGCATTGGGTAGGCCCATACTGCGGCAGCATACGTCACTATCTTCTCGATGACTGTCGTGTACAATACCTTTTGAATATGGGGGTTAAGCCCCCATTTGTGACCAGAAAAGAGTTTCATTTGTTTGGCTGAATCCTCATACAGTAAGACCTCGCTTAACGCTGTTTCGTTTAGCGCTGTTTCGGTTTAGCGCTCTTTTATTTCAACCCGGGGATTCTCCGAAATTGTGCGCAGCGCTAGGTTTCCAAATAACATATCCGAAACAGTGTAGTTGTGTTTCTTGCTTGGTGGACGCATTTTTATCATTTGAAACATTTGTTGACATCATTGTAAGTTTAAATTTGTATAATACTATAACGATTAATACAGTGACAAATATTATGATCTTTAGTTTTTATCATGGGTGATAATAAAAAAACAGAAAGAAAGCAACCAGAAAAAGCATTTCACTGGAAACTCAAATGCAAGTGATTAGAAGATTAGATTCTGGTGAACGTCAATCTCAAATTAGTGCTGCATTGATTTTGGCAACTTCAACAATAAGGACAATTCTTAAGATAAAGAAAAATACTGTCATCGGCAACTGCAACTACGTCAAGCTCTGCAACTAGAATTACCCGTTCTAGAAATAACATTATAGAGGAAATGGAAAAACGACTGTCTATATGGATTGACGACGAAATTGAACGCAATATGCCATTAAGCCAATCTATCATAATGTCTTCTTGACAAAAAGGCAGAAAATTGGAAACCCAGAATAGACTGAATGATCTGACTGAGAATTTTATTTGTTTTTAAAAGTATATGCGTTTATATTGTTTTTATTTTTGTAAGAAATAAATGTTTGATTTTATTTTTATTAAAAAACATTATTAATTTAATGCCTAACCATTTTTTATCCGTCTTCCCCTAACCCCATTATTTACATGTTAAGATATCCTCGCTTAGCGCTGTTTCGCATTACGCTCTACTTCGATGGAACGTATCCCCCGCGTTAAGCGGGGTCTTACTATATTTTCGTATATAGAATGGGGATACATTTCTGTGCAGTTTGCAAGAATACGAACTGCGCGGACCACCTTTCTGAGCAGTCTACAGTGCTGTTCTATTAGTTTCGTATCGAAGGATTAATGTAACAAAATGAGTGACTAGTTTTCAATAGACAGAAAGCTATTTCGAAGAATTAAGGGAAAGATAACTTAGGCAATTATATAACCTTTTTAAATTTAACTTCCGTTGCTAATGCAAGGTAATGAACCATAGAATTCTAAAATAGTTTTAATCTTAACTAATGTTTTCTTATTTTAGCCTCAAAATTAAAGATCGTGAAATTATTACAAATCTGACGGCAAGAGTGAATTACGTCATGGCTGAAAATATTGAAAGGAGTTTGGGAATAACATTATTCCTTCGCTATACGAGGCCCACCAGCGGCCGAGCGGTAAAGTCACTGAACACTGATAGTTCGGTCTGAGGTTCGAATTCCGCGAACGGGCTGGCTGCATGGGTGTTTTCGTGGTTTTCCTCATGTGTAACGTGTATACGAGCCAGTTTCCCTTAGAAAGTCCTTCACGAAAGCATCCCTCCCCTTAGGCAGATAGCCCTCGAGGCTTTACCGTAATTAAATAACCTAACCTAACCTTCGCTATACGTTATAAACAATTTTTAATGCACGGGGGGTCGTCAGGATGTCAGACTTAGCCTGGCACATTTTCGATAAAGAGAACTTGCGTTTTCTCAGGTTGAGTAGCATTCCTTTTGAAGAAGAAAAAGCACATTACTGCACGTTTCAAAATAACAGAAGAACCAATTTTATTAATAGCACATGTATATTTTATAGTTAAAAGGCCATACATTTTCTTTCGAACAGAATATTAAATATAAATTTCACGTCCTTTTTTCTTTTAAATCGTCTGCTTAATATATCTGTTCCTGCAAAACTGAGTAGTTTAATTGTTCTGTTCCTGTATCTGTATGATAATGATATAAGAGATCCCTACGAATGATGCATAATCCAAACATTGTTGTATCCTTTATCTATCCATGTATACACATAGCAGTTTTATCCGAATTCGGATGCATGTTATTCATTTTTATGCGCCATTGGTTTAATGCATATATTTTCATATTTCAGTATTTTTGTAGTATAGTCGGATGGAAATAAAACACTTGGCCTTGAAAGAATTTAATTCGGTTTTTAAACAAAATAAAAAATGGTGTTTTACTCACTATTTTCAAAAGTGTAAAGCGATTTCAAAGTTATTGGAGACATGAAAAACTCAAATTGAATTTCGCCAATTGGCGCAGTACATAGAACTGTCCTTATTTTCGTAGTGTACATCTTTTGTATGTTTGATACTGAACAGGGCAAGTATTATGTTCTTAAATAGCAATACAAACTCTTTCTTCAATCTGTGATCCCAAATTATTTCTTCGATGTAATATTAGTAATATGAATCTCGAGTAATTATATCACTAATATTACATACTGTAATATTAGTAATATGAATCTCGAGGAATTATATCACTAATATTACATACTGTAATATTAGTGATATAATTCCCCGAGAGCGAATCTCGAGGAATAAACTGGATTTTGAAGAGCTGAAATTTATGATTAAGAAAATGAAACAGACTGGGCGTTTCTGCCTAATATATGTGCTTAAATGTTTTCGAATCATTTAGAATTGTTTATAATTAAAATATATGTTTAGTTAAAATGGTTTCATAAAAGTTAAGATGGACGTTTTTTCCAAAATAATTCAAAGATCCTTAAATATTTAAATTTTTGCTAATTATACCTATCATTAAATGTCCTTAAGTAGTAATTTTAATTAATTTTTTAAACATATAAAAACTCGCAAGAATATCTAACCATTGATTGCTTGTTTTTATCTTAAAAGCCATTTTGTTAAATTACTGCAATATATCATACGAAAATGTGTTTATACTCGAGAAACAAAGATGCAAAATCGATAATGTCTTTCGCGGATGCGATTTGAAACACTTAAAATGTTTAATCTAATGTGCATTTTAGGAACGAATGTGAATGAAGAAAGTGTCCTGCACCC
The DNA here is from genome assembly GCF_010614865.2 of Stegodyphus dumicola. Classification (NCBI taxonomy): domain Eukaryota; kingdom Metazoa; phylum Arthropoda; class Arachnida; order Araneae; family Eresidae; genus Stegodyphus; species Stegodyphus dumicola. Next base: position 194,730 of record NW_023316915.1, read on the forward strand.
CGTAAAACTCTATCTTATTATATAAAAAATGTCAGCATGATACACAATCTCCTACTCTTATATCAGAAACTTACTAGTAAACGAAAATCTGAAAACCATTTCAGTATTGATATAACGAAACGATTACAATAATGGAAAATGAATCGATATTATTTATATGTTCATAAATAAGTACAGTTTTAAAGTACAGTTTTACTTTAACCGCAAGTGTTGCAAAAGACTTTGTAAGGATTCTAAGTTTTACTAACGTTTATTTTATTTTAAAACTGTACTATCACTTCTTATTTCTACTTCCGGCCAGAATTAAATGCTTTAACTTGTTTATAAAAATTGTTTTGCTAACGCCCAAGTATTTAAGTTGTGGCTTTTTGCCAAGAGTTAGAGAGAGAAGGAGATTTAGGAAGCAAGCCGCTTGCCACTGCAGTTTTACGAGTTTTCGCTCGGTTGCTGTTTGCCTTTAAGGCCAGAGGTTTAGCCCTCTTGATATTTGAAAACGTATTGTAGTTTCAGAAGCTCGGCGTACTAAATACGTACTCTTTTAAATAAAGGCCAGTCTTGATGCTACGCATTTGTATACTAATTCAAAGTTAGTTTTAGTTAGAGTTTTATTTAGTAGTTTTATATTCTTACATTCAGACCACAAATGGTTGTTCTCTGTATCCCGAAGTTCGGGAGTACCTGTAAAGTATAGAAAATAAAGGGTTTCGTATACCCTTTCTGCTTGTGTCGTCTATTCCACACAATCTGGAACAGAACTTTAGTAAGTTAACTGTTCTTATTCAGGACACAGCATGTTCCCCAAACAATTGAGAAGACATACATCTCCTGACAACTTTACTTCCATTGCCTCGACCTTTATCAGCTGATATTTAAGCTTAATGTAATGAAGTTTTTTTTGCTTTACCACTGGAAGCATCGTGAATTAAATTTTACACATATCTTTTCTTTCTTACTTCCTTGTACAAAGTAAAGGAAGTATTCAAATCACGAACCATTTCGAGTACAATATTGGAACATAAAATATCCATTTTGACCGCTATGGAATACAATTTCACGATGCTTTTGCGTGAGATCTCTGCGTAAGGACAGAATAAAGGACTTCCCCAAAACCAATAAAGAAATATTTAAAATGTATTCAGAAGAGATGTTTTTCGACTTTGTGTTTTCACAGTGCGAGAAACATAGATAGATTTATGCGGGGAAAAATATTCGATGACAAAAGTTTGAAAAGTGAAGCAACCATTTATAGTGATTCGACGTCGTTTCGAGATTTCTGGGCTACGCCGTTTAGGCCAACAAAAGATTATAGAGCTCCTCACTTTGATTCTGTTAAATTAAGTGTCCAGGAACCTAGTGAACTGCTAAGCGAATAATTGAACAATAATAATAAGAACAGGAAACATACACTCAAGAAGGTTAATTTCCCTTTATTCATTCAAAATAGGATTAACAGTCGGCTCATTTCTTCGGGCGTACAGCAATTCCACTTGGGCCTCCCTCAAAAGTTCGAAATAAGAACTGACTAATGACTGACAAAGAGATTTAGCCGAAGCTAACACAATTCTAAAGTAGTTTTGCCGTAATATTCGTAACTAGCCGGCGAACTATCAAAAGGCACGTAATACGGTCGAGCGTAAGAAACCTTAGAGAGACGCAGTCCAAAGGCACACGCGCGCTATTCAGGAATCTTACCTCTCAGTGTCGAAATCAGTGGAACTTGACTTGAATACTCTCTTCCTCATTTGCATTGACCGAGATTTTAAAAACTCATTCTGGTAGAGAGTGGTAAGATGAAGCGAGATAAGACAGGAAAAATTCGCTAAATTAAAATAACTGTTATAAAATTTAAATACAACTTACAAGTTATTACTCTCTTTGCTCTAAAATTAAAGAACTAACCAGCGACTCAAAATGCATTGAAAAATGTTCTGTGTGAGGCTAGGTAACTCTTAAAAGTGTAGTAACGAAATTCTTGAAAAATCCAAGGATAGAAGGTAATAAAAACAACTTTAAAAGCATTTAGTTTTTACCCACTGTTGTTAAGGTCCACATGATAATTTTAATGACGGGATGGAATAACATTTGTTTAATACATACAATGTAAGATGTATATATTATACAAATGCTATACAAATATATATATTTATATATACAATGTATGGTGTATATATTATCAAATCACATAATTAAGGAAAAAGGAACTCAAATATCATAAAACTCAATTATTGTTATTATTATTATTATAAGGGTACAGCCCTGATCCTCCTAGCTGGCACACCACTGGTGTATATCATTGTCTCATAGCTAACTAATATTCATTGGCACCGATCTACAAAAACACAAAAAAAAAATGAAAATAGAAAAGTTGTACATAAATGTCAGAATGCCATTCGAAACAAGAAAATACGCGTAATTTTCATTATATGCGTTTTTAAATTGAACTTCTTCGTTTCTTATATATACATATATATTGTTCTTGTATTTCTTTTGACTGATTTCAATATGTAAAACACTCTAGCTACTTTGATCTGTGTGCTTCTGTTTGTTTGTTTGAGGCATTATCCTTTCCAGAACTGCGGGGAGTTAAGCTTCCAGAGATGTACCCTTCCCCCCGGATTCCAAAAATTCGTGGAAAGCCATTTCGACCATTCTCATCTTCGTACCACTTTGATTTACCGAGATATTCATTAAAAACTCTGAAAACGCTCATTTTCGCACTCATTTTTCTGAGTGGCAACAGTCTCGCGCGCTGGAGATAAAATGCTGCTTTATTCTGAGAAGTGTTGCCACTGCTCGCATTACATCGCAGAATTTATTAATACAAAATTTGCAAGTTTTATAAAATACGAAATAAAAAGTACGTTGCCAAAGTTAAGCATATTATTATTTTAAGGTTTCTGACTTTGAAGAAAGTACATTATTGCATGTCGAAAATTTTTCATTAATGTCAGCATTTTAAATAAATAGCTGCTGTCGGTTTTTGTTTCAAGTTAGTATAATGGACGCGATAGGCTAAGTGCCATATTCTTTCTTCTATTGTTACTGAGAAAATATTGTTATATTGCATTAAATTTAAATCACGACGTCATACGTATTAACCTGAAGTGTCCAAGATTTTGTTTCCTGGTTTGGCATTGGTTGTTGCTTGGAAAGAATGAACTGATTTCCTTCATACTGAAAATGTTTTTATACATTTGCTTTTAAGGGGTACATAGAACTTTTAAAGTTTACTTTGTCTGCAGCCCGTTCATCTGGCGGGTTTTCCCACTAGTTCTGTCTTTAAATTTGATCGATGAATTTAGAACATTTGGAGATAAAGATTTCATTTTGATCTCAAACTCAAATTTGGGAAGTATAAAGTCATTTGCTTAAAATAATTAAAAATACGGAAGAACTCAATTTATGAGTTTTGTTGATCTTTGTTTCAGTCAACTTGTAACATAACTTTCCACTTTGAAACCTATAGCTAATCTATATATCGCAAGCAAATAATTAAGTGTATTTTGGAAAAATAACAAGTGAGTAAATTGAGAATGCATTCATTCAACATGTGAGAAGTTTTTAAAATCATTCAATTTTATATCAGAATTTTAAAATAGTGTGTAATTTAGCTTTGTAAGATAATAATTTTCTAGCTTGTTTAATTAATTTTTTCACCTTGGAACATTTATAATAGCTCTATATAAATTTTCATTTTACAGAGTAACTCGACGAATGGTACAAAAAGTGATGAGTCATGTTTTTCGGGTCATCTGTTTACGTTATATTCTTCGGGTCATCTGCTTCTTCACTCCAAGGTAAGTGCAATATCTTGTTAGCAAAAAAGAATTACTTTACTACTTGCAAATTCCATTGTAAATAAGAATAATATAAAAGAATGAAATTTCCGACAGTGATAATATTAATGATGGCGACTTTCAAAGAATCGCCAAAATGGCTAAAGGAATTAAGCCTGCTATGCCTAAGCCCTGTATCACGTTAAATATTGATATGATACCCTATCTAATAATGCAAATAATCTACATAATCTACCTAATTCTATTTCTGGTGTGGATGCTAATAATAGTGTAAATTCCGGGAAGGCTGTTTATTCTTGTATTGTTAACCCTGACCTTCTGAGTTCTATTACTTGAAATCAGAGGTTCTGAACCATTCGACTAACTCGTACTATCTAAATAAAAGCTGAAATACTTAAGTACCACTGCTGTATTTGACAATGATTATTTTTCAATTTCTCGATAGAAATATTAAAAATAAATATATTTTGCCATTTGCACAACCTATTGGCTATTTGTATTAAATATGCATACATAAAAATATTTTAGATTCAAAATGGGTTACCATTTTTATTATCAAAATTTAAGTTGTAATACTTTAATTCTAAAGTTTAGTGCGCAATTTGGGCCTGTTTAAGAGAGACCAATTTCTTTGTGTCTGGTCTTATTTCAGTTAACTCTAACCGTAAATTAGGATCCACTTTTAATTTTGTTCCGTATTTAATTTTTAAATATAACATGAAAGAAAATTCTTGTTCACACAAAGAGGTTGTGCAAAAAGGCAATAAAAATTCAATAGCTTTATTTGAAATGCCTTTAAAGTTATTTTTCGGTTCAGACAAATGTCAAAATTTGTATTGTTTTTGAAATCTTCAGTTCGAGTTAGATTATAGAAAATTTCTATCAACTTTTCTTTCTCTTCACTAGACGCTTGAATTTATTAGTTAAAAATACTTTTTCTTTGTGCACCATCGGTTCAGAACCCCTGTTTCAAATGATGATAATGTCTAGGCAGGTGTAAGGGTGGAAAAGCAACAACCAACAGCCTGCAAAGCCACAGCAATTATGGTCAAACCTTAGGGTGTAACGTTTTACGCCTTTCTAAAATATTCATTTTGTGAACTATCAGAATGCATGTCGTTTGGTCGCCTGGACGGCGAATTTTTAAAATCTGAGCCGACTTTTACTGAAAATGATCATAGGATCTTGAGTCGGTATTTTCTACATAGTTTAGTAGAACACTGTGTCTTTAACGTGCGCCATAATAAAACCCATTAAAAGGCCTTCTTCGAGGCTTGCCATTGAATTCACCTATCAACATACTCTATTAATATTGCTGCCAATGTACTCTAATAAAACGAAGGTCTACACGATACGATCTGCATTTCAAACCTAAAACCGAATGCAATTTTTGACGACAGCTCTTAATATAAAACTACAAAGTTTATACAGCATAGTGAGCATTTTAATCATTTTCCTTTATTTGTGTCAGCTTACGGTGTTGCCGTTAGGCGATAATTAGTTTTGATTTTAAGCAATTAACTAAATTTCTATTGGATCTCGGTTGTCAAATTGTGGGCATTTAGAAGATGTTCACGTGTAGACTACTTGAAAGCGATTGGTCAAAGCTGTGCTTGACTATTTTCGACGAACTGTTACTTTGTATATCTTACACTTGTAGGCAACAAAACATTACGTGCAAGAAGTAAGAGTCAGTCCTTGCTCACAAGTAAGAAAATGTGTTCACGATGAAAATTAACTTCGGATTTTAATAACATTTGTGTATCGCGAATCAAACATTCTCTTCAGCTAATAGATCTATGCCATTTTGTGTTAATTATCTAATCAAAACTATTATATTTTGATCTACGTAAAACATTTTGTGTAATTTTTCTATCCCTGAAGTGATTCTTCAATGAAGCATTTATACATTTCCGAAATTAGGTTTCACTTTGCATAGTAAGTTATCTCTCACATATCGAGCACGACGTGCCTACATACGCACGATGTTCAGCATATGGCTGGAAGCGATATATAATCTTGTTTAACCTTTTTTGGCATGCCCATAAAACTTCACGGTACTTTTCAGTTATCGGGATCGAATTCATAAATATACTTGTACATGCGTGTATGGATAGGATGTATGTGTGCATGTATATATGTAAGTGCGAATGCATGTATACGCAGACACATGCACACATACGTCATTTATACGCATACATTTAAGAATACGGTAACGATAACAGCAGTGTATCAACTTCACAGCCTAAATAGCAACTTTCGTTGCTTGTGATAGGAAAAAAATGGTAAATGTTACAAACAAAAATGCGCCAGATTCAAATACACCATCGAATGTGTTGTAATTTTTGTGATGGAGACGATAATTGCTTGCAGCAGCGATACTCAACCGGAGGTACGCAAAGAAATAAAGTATTTTTAACGTTTAAATTCCAAAATCTCCTGAAGAAAAAGGTCAATGAAGGTCTCCTGAAGGTCAATATTCATAGAAATTTTCTGTAATCGAACTCTAACTGAATATTTCAAAAATAACGCACTTTTTAACTTTAGGCTGAACCGAATAAAAGAATTTAAAGGCATTTCAAATAAAGCTATGAAATTTTTATTTCCTTTCTGCACAGCCTATTTGCGTGAACAAGGATATTCTTCCATGTTATGTTTAAAAAACGTACAAAACAAAATAAAAAGTGGATCCTAATTTACGGTTTAAGATAAGTGAAATATGACCAGACATAAAGAAATTGGATCTCCCTTAATCAGACCCAAATTTCACACTAAATGTTAAAGTTTTGACGTATTATAACTTAAATTTTGATAATTAAAACGCTAACTAATTTTTAATCTAATATTTTTGTGTGCGTATTTAATACAAGTAGCCAACAGGTTGTGTAAATGGCAAAATATGTATATATATATTTTAGTATTTCTATTGAGAATTTAAAAAATAATCATTGTAAAACGTAGTGCTGGTACTAAAGTTTTCAATTTTGGTTTTGATGGTTCGCGTTGGTTAAAAGTTTGAGGTGGTTCGTCAAAAGGTTGCTGTGGCCGCTGGCTTCGAGAATCTTGCATTAAGATTCCAAGTGCAGTGACGTTTTCTGTGATGATGTACTACTTATTTTGGTTGACCTGTTGAATTATTCTTTAACATCTGCAGGACAAATTTGAAAAAAAAAAAAAAAAAAAAAGTTTTCTTTTGCATCGACACTGATGCGAATACTTGTAATGATAATAATGCTTGATAGTCATGATTCACAGCATCTTGCCGCAGTTGGTACCTGCATTTCACGGCAACGATCAATATCTCGCCTAATGATGACGTCCTATTTGGAATTTACCTAACTCGAAATAATTAAATTTACCTTTGTCAGGTTTCTGAAAACAGTACGTATACAAAAGTAAACCAAAAGGTTTCAAATGTAGTCTTGCGGCATAATATTTGAAGTAGATTTAGTAGAAATATTAACCTTGCGATGACAGTTTTTTCATGCCATTTTCCCTTTTATTACATGTGAGGTATTCCCTACAACCACTGTGTGGAAAGCCAAACTTTACTACTTCAGTGAATAATAATGACATATGTGGGGCTTGGAGTAATTGGATCCACAATTTCTAAAACGAATTCATTTTTTTTAGTACGGAAACTGATATATATTCGTAAGCAGTTCTTCCAGTATTGGGCATGAAGCGGTTAAATAGGATATGCTTAACATTTATACTCTTACGTTGACGGCATGCTGAAAATGAATTAATTGTTAGTTAAAACATGGAGCTTTTCATAGCTATAATCATTTTTGACATATTAGTGTTCCTTTTTTGGCAATATCTCAAAAGCAGTAAGAATTTTGCTTTAAAATAAATTCAAAGTCGTGTTGCTGTAAGAGTTGCAATTTTTGTCAAAAGCATGTTTATTATGACATGCTTATAATGTAGGTCAAAAGTTAAAGGAAATAATAATAAGCAATAAGAATACGTGCAATGTCACCTTGCTTCTCATTGCTATTATCATTATTATTAAGAGTTGTAGTACTTGCGATATACTTAATTTATTATATTTATTTAAAGTTTATAAAAGCGAAGTTAATCCAAAATTAAATGCTGCAGTGCTCATCCGATGTTTGTAAGAATTTAAATGCACTAACTCTTGCTTAAATGTTTTATGTAGAACCCCTACTGTCGTATGTAATACAGAGCCTTCGCAGAAAGACGTTTCGTTTATAAAATACATATATTCAGTATTTTGTAAATAATTATATATCTGTTTACGGGAAATTTTAGCATATTTTAGACAATGTTTAAATACATTTTCTACGAATTATTATGCTTCATACAAAAATGCGGTATAAGAAGGTTTGCTGTAGATCGTAAGAATTGTAATATTCATCATCTTTTACACAATGTAAAGTTCCCTTCCCTTTAGAAATCCATTAAAAGTCGCATCAAGTGCTTACAGCCCAAAAGGACATCTTATAGTTTGTTTAAGGACGTAAAATTAACGTTACGTTTAAAAATACAGTGATATTTCATATCTGATCTCTAATAAAAATACTCACTTTTTATTGGGTACATAAAATACGAACAGATAAAATATATACATGTGTAACGTTTCAGATTTCATTTAGAACATAGCTAATGTCATCATTTTATAATAGAAGAGGCTTGTTATTCATAAGGCCGACATGAGAGAACGAAAAACAAATTTGTGTCGTAGGCTTAGCGAATAACCTATCCGTATTGTTTATTTCGGTATATTTAATTGCCTACAGGCATTCTTCTTTGACTTCAAGAGGCTAAAAAGTATATAGCGTGAAGATGGTTTTCTATTTCGTTGTTGATAAATATTCCTTTACCCTCGCTTGAGCAGCCTGGTTCCTCAAAATATTTCACTTTGTTGCGAGAAATATGACTTTGTCAGCAAATTTTGCTGAGATTTGTTTTCAAGCAAACTTTGGAGATAAATGTCTCGTTTATTTTAGCAAAAACAAAACCTTATTTTCACTTATGCGTATCCATTTGGATATCGGTCCTTGAGCATTTCATATCTTCGTTCTTGTATACCCTCAATAAAATCTCTCGTTCTACTGGGCCGATTGTCGAAAATTAACTTCCGTTTTCCATATCTCGAAAGCGCGACTTAGGATATATATTAGATTTATATATAGCGTTGTTCTAATAATCATGCACATATTGTTTCCCATGTTTCGATTCTACGACTAAACGTATGTCAAAGTGTCAAGTTTTGTAAAAATCATTCGAGTAGTTTTTTAAAAACTTAACTCTCAAACTTTTCTCTCCTCAGTGTTAATTGAAATTGTTATGTATTTTTAATACCTCTTTTTTTATTAAATTTGATGGATTCATTCTTTCAAAATTTAGTTTCAATCCAAATAAATTTGGCAGATATTTTCTGGTTTACTTTTAAATTTTGTACTTTTTAGTAACATTTATAAATTTTTCGGAAAAAAAATTGATTATAACCTATAACAATGGCAAAAGGTTCATACGTTGTAATAAAAAAAAAAGAAAAAAGAAAAAAAAGTTCTAGGCATTCGTGCAAAAAAATAGTTTTTGTATTCAAAATTTCTGAAGATATACGTGAATTTATATATTGGCGCGTTTTGAAATTTGGTAGATCTGTTATAAGTGATAATAACAAATTGAAAAGAAAATAGATTATACATAAATTAACATTTTGCCGAGTGAATTATTGTTGGCACAAACGGAAAAATGTGCACCAGAATAAATGTTTCAATTTCTCGCTAAATTTTTAACCACATTTTACAAAATTTAATATTTAGGCATAATTTGAGTAGTAGAATCGAAATGTGGAAAAATGCCAGCATGTCATTACAGAAAGTCCGCTTTTGTGTCGAAATACATAGATTAGAACAATGTATCAATATAAATCAATACAGAAATTATCCGTACCAGTACAATTTATATTATCAATATAAATGTATTTGCTAAGTCGCGCTTTCGAGTCATGAAAAACCCAAATGAAATTTCGTCAATCGGCCGAGTAGAACGTCCTTTTTTGTGTGCAGAGTGTACCATTTATTACGAATTACTGTACAGACAGTAATCCTAACCTATTTCATGAAATGGTCTTTGTTACCGCATTCTTTTAACCGTAATAAAATTAACCCGAATCCTAGGAGATAACTATGAAGCAGAATCCCTTTCCATAATTATTATTCGTAAAAATATTTCAGTTCTGTTACAGAAGAAAATCGCATTTTTTACAGCCACCTAACGCCAAAATGTATACATAATAGTATTTCTTTCTAATAGTATTTCTTTCTATGCACTGGGAATTACCTAACGCATTTTAATATGAAGTTCGCTATAAAGCAGTTGCACTTTGCGTCTTACTAAATTTTCCAGTGCAGTTAACGTTTCAAGGTTCTGATTTCATTAATACACGGTGTCTGACTCGAAAGAGGTCTCGAGAAAAGTGGGATAAAAATCTTATAATAAAAGGAAACGAAACCAAATTTTTATATTTTATATCTTTATGTTTGAAAAAGGAAAGGACATTAAAAGATGTGCTGGAAATGATTTCTGTACACACAGTTAAACATGGGGCTTTGTGCTCGCGTATGTTGATGCCAGAGTATTGGACGTCAATCCTTCGATTTTTCCTCCCAACCGTCGCTGACTGTTGTGCTGAAGTGCCCGGGTTCGAATCCCGGAGAATGCATGGTTGTTTGTAAATGTATAGTGTCAGTGCGGCACTCTAAATATGCGGCGAGAAAAAAGTCCTCTCGTGTAGATTGGTGAAAGGGCAGAGGGGTGGGAGATCCTCGGACCCTTCCCCCATCGTGGAGTACTCTTCATCAAAATTAGGGGTGGAACTGAGCCAAATCCACTGTCACCTGTTAGGTGCTCAAGGCTGTTGCCAACGACAGGCATAATCTAGCGCTCTTTGCCACGAGGGATTTCGTGGGCCTGTACCTTCAAAACGACCCCATAGAAAAACCTCAAGAGGGATGAAGTCTGGAAAAGTGATTCCATCACGTTCATCTTTGCTATAGATGTGTTGCATGTTGCCCCACCTTGCCAGTAAGCCATGTGTCAGCTCCTAATCACCTATCTGGTTCACAGATTCATGGAAAAGCGCCTGGTACATTTCGCTGGTGACAATAATGTAAAACAATTGGCCTGATGATGCGCGCTGTGGTCACGCACGAAACACACCCACCTTCTGTGAATGAGTGGTTGAAGTGACAAGTGGAACCACGCTTTATCACTCTACCATTTGAAAATGCAACACTGTGTTAAACTGTGTGTACAGGTGGGAGGAGGTCACCTCTTCTAATGCATTTCCTTCTCTCATAAGATATTTATCAAGCTTTTCCAAGGCGATTGGGACACACTGTACTATAGTTGATACTAAATAAAAAAATATTAACAGTGTTTCTTAGCGTTATTTGAACATGTTGTTTCATTCTTTTATTTACGCAGATTAAATATTCTATTAGAGTACTATGATTTATGGATCCATCTTAGGAAAAAACGCAAATTAATAAATTTAGTTAATAAATTAATCCTCAATGAAGCCTGTTCGCTGGAACTCAAATTCCGAACCAAACTACCAGTGTTCAGCGGCATTTGCCGCTCGGCCGCACATCTGGATTAAACACTGAAATTTTGTCAGCTCTACTTCAATAAAAAATAGCGGCACAGCTTTAGTATAGCCCACCTGGAATTTTAAACAAAAAAAATATCACCAAGAGCGGCGATAAATGATATGATCTGGTAACCCATAACGCAATGTAAACAAGAGGATGGAATTACGGTTACAGCTAATTTAGTAGTCAGTTACATTTATTCAATTTCAATACAAATTACCGACATATCCGTTTACTCAAAGTTTAATGCACGTGCCCTGTATTCTTATTTTTCCGGTATAGATTTCTCTTAAAATTTGTCTCACGCTGCGTTGCAGGAGGAAATACAACATTTTAAATTAGAATTCTACTAAAATTAATATCAAAATACACAATTCGTAACACTGTTATTGGCGATTGTTTAACGCTCAGATACCGTGAATACTATTTTGTATATATATTTTTGGCTACTTGAGGTGATATTTTTGCGTTCAGTTATTGCTTGCTCTAAAACTGCTGTTAGTGATGTTGTAATTAAATATCAGGAGATTATAAAGGAAAATTTAAGGTGGGAGTTTTCAAACAAGCGTAAAATTTTGGGAACAGATATTTTATGTATGAATTAACAATAGAGTATGAACTTTTTAGAGGATTTTTGATGGATTGTCGATTATTGAAGGATAACGTTTTCTGTGAAAAATGTAAGATACCATGCTGGTTAGTTAGTCAGAAAAAGTCATCGAATGGTAGTATTTGCAAGAAATGTACGGCTTAGAAATCAATTAGGCTAGGATCTTGATTCGCCTGTAGTAAGCACAATTTTTCTAGAAACTTTTTTTTTTTTTTTTCTAACGCGAATCAATGGAGTTGCTTATGCGCGAATTTCTGCAATTCTCTGATTTCTTTTAAGTGAAAGCAGATATGAGCAATGCAGAGTTTATTCAATTTCTGATTTTTAAGTTAAAATAGATTGATGTGTACATGGGCAGAGCACTACAGACCAGGCTTCCGGCCTCAGGTATAACCAATCGGAATAGTGCCTGACCTGTAGAAATTATCTACTATCTACTTCCGCCACTGCCAGGGCGATCCCCGCAAACCAGCGGCATTTATTGAGTCTAAGTCAGAAGTTACCGATTCACAGTAATGGTTGTTACAATGGCACCTTTGCAGACGTTGTCTGCTACATGAAAAGATGTAAGTGCTGTACTGAGCTGAGTATTATTCATACGCGCGTGTAATTACAATTGCTCTGATTGTGTAATGTTCCATCGGCAGTAATGGGTTAAGAGCACACTGCATGAAATTTAGTACATTGAGTTAGTAAGGTGTCCGGACTTCACTACAAATCGTTATTGGTGAACTTGGCTTAATCTATGCTGCGTATCTGTCCGTGTCACATACTAAAGACATACTGTACATACATACATACATAGCATGATGATATACATAGCATGAAGATTACATACATAGCATGAAGATTATACATAGCACTAAAAATTACACATAGCATTAAAAAAAATATACATTGCATCAACATTATTACTGTTTTGCTCAATGAACAAATTATATAACTTACTATCCGCACAAATATACTCATTAGTAGCTGTGCACACAGAATATTATAAACATTAAATAGGTCCTAGCAGCCACACGTTATTTACATATTACATAATATATGCGTTTCATAATATGCGCTTACATAATATATAGGATTATAAGATAAATAATTAAATACTCGAATGCAGAACATTGCAAATTTGAATAGGTAAGTAAATGAATGATACTGAGATACATTAATAACGATTAATAGTGAGTAACTAAAGAATAGTATTTAATACTAAAGCTCATAAGTGCATAACAAAGTTCGCAAATAGTACTATAAGTTTCAAAATTTCTTAATTTAATGCAAAACATACAGCTGTGTTTCAGGAATTTTGTGCGGAAATCGAAATGATGCAACTATCTTATAACTATTAATACTAAGTAAGCGCATGATAAATTCTAGATTAGATATGCTTGCTTAGTAGGTTACACACGATTTGCAATAAGGCATAATTACATAGCAGTAAAATAATAAAGAATATAGGGAAGTGCTATGGCTGACATGACTTAGTGCGCATTTTGATTACATGACACTTCTTGGTAATATGCAATAAAAACATAAGAGATAAAAAATGGCAACATACTGAGATGAATGAGTACTAAGAATGAAGTTTCTGAGTACAGTAAGCAAAGCACAGAATACCATGGTACAATGATTAAACAAGCATGAAATTTTTGTACAACTGGCAACACATATTATTGATACGCATACAGGATCTTGCTTACATTACTTATGGCAATGCTTAAATATACATAATATAATACATTCTTAAGATAATTTGCTTATGAAACATACTTATAAGAGTGTCAGTTCATTACTTAATGCTGATGGGAATCCACTTACATATATATATACGTTGGATTATGTATTTTACTACATTCAATTTAAGTGGAAGGCATAAGATTACGATTATAATGATTAAATTAATATATTAGACACGTTAATGTGTTGACAACATATACTGTAGTTACAAAATTCAGATTAAAATGAAAGCATATGATATCAATTATAATAATTAAGTTAATACTATAAACACATCGAGGATGATTATTACAGTCAAGTAAAAGTCACATAAAGTGTAGTATTTAAGGTAATACGTTAAATGCATCTAACGAATAGGATAAGAGTATGATGAAAATAATATGGACATAACAGTAGCAAACAGATATTACTTATCTGGTAGCAGGGTTATGCGCTGGGAGGTATTAGGTGACAAATGAAAAGTGTACCCTGCAGAACTTGATGATCTTGTGAAGCTTAAAGCACGCACCCCTCCGTTCTAGTAGCACTTTTGTCCATTCCCTCCAATATCTATCTGAAGGAGGACGCATGTGGTGCGCCTCTGTCAATCTGCATGTAAATGCATAATGGTCTGGCGTTCCGATTAGTCCACATTCACAGAGATCATAGTCTCTAAGTCCAAATCTGTGTAGGTAATCAGGAAACGGGCCGTGCCCAGAGAGGAACGTAGTCAATGAAGATGAGTTGGAGAAGACAAGGTCTGTAACTTTTGGGATAAATTTATACGTCCTTCGACCTGTCCGGGAAGTATCCCATCTCTGCTGCCATTCTGCGTAAAGGTCGCCGCGTGTAATCTTTTTGAGATAAGAGGAAGGCAGAGGTAGAGCATGTTCTGGCAGGAAGATACCCGAAGCCGCTTGTTTTGCCTGTTCATCCGCCAGCTCGTTGCCGACTACACCTGTGTGCGCTGGTACCCAGCTAATGATGGGACGATAATTGAGTGGGAGGTTGACTAATGCCCTTTGTATGTTGAGTACGAAGGGGTCTCGGCTGGCTGGTCCTTCTATGGCGGCTATGCTCGACAGTGAGTCACTATAGATATAGACAGTTTCTTGGTGACTATATGAGAGATCGATTGCTTTTTTAATAGCTGAACAATTCAGCTTGGTAGACTGTGTTGTTCGGATTGAGTCTACGTTTCCAGCGGTATTTGATTTCTCCATCGATCATTGTGCATAAGCCGCATCCAGTGCCATCCTTTGTTTTGGAACCATCCGTGTAGATGGCTATTGAGTTCTGCCGACAGAGAAGTGTCTGCGTGTATATATTTTCCGCGAGGTTATGCTGGGCTGGGTGGCAGGGATAGTCAAAGATCTTGTGCATATACTCCGAGGTATGCAAGTTCCTGTTCCAGAGTTTATAGTCTTTCCCAAGTCGGAGAGTATTGGAGATGGCCGCCTCTCGCTCTGCCACCAAGTCTAGTGGTGGTATCCCTGTTAGGACTTGCAGTGCCGCTGTTGAAGTTGTCCTGTATCCTCTGCTTATTTGCAAAAGGTGTGGGCGTTGGAGTGAGTTAAGTAGGCGCCTCTCTTGTACCGTTAGATGTTTTGCCCAAATGCCGGATCCGTATAAAACTATGGCCTGAGTAACGGTGAGATACCAATGTTTTAGCAGTTTCGATGAAATGCCCCAGGTTGGAGCCGCTGTTCTCTGCATGTAATTTTTAAGACTGTCTGTTTTTATTTTTAGATACTGAAGATACGGAAGCCAGGATAACCTTGAGTCAATGATTAAGCCCAAGTATTTGAGTTGTTTAACTATCTTGATGGGGTTGCCATAAAGTTTGATGGATGGATTCCTTTTGAGAGGTCTTTTGGCGCCTATGAGCAAAGCTTGGGATTTTGAGGCAGAGATCGTGATCTTGTGGTCCCTTGCCCAGAAGCTAAACTTGTCGAGGTAGAATTGCGCTGTCATTTCTAATTTGGATCTTCCATGGACTATAATCAAGAAGTCGTCCGCGTAGGCCAGTATGTCACAGTCCTGGCAATTGTCATCAAATTCCTTGAAGATTGAGTTGGCAACTATCGACCAAAGTACTGGTCCAAGGCATGAGCCCTGGGGGCATCCTTTCTTTAGGTGATGTCTGACTATACCATCGTTCGCTGTATACTGGAGTGTGCGATCGCTGAGGTAACTATGAATTAGCTCTTGTAGTTCTGCCGGGCAGTTCATCTGAGATAAAGCCTGTATAACGTCTGGCCACCACAGGGAGTCAAATGCTCCCTGGATGTCCAGACTAATGATCAAGGAGTGGTGCCCCTTGTTTTTCTGTTGCACTCTATCAAGTTCATTAACTTGGAGATGGCGTGTTCTGTAGAAAGTCCTCCTCGGAAGCCAAATTGCCTGGGGTCTATGGAATTGTTTCTTTGTAGGAAAAAATTTAGTCTTCCAAGTACTACCCTTTCTAGCAGCTTGCCAAACGAGGGGATGAGACATATTGGCCTGTAGGATGTGGGTTGTTGTGGATCTTTGCCCGTTTTATGGAAGAGTGCTACCTCTGCATTTTTGGTCGATTTCGGAAAGTGTCTATTCTTCCAACAGGCACCGATGTACTCTTCGACTAGGTCAGGCGCAAAAGCATAAATCATGCGTATTACGGCATTGTCTAGCCCGTCCGGGCCTGGTGCCTTCTTTGTGTTTAGGTGTTTGACGATAGCCTCTATCTCATGCCTAGTAGGAGGGGGTTCCAAAGAAGTCTGATATCTGGTGAAGTTATTGAATGAAGTTCTTATCTCTGATTGCGCAAGGTTGTCATCTGTCGTGGTGGGTCTTCTTTGAAGAGTGACTTAAGTATGTAGCTGATTGCTTCGGTTGCACTAGTGGCTGTTGGAGCTATTGACAGGGGGATTTGTGTTGGTCTAAAGACCTTGTTGGTTGCAATCTTGAAAACCTTGTCGTATTTCTCAACGGTGCGAGAGCAGTATTCGCGCCAGGAGTCTTGCTTGGCTATAGAGATCTGTCGCTTATATTGCGCTTGTTGTATTTTGTAACGGGCGAAGAGTGTCCTGCGGACCATTGGCTCCTGTGTGGATTGAGCTTGCCGTCTCAGTTTTCTGAGTTTGCTCCGTTCCTGTGACAATTGGGGTGTCCACCATGAGGCTGATGTCCGAATTTTAATTTTTTTGTCTTGAAAGTCTTGCGGCAGGCATCAGTGCATTGGTCAATTAATTGGTCATAGGCTTTGTCTAGAGCTGCTCTGGTCGTGCTATTCTGAAGTGCTGTTTTAATAGAGGGGATGAAGGGAGAAAGGTGTTGTTCCAGTTTTTGTGTCCCACCATATGCCGTCTTAAATCTTTGTTTAATTACAATGCTGCGTGGGGATTGCAAGTTAAACATGATAGCTTGATGGTCACTAAGAGAAGGGAAGTCTGCTACTGTCCAGGCTGCAATATGTGAGGATAGCTGTGGTGTTGCCAAAGAGAGATCAGGCCAGCCTCTGGCACGTATTGTGTCAAAGGTGGGAGGGGAGTCGCTTTTATTGAGGATGACCAATCCATGAGAACTTATGAAATCTATGACAGGAAAGGAGCGAGGACTGTCTGTTGGTGAGCCCCAAAGGCGGTTAGCAGCGTTAAAATCCCCGCAGATCAGGATGTGGGTTAGAGGAGTATGGTGTAAGAAGTCAAGTTCAGTTAGGAGGTCGTTGATACTGAGACTAGGGGGAAAGTAGCATGAAATGACCATGAGGCTTCCCTCTATTGAGTCCAGAATGATGGCAATTGTGTGGTTTGTCGTTCTCCAGACCATGGGATTCATTGCACCGTTATAGACGATCATAGCTAGCTTGTTATGGGAAAGAAAAATTTTGTTGTGTGAAGTTGAGCCAACTGGAAGACCTTCTTTAGTAATATAAACCTCTTGAAAGATACCTAAGTCCGCCTGCTGTTGGAATTGGACATGCAGCATGTGACTTGTGGCTACTGAGGATCTTTGTAAGTTACATTGTATGACTTTGAGAACTGGAATTCTTGATCTTTGGGTGTTATCTAATTGTTGTCCTGCTGTCCGCAGGAGTTTCTGGACCGCAGTCCTGTATACAGGACATTGTCTTGAACTAGCCGCGTGGTGGCAGTCGTGATCTGTACCTTGTTGCTGATTTGCCAATGTGCAGTTTTTGCATATAGGATGCTCCTTGCAGGATCCTATGGGCATGGAATGTGGGCCTGCGCACTGCACACAAGAGGGTTGTTCTTGGCAATTCCTGCTGATGTGGCCTAGACCTTGACAGTTGAAGCAACGAGGGACACGGAGGTATCTTCTAAAAGGGCAGGAGAAGAAGCCTAAGTAGATGCGGCCGCTAGATCCAAGCCTGTTGAAGTAGTCCCTATCCAATTGGATAATCCAGTTATTCTTGGAGTTGGATTGGTGTAGGGGAGTTCTTGGGTGGATAGTCCCTACTTTGTTGGACGGGAGATGTAACTCAAATGCCGTAACGATGTCTTTTGTAGTGAATTCTTCCGGTGCACCAAAGAGGATTATCGACTCTCTTCTTGGCTTTGGCTCTCGAAGGGTGAGTGAATCTTTTAAAGATGGTACTTGTTCTATTGAACTTTTCAGCTTGAGTAATTGCTCGCGGGTGTTACACCTGACTAAAAGCTCTTTGGATCTTGTGGTGCGAATCTGCTCTATAGGGATGCCCAATCTAGAGGGGTTTAGCTGAGAAGTAAGCTGCTTTTGGATGGCAATCGGGGAAGTGGTGGAATCTATGGGGGCTAGAAGTAGGACGTTGTCCGACAGCTTTTTCTGTGGCCGTTTCTTTTTCCGTTGAATCAAGGTGAATGGACCTCCCTCGTCTTCTTGAACTTCCTGCTGTGCCTCTGCAGTGGTGGGGAGATGAGAGGAGGTTGGAACAGAAACTACACCTGACCTTAGAAAATCTACATCTACTTCCGCCACTGCCAGGGCGAGCCCCGCAAACCAGCGGCATTTATTGAGTCTAAGTCAGAAGTTTACCGATTCACAGTAATGGTTGTTACAATGGCACCTTTGCAGACGTTGTCTGCTACATGAAAAGATGTAAGTGCTGTACTGAGCTGAGTATTATTCATACGCGCGTGTAATTACAATTGCTCTGATTGTGTAATGTCCATCGGCAGTAATGGGTTAAGAGCACTGCATGAAATTTAGTACATTGAGTTAGTAAGGTGTCCGGACTTCACTACAAATCGTTATTGGTGAACTTGGCTTAATCTATGCAGCGTATCTGTCCGTGTCACATACTAAAGACATACTGTACATACATACATACATGATGATATACATAGCATGAAGATTATACATAGCACTAAAAATTACACATAGCATTAAAAAAATATACATAGCATCAAACATGTATTACTGTTTTGCTTAGAACAATGAACAAATGAACAAGTATATAACTTACTATCCGCACAAATATTGTACTCATTAGTAGCTGTGCACACAGAATATTATAAACATTAAATAGGTCCTAGCAGCCACACGTTATTTACATATTACATAATATATGCGTTTCATAATATGCGCTTACATAATAATAATACTCGAATGCAGAACATTGCAAATTTGAATAGGTAAGTAAATGAATGATACTGAGATACATTAATAACAATTAATAGTGAGTAACTAAAGAATAGTTTTTAATACTAAAGCTCATAAGTGCATAACAAAGTTCGCAAATAGTACTATAAGTTTCAAAATTTCTTAATTTAATGCAAAACATACAGCTGTGTTTCAGGAATTTTGTGCGGAAATCGAAATGATGCAACTATCTTATAACTATTAATACTAAGTAAGCGCATGATAAATTCTAGATTAGATATGCTTGCTTAGTAGGTTACACGATTTGCAATAAGGCATAATTACATAGCAGTAAAATAATAAAGAATATAGGGAAGTGCTATGGCTGACATGACTTAGTGCGCATTTTGATTACATGACACTTCTTGGTAATATGCAATAAAAACATAAGAGATAAAAATGGCAACATACTGAGATGAATGAGTACTAAGAATGAAGTTTCTGAAGTAGTACCAGTAAGCAAAGCACAGAATACCATGGTACAATGATTAAACAAGCATGAAATTTTGTACAACTGGCAACACATATTATTGATACGCATACAGGATCTTGCTTACATTACTTATGGCAATGCTTAAATATACATAATATAATACATTCTTAAGATAATTTGCTTATTGAAACATACTTATAAGAGTGTCAGTTCATTACTTAATGCTGATGGGAATCCACTTACATATATATACGTTGGATTATGTATTTACTACATTCAATTTAAGTGGAAGGCATAAGATTACGATTATAATGATTAAATTAATATATTAGACACGTTAATGTGTTGACAACATATACTGTAGTTACAAAATTCAGATTAAAATGAAAGCATATGATATCAATTATAATAATTAAGTTAATACTATAAACACATCGAGGATGATTATTACAGTCAAGTAAAAGTCACATAAAGTGTAGTATTTAAGGTAATACGTTAAATGCATCTAACGAATAGGATAAGAGTATGATGGAAAATAATATGGACATAACAGTAGCAAACAGATATTACTTATCTGGTAGCAGGGTTATGCGCTGGGAGGTATTAGGTGACAAATGAAAAGTGTACCCTGCAGAACTTGATGATCTTGTGAAGCTTAAAGCACGCACCCCTCCGTTCTAGTAGCACTTTTGTCCATTCCCTCCAATATCTATCTGAAGGAGGACGCATGTGGTGCGCCTCTGTCAATCTGCATGTAAATGCATAATGGTCTGGCGTTCCGATTAGTCCACATTCACAGAGATCATAGTCTCTAAGTCCAAATCTGTGTAGGTAATCAGGAAACGGGCCGTGCCCAGAGAGGAACGTAGTCAATGAAGATGAGTTGGAGAAGACAAGGTCTGTAACTTTTGGGATAAATTTATACGTCCTTCGACCTGTCCGGGAAGTATCCCATCTCTCTGCTGCCATTCTGCGTAAAGGTCGCCGCGTGTAATCTTTTTGAGATAAGAGGAAGGCAGAGGTAGAGCATGTTCTGGCAGGAAGATACCCGAAGCCGCTTGTTTTGCCTGTTCATCCGCCAGCTCGTTGCCGACTACACCTGTGTGCGCTGGTACCCAGCTAATGATGGGACGATAATTGAGTGGGAGGTTGACTAATGCCCTTTGTATGTTGAGTACGAAGGGGTCTCGGCTGGCTGGTCCTTCTATGGCGGCTATGCTCGACAGTGAGTCACTATAGATATAGACAGTTTCTTGGTGACCATATGAGAGATCGATTGCTTTTTTTAATAGCTGACAATTCAGCTTGGTAGACTGTGTGTGTTCGGATTGAGTCTACGTTTTCCAGCGGTATTTGATTTCTCCATCGATCATTGTGTATAAGCCGCATCTCGTGCCATCCTTTGTTTTGGAACCATCCGTGTAGATGGCTATTGAGTTCTGCCGACAGAGAAGTGTCTGCGTGTATATATTTTCCGCGAGGTTATGCTGGGCTGGGTGGCAGGGATAGTCAAAGATCTTGTGCATATACTCCGAGGTATGCAAGTTCCTGTTCCAGAGTTTATAGTCTTTCCCAAGTCGGAGAGTATTGGAGATGGCCGCCTCTCGCTCTGCCACCAAGTCTAGTGGTGGTATCCCTGTTAGGACTTGCAGTGCCGCTGTTGAAGTTGTCCTGTATCCTCTGCTTATTTGCAAAAGGTGTGGGCGTTGGAGTGAGTTAAGTAGGCGCCTCTCTTGTACCGTTAGATGTTTTGCCCAAATGCCGGATCCGTATAAAACTATGGCCTGAGTAACGGTGAGATACCAATGTTTTAGCAGTTTCGATGAAATGCCCCAGGTTGGAGCCGCTGTTCTCTGCATGTAATTTTTAAGACTGTCTGTTTTTATTTTTAGATACTGAAGATACGGAAGCCAGGATAACCTTGAGTCAATGATTAAGCCCAAGTATTTGAGTTGTTTAACTATCTTGATGGGGTTGCCATAAAGTTTGATGGATGGATTCCTTTTGAGAGGTCTTTTGGCGCCTATGAGCAAAGCTTGGGATTTTGAGGCAGAGATCGTGATCTTGTGGTCCCTTGCCCAGAAGCTAAACTTGTCGAGGTAGAATTGCGCTGTCATTTCTAATTTGGATCTTCCATGGACTATAATCAAGAAGTCGTCCGCGTAGGCCAGTATGTCACAGTCCTGGCAATTGTCATCAAATTCCTTGAAGATTGAGTTGGCAACTATCGACCAAAGTACTGGTCCAAGGCATGAGCCCTGGGGGCATCCTTTCTTTAGGTGATGTCTGACTATACCATCGTTCGCTGTTATACTGGAGTGTGCGATCGCTGAGGTAACTATGAATTAGCTCTTGTAGTTCTGCCGGGCAGTTCATCTGAGATAAAGCCTGTATAACGTCTGGCCACCACAGGGAGTCAAATGCTCCCTGGATGTCCAGACTAATGATCAAGGAGTGGTGCCCCTTGTTTCTGTTGCACACTCTATCAAGTTCATTAACTTGGAGATGGCGTGTTCTGTAGAAAGTCCTCCTCGGAAGCCAAATTGCCTGGGGTCTATGGAATTGTTTCTTTGTAGGAAAAAATTTAGTCTTCCAAGTACTACCCTTTCTAGCAGCTTGCCAAACGAGGGGATGAGACATATTGGCCTGTAGGATGTGGGTTGTTGTGGATCTTTGCCCGTTTTATGGAAGAGTGCTACCTCTGCATTTTTGGTCGATTTCGGGAAGTGTCTATTCTTCCAACAGGCACCGATGTACTCTTCGACTAGGTCAGGCGCAAAAGCATAAATCATGCGTATTACGGCATTGTCTAGCCCGTCCGGGCCTGGTGCCTTCTTTTGTTTTAGGTGTTTGACGATAGCCTCTATCTCATGCCTAGTAGGAGGGGGTTCCAAAGAAGTCTGATATCTGGTGAAGTTATTGAATGAAGTTCTTATCTCTGATTGCGCAAGGTTGTCATCTGTCGGTGGGTCTTCTTTGAAGAGTGACTTAAGTATGTAGCTGATTGCTTCGGTTGCACTAGTGGCTGTTGGAGCTATTGACAGGGGGATTTGTTGGTCTAAAGACCTTGTTGGTTGCAATCTTGAAAACCTTGTCGTATTTCTCAACGGTGCGAGAGCAGTATTCGCGCCAGGAGTCTTGCTTGGCTATAGAGATCTGTCGCTTATATTGCGCTTGTTGTATTTTGTAACGGGCGAAGAGTGTCCTGCGGACCATTGGCTCCTGTGTGGATTGAGCTTGCCGTCTCAGTTTTCTGAGTTTGCTCCGTTCCTGTGACAATTGGGGTGTCCACCATGAGGCTGATGTCCGAATTTTAATTTTTTTGTCTTGAAAGTCTTGCGGCAGGCATCAGTGCATTGGTCAATTAATTGGTCATAGGCTTTGTCTAGAGCTGCTCTGGTCGTGCTATTCTGAAGTGCTGTTTTAATAGAGGGGATGAAGGGAGAAAGGTGTTGTTCCAGTTTTTGTGTCCCACCATATGCTGTCTTAAATCTTTGTTTAATTACAATGCTGCGTGGGGGATTGCAAGTTAAACATGATAGCTTGATGGTCACTAAGAGAAGGGAAGTCTGCTACTGTCCAGGCTGCAATATGTGAGGATAGCTGTGGTGTTGCCAAAGAGAGATCAGGCCAGCCTCTGGCACGTATTGTGTCAAAGGTGGGAGGGAGTCGCTTTTTATTGAGGATGACCAATCCATGAGAACTTATGAAATCTATGATAAGGAAAGGAGCGAGGACTGTCTGTTGGTGAGCCCCAAAGGCGGTTAGCAGCGTTAAAATCCCCGCAGATCAGGATGTGGGTTAGAGGAGTATGGTGTAAGAAGTCAAGTTCAGTTAGGAGGTCGTTGATACTGAGACTAGGGGGAAAGTAGCATGAAATGACCATGAGGCTTCCCTCTATTGAGTCCAGAATGATGGCAATTGTGTGGTTTTGTCGTTCTCCAGACCATGGGATTCATTGCACCGTTTATAGACGATCATAGCTAGCTTGTTATGGGAAAGAAAAATTTTGTTGTGTGAAGTTGAGCCAACTGGAAGACCTTCTTTAGTAATATAAACATCTTGAAAGATACCTAAGTCCGCCTGCTGTTGGAATTGGACATGCAGCATGTGACTTGTGGCTACTGAGGATCTTTGTAAGTTACATTGGATGACTTTGAGAACTGGAATTCTTGATCTTTGGATCTTTGGGTGTTATCTATTGTTGTCCTGCTGTCCGCAGGAGTTTTTGGACCGCAGTCCTGTATACAGGACATTGTCTTGAACTAGCCGCGTGGTGGCAGTCGTGATCTGTACCTTGTTGCTGATTTGCCAATGTGCAGTTTTTGCATATAGGATGCTCCTTGCAGGATCCTATGGGCATGGAATGTGGGCCTGCGCACTGTACACAAGAGGGTTGTTCTTGGAAATTCCTGCTGATGTGGCCTAGACCTTGATAGTTGAAGCAACGAGGGACACGGAGGTATCTTCTAAAGGGCAGGAGAAGAAGCCTAAGTAGATGCGGCCGCTAGATCCAAGCCTGTTGAAGTAGTCCTATCCAATTGGATAATCCAGTTATTCTTGGATTGGATTGGTGTAGGGGGTGCGAGGTGTGCAATTATAGGATGTTTTTTTAAGTGAAAATAGATCGATGTGTACATGGGCAAAAGCCAATGTAGTGCGCAATGCCGAGGTTGTGCGCGGTGCCTAGTTTGTGCTATATAGGATGTTTTTTTAAGTGAAAATAGATCGATGTGTACATGGGCAGAGCCAATGTAGTGCGCAATGCCGAGGTTGTGCAATTCTCTGATATTTTTAAGGTGGAAATAGATGGATGTGTACATGGAACCGAGCTTTGATGTTTTTCGGGCGAATATGGATCGTTGTTTACAAAGGAAAACGAGATAATGTGTGATGACGAGCTGTAATGTAACGTATTTTATATGCAATGTTTAACATATCGTTTGTGTATTTTAAATTTGTATTGTTGTTTTAATTGTGAATTATATTTAAGACATCATTTTTCATTTAAATTGTATTTTAATGTTTTGGTTTTGATATGTTTATAATGCTTTGCGACTTACGATATATATCGATAGCCCGACGATCTACCCAACAGTAGCAAAACTGTAAACTTTGACCCTATAAGTAACTTTTACCTCATTATTATAATACGTAGTGTTTGCAATCGCAATCGCACTTGATAATATGAGTTCTTTGATAATACAGTGTCTCACAAAAGGGATGGGACACTTGTGCTTTACAAAAGGAAACTGTAATAAAATAAATTAAAAAAACATGTAAAAATTTTTTGTGGGTGTGTTTCATACTTAAATTTAGTAACAATTATTACATCACATACATTTTCTCAAAATATTAATTTAATAAAAATACATTTGTTTAGAACGGAGCAAAAAATGGCTCGCATAAGTGATGGGACACCATTAGATACTACTACGTACTATGCAACAAAAATCGTCTGAAGTAAGCAATAAAAATATTTTTTTGGGGTTTTTATTTTTACTCAAAGCAATTGGCAATAATTTATCGCAATCGTCTGCAGTATGTCTCTCCAGTTTGTTTTGGAATTTTTGTGTTTTTTATCCTCTGTGCAGCCATGAATGCTAAACGAAAAGAAACTTTGCCTGAAATTCGAAAATTAGTTATTAAGTTGCATATTGAACGTGGAAATTCTATTAGATAAACTGCTAAAACCGTTAACCTGAGTCATTCAACAGTTTTTAATATCATTAAACGATATAAAAAGAATCATATGATTCAGGATAAAGAAGACCTGGCCGACCATCAAAGCTATCCAATGGACTAAAGCGAATTATCGTTCGAAATATTAAAAAAAATCCAAGAATGAGTGCTCCCAAAGTTGCTGCTGATTTACAAGCATTATATGGAGTAATTGTTAATCCTGAGACTATTGGAAGAGTAATTCGATTTGCTGGATATCACGGTAGAGCAGCTAGGAAAAAATTCTTCATGAGTGAAAAGAAAGAAACCTCAGACTGGCTTTCGCAAAATCCAACATAAATAAGAATTCTGATTACTGGAATGAAGTTATATTTGCTGATGAGAGTAAATTTAATATATTTGATTCTGACGGTAAAATCTTGGTGTGGAGAAAACCCAGGAAGAATTTCGAAACACAATTTAAAACAACAATTAAAATCGGTGCTTCAAGAAGAATGGGGTAAAATCACTCCAGAAATCGCAAAAAAAAATTAGTCGAATCCATCCCAAGAAGATTAAATCATGTTTTAAAAGTAAAAGGAAATCCAACAAAATATTAAAACCTTTTATAAAGTAAAATTTTTGGATAAATATTTGATGGAAAAGTAAGTGTCCCATCACTTATGTGAGCCATTTTTTGCTTCGTTCTAAACAATTGTATTTTTATTAAATTGATATTTTAATATTTTGAGAAAATGTATGTTATGTAGTAATTGTTACTAAATTTAAGTATGAAAACACCCACAAAAAATTTTTACATGTTTTTTTTTGTTTTAATTTATTTTACTACAGTTTCCTTTTGTAAAGCACAAGTGTCCCATCACTTTTGTGAGACACTGTATGTGTGTGTGTATGTGAAACATTGCTTAGTGTTCCTAATTTGTAGTATTTATTTTCTTATAATATTTTCTTTCATTGCGAGAAATTAAATTTTTTATTTATTTATGTGTAGAATTCTAGTATGCCTGCCTACAGAGAATATAATGTGATTTAGAAATTTAAGAACCTGTTTTTCATTGATGTGAAGTTTAAAATTTTTAGAAAATAATTAAAATTGTCTACTTATTGGTATATAAGGGATTATGTTGTTACGTAGCAAAACGTTAATTTGTAAATATGATAAAACTGATATGTTCCAGAGTATTAATTAAAAAAAACTTTTTTTTATTTGTATAAATGCTAAAGCTTAAAAATCTTTGAAAATATGGAAGCTGTATGAAATACAAGTATGAGAGACTGCGACGTTCTTTATCGTTGTAATAACTGGTAGAATTCGCTTACTGTATCATGATAATTTTAAATATAAAACAATTTATTATACTTATTTTCAGTTACGCCTAAGCTCAGAAATGTAAATTTAAAGAATTTGATGTTAATTTACAATAATAAACAATTCATTATTTTTTTTTAAAGAGAAAATACAAATTACGCGTAGCATGGAGAATACATTGTGACGTCACACCAAATTATTTATTAAAAGGTGAAATAGCTAAAGGTTTCCGGTATTGTTTTTAAAATTACATCCTTTTAACCTTAATCATTTCTTAATATTTCTTTCTCTTAAAACCGTGTATAACAGTCATAAACTTATTTCTATTATCCACGATTTCTGGTGAAATCAAGATGGCTACCATTTTTTTAAACACGGAGTTTCGTCGAAAATCTGGATGGCAACCATTTTTCAAAACAACGTATTTCATGTGCTTTGGCGCCAAACCAAATTCGCCAAACTTTGAAGGTGGGCTATACTAAAGCTGTTCCAAAATAGCTTCTTTACAACATATAACTATATTCTTCCTGTGATTTTTAACGATTTTTCATCAAATCTTTAGAAATTTTAGTCGGTCCATGGATATGTTCAATTAAATGCTCCTTCGAACTCATATTTCTGATAAGAAGTTTTGTTGCTGACAGACATAATTCTGAAAAGAGATGCTTATGCATAATGCTGTTTATAACGTTCCTCAATACATTGTCTCGCCATAATGTCGAGGAACCTAGTGAAATAAGTAGCGACATATCGCTGAGTTCAAATAGTTGTTACAGAGACTTGGGAAGGGTTAAAGTACCCTTTTATTCACTCTAAGAAATAATAACAGACCGCCCCTTCTCGGGCTTACAGGAATGCCTTCACTCGAGCTCTTAAATCAGTATAAGAAAATAAGAAACTAATCTAATTCTAAACTAAATAGATTTAGCCGAAGCTCTATACACAGATACCTAACGTAGTGGGCTTTTACATTAAAATAGCCGGCGATTCTCAACAGGCACGTAATAATGCAGCCGAGCGTATTAGATTCAAGAACAAAGTAGCCAGAAGGCAAACACGCGCCAGTAAGGACTCTTAAGCCTCAATGTGAATTGAACTATCCTTTAAATACTTTTAACTCATTTGCATTCAACGCGATTCTAAAACCTCGTTCTGGTAGAGAGTTGTAAGTGGAAAACAAGAATTGAAAGGAAAGGGTTTCAAAGTTAAAGAGAACTGTTAAAAAAATAAAATTATCCTTACAGGTTGATATAAATAATGCATAATAATAAGAAAAAATACGATTAATTCTCAATTAAAAGCTTTTTAAAAGACTCCTCAGATACGGATATGGGTTATGAAGTTGCTTATGTGGCTCCGAAGGTGCCCTAATAAGCTAGATAACGAAAGCATTCGAGGGCACATGGCTTTGACGACCCAGCAGGTGAAACGTCGAAGAACGGTCAAAAACGTTACGCTGTCTCGTATTCTTTAGTAACATAAACTCACGAGCTGTAGAAAGATTGTAGAGGAATTATCCTCAAATCTTTAACAGTAGGCAAACGAAGGGAGTGAATAATCCTTTTATTCGATCACAAAGAGTTGACACTACTTGGGTTTACATAATCCATCACTTCTGGCTTAACTCAAACACGTAATGTTGAACTTAGAAAATGTAATTTAGACTAGCTTAATGGATCACAGGATAAAATAAACCCACAGAAAGGTTCTGGCTCGTACAAGTTGGTATCACCACCCTAATTGGCTAAAATCTTTCAACACCACAAAGTCAAATGGCTATTAAATCACGGTAACAACGTGACCGCAGGCAGGCAGAACATGCTCTGAAATCAACTTGCGAAACCTTCGCTTAAATAGCACTTCTTTCTCCCTTAATCTGAATAAACGGGCGCTGTCAAATTGACATTTTGGCAAAAAAAGCGTGGGTGAAAAAGAGAGTGAAAGGAAAGTAGTTTAACTAAAAATTAACTATTAGTCGAAGTAAGTAAATAAATTCTGACGAAATGAAGTAAAAGTGAGGAGACGATTGTCTCCTAAAATACTCTTCTTCAAAATTCTTTCTTTAAAAAAAGGGACGTGACTGTCTTAATTTATATCTTTCAGCTTAATTTCCTAAACGTTTTGTATTTCAAACTTCAGCAGGGTATATATATTTTGAAATCAGCAATGTTCTCTTTGTATCAAAATTGACAAATCAGTTTTTAGAAGGTTAATTCGTCCATACTTTCTTTAAAAAATTTCCTAATTACTCGAGTTTTTTTTATATATAAACCTGGGAATTTTGACGCCAAAATTCTATTGTTTATATACTTCGATAGAAAATAATTGTTTTAATCTGCAGAAATATTTTTCCAACGATATGTTTTTCGACTATGTTACAATGCTTCTATCGTTATTTGGAAACGAAAATAAAACGTAAGTAATTAACGTTATAAAACTAAAATTCTTGGAGAATGCCCATTTTTTTCCCCTTACAAACAGCTCTTAGACAAAAGAAATTGAAATAGTTTTCTGTTACCATTTTTTCTTCGGTTTAAGCTTATTGTGCCCTTTTTATACATTCGTTGCAGCTTCGCTTTTTTCATTAAATTCAACATACAGAAATAATTGCTCATTAATAAACATACAAGTTGCTCATTAGCGTTTTTACTTTCATTCTCCTTAAATGATTCGACAGTTTCTTCCAGAAGTATACATCGTTTCAGTAAGAGTAGAAAAAATCATAGCAATAAAAATATCTAAAGAACTCTTCATCCAATACTTGAAATATGCTAATTGGAGTGTACTTCAAGTCAACGCTCTAGTGCTATTCCCAAAGCCCGTTTTGTTGCCGTTTATAATTGGTGTCATGCCTCCAGAGCAGAGACCTATCAATATCCAATTAATTAAATTTTAATCGTGTGACATTATTTTGTCTTAGCACTGACACAAATACCATAATTTTTACGCCTGCAATTTTCAAAATTTGCAACATTTTGAGGAGTTTACGTCACGTCGTATTCCCAGAGCATTTATCGTATAGCAATGCCGGCTGCCAGAAAAAATATTAAATTATTAATTAATAGAAAAATTATTGCTCTGTTATTTTTAGAATGAAGACAGGAGTTGAGTTAAAGAGCTATTACTAACTTATTATTTGAAAGATAGATATTTTACATGTATGTATGGAGCTTGATAAAAGATATAGATATATAAAGTAAGATAAAAACTTGTATAGCAAATTCCGAATTTTAGTTGGCAAAAGTCCTCTTATATTCTTCATTTTAATTAGGATACTTCCCGTTTTGTTTTAAAAATGGTAACTATTTATTAACATATTGGTCTAAGCTGCTGCATTTCAGAATTAATTCCCATCATGAGATCTTGCGGAAGGCCACAATGCTCGCATATCGACAATCGGTAACTTAGCCCTTCAGCGAGTATGGTACTAAAAGAAACAATAAAAGGATTCTTCCTTTTGCAAAAGAAAGTGTTTAAAGATCTAAATCTATCATCCTCGCTATCTGGCAAATATCTGATTTTCAAAATGTCGCCTTTTGGCACGGAAAAAGGTATTAAATGCATCTTTCGTATTATTATTAGCAATTCAGTCGATTAGCTCTGTTGAACACCCATTGACCCCTGAAATTTCGCACTATCAAGAATTCCTGAGAAAGTTCACTTTAAAGCGAAGCAAATCCTTCTCCAGTTTGTGTCTGTCCATTGTGGCCTTTGGAGGCAATGAAAGAAGTGAACTTCCTTACAAAAAGAAGTGTCAGCTTAATTCAAAATCCTAATACAGACATTTCTTATTGGAGGATTAAACTGTTTTTAAAAAATCTATTAACATGTAATGTCTTACGTGAACTTCAGACTCTTACGGATAACCCCCATGGGTTTTGTGGGAAAAAAAAAAAAAAGAAACCATCAGACTCGTACGGCCGGCTTAATGGAGTTCCGGCTTTCCGTCTGTCTTACAGGACATGATTGCCTTGCCTCCCACTTGCCAGGCACAGGCATTTCAAGGAATCCTATTTTCTCACTTTGTGATTCTGGAGAAGAAATGGACCGGGCACCTGCTTCGATGTGGGGTTCTTCGGGGGGTCTCACAAAAGAGTCGTGATACTGGGAGACAAGAACGCTCCTTAGGAATTGACCTCCGTCTTTTTATTCTTAGTTCTATTATTTGCAGCCTCTGTTTATAAGGTTTTAGTTCTTTGTAATTTTTGGCCTGGCTATTGGTTTGTAAACGTATAGTGTCGATGCGGCATGGCGGCTCTCTAAATATGCGGCTAGCCGGAAGTCCTCTCGTGTGGATTGGTAGGAGTGGGGAGGGGTGGGAGACCCCTGCATCTCCCCTCGGAGTACTCTTCTTCAGAATTGGGGGGTGGAAAATAGAAGTCCAACCTCTCTTCGCAGTAGCTCTGGCAACCATTGTTCCATGTAATATAAACACGACAACAGCAACAACAACATTGGAAATAAAAAAATAGCAATATATTGAACTGAGATAAGTTAAAATAGACTTCAAGTACTCGTATAAGCAAGTAATCCAGCTGATGATTTTTAAAGGGCTACAGCATTATTAAAAGATACTTTTAATTCTACATCTTATTTTCATCATCTGGAACAGATTGTTTAATTTTAATAAAGAAAAGAATTCATCAACAATAACTTGCTGCTTAAGAGAAGGGAAGCATTCCAAAGAATATTTTAAGGGAAACCTGTTCATACTTGTTTTGTACATTGGGGAATATAATCTACATCGTACAAGTAATTAACGAGTTAATGAGCTTTTGTGCTGTAAGAACACTTTTATGGAAACATAACGTATCATTGCAAAGTTGGGCAACACACTTAGAAGATTGCTTGTCAAAGAGTCACATTTTCTTTCTTTTTTTTTTTTTCCTATACCCGCAATTTTCCAAAAACCATCCTCTGGTGAAGAATTAGATTTTCTAGAAACGTTTCACATTGATCTCTTTCAATTAAGTTAATGATTAAAATTTCAGTCTGATTTTGCCATCAGAGAAATTTATTTTTTTGTTGGTTTTATTTTACATCAATAGATGTCGCCTGTAGTCCTTTTTTTCTGATTGAACTTTCTTGCATTTTCAGGTCTGTTGTTTTCATAGTTATCGCCTGAACACAGGCTTCTTTGTAATTTTTATTCCTGCAGCTGAAAGGAATTCTATGTTCAAATCTTCGAGATTATCGCTGATTTTTGATGCCTTCGCATCTCCAGGAATATTATTTACATATCACACTCATAAATGTTTAAAGCAGCAAATAGGAATAATAGGTTTAAATTAGGTAAATACTGTAATGACATTCCTAAATGTAATAGAATTACGAAAGGCCGGGGAAATCTTTCATGCCGAAATATGGCGCTAGCATCTCTTTTTTCCTATTGAAACCTTATTACTCATATCCAGGCAGCATGCATTCGTAAACTGCATGCAAAAAATACGTTCAATATACGAATGGCCCTTCGTATAAAAAACGTAAAACTTAAAAATATCATAAAAAGTGTCCGAAAAAAAAATAGTAGATATTTACGTATATTTTTACGTTAGAATTAGATATAGTCATGCAAATCATCGCGCATTATTCTATGTTTTACATATAATACAGGTACATTTCAAGAGCTTACGTATATGTTTGGTGAAAATTTACGTAAACTCTTGAAATAGTTACTTAAACTCATATACGTTAATCTTCCCATTTTGTTACTTCGGATATTTTTAGTGAAAATTTACGTAAATTTGCGTAATTTGTTTACTTTTCACAAACTTTGCACAGAAATTTGCGTAAATTTTCCCAATTGTTTTACTATGTATATTGGGAATAATTTTGGTAAAAATTAATTTATAATGAATTCCAGATATATTTTTACAGGTTATTTATTACCGTATTTCTATCATTATATGCAGATAACACCTCCATTTTAAACAAATTTGATTTTCATAGACCGGTGCTTTTAGTTACATAGCGATAAATTAGAATATATGTAGTTGGCAAAGTTAAACATTGCAATATTAAAAACACGTCATCCACACATTTTCCCCGCATGTGCTGAAATTTTCCACAATTTGTTAAATAAACTCTTTTGTAAAAACTCGAAACACCATGAACGAAGTGGTTGTTTTTCATGAAATTGAATATGTGTATAGCTCATACACAGGTGATAAAATGATTAAAAAATCAAGGTCATAGTACCTGTTCATGGCTCACAATCACGCATTGAGTGTTCAAATTAGTAGTTGGTCGAACCGTCCCTGGCGGCAATGCATGCTTGAATTCGTCAAGGCAAGGATTGGTAGAGATTCCTAATGTCATCCTGCGACACATTCTGCAAGGAATTCATCAATTGTCGCTCCAGAACTACGATATTTTGCGATGCCCGAATCTGGCGGCCTACCATGTCCCAGACATGCTCGATTAGTGAAAGGCCTGGTGATCTTGCTGGCCAAGGAAGAGTATCAACCGCACGGAGCCAGTCCAGACACAAGCGAACTGTATGTGGCCTGGCATTATCTTGACGGAAAATGGCCCCAGGATGATGTGTCATGAAGGGTCATGCAACAGGCCGCAGGATGGTGTCAACATATCGTTGAGCTGTTAAAGATGTACAGAGGATGACTAAAGGAGACCTGCTGTCATAAGAAATAATGCCCCACACCATCACAGCAGGGGTTATGGCTGTATGCTTTTGTAAAACAAAGGCTGATTGTGACCGCTGGCCCCGTCCACTCCAGACACGAACATAGTGGTTATCTGCTTCAAGAGTGAAGCGGGATTCATAGCTGAACACTATACTATGTCAGTCTGATGGCAGCCATGATGATCGGCTGCGATACCACTCCAGACGTCTCCGCCGATGTTGTGGGGTCAAAGGCAAACGTCTTCTTTGAACGTAACACTGGATCAGACAAGCACCGTGAGATGGTGGACGGTACCACGGGAGGTGCAGACGTGGCTGTAATGCGTTGAATAATCGACAATGATACCGTTGGGGCGGTTTGGGGCCTGGCGAACTATCTCTATCTTGCCAGTATTTGTGCTCCTTGGCCTTCCACAGATTTCATTTCGTCGGCAATTTCCTTGTAGCAATCATTGCTGCCAATATCTTTGCATAGCTGTGTCTGTACGCTGCAGGTGGTGGCCTATTGCTCTGTTTGACCACCTAGCTTCACGGAAACCTATAATGCGATCACGTTGAAGTCGTTTAGTTGTCTGTAAGGTCTTCGATATTATCGTAATGGCATCTTTAGTTGCCTCTTTACGGAATTGCAATAGCTGCAACAAAAAAAGATAAAATTTCCGCCTTTGTCACTGGTTTTATACTTTGTGAATTGCGCACTATGATCGCAATTCCTGTTCATTTCCCTTGAAACTTTGATCATTTGTATGTTCGGTCAAGAGGTTTTTGCATATCAAATTTCGTCACGATGGCTAAAGTCCTTATTGGTGCTTCAATTTTTTTTTGCAAAATAGTGTATTATAAGCTAAAATAAGAAACCAAAAAGTTGTTCATTATTTTCGTAGTTATTATTATTAAATATAAGTGTATGACATTAAAACTCTGTTAAAAAACTTTAAACACTTTCTTTTTTTTGTTCGAAGGGGGGATCTGTAAAATGAAAAATAAAACAAACTCTGAATCATAGATTTTTTAGAAGTCTTATAAGATTCGTAAAAGTAACGAATGAAGAGTACTATGATGTCCACATTTTTATCAGCACATTTCGTTTCGTATAATTTTCGTAAAAATAACGTGCGTAAAATAATAATAATAGCGTCGATAATATCTTCAGCTTTTTTTTTTTATTTCTTAAAACGTTTCGTAAAAATAACGTGCAAAAAAATACCACACCCTTTATTTCAACAAAATTATCCGTATATTTTTGGAGGCAACCTGCTTGGGTAACGTTTAAACCTGCAGTATCCCTAGGCGGTAAATAAGGGATTAAAATCAATGCAGTTACTTGAAAATACAACCACGCTTAAGGAGATCTGATTTATGCGAATTACCTCGGCATTGATTAAATCCCACTGACATAATCATGAGTTCCCTTTCTTTTTATCCTTATTTGTCGAGGTGAGTGTAGATGCTCTTCCACTAAAAAAAAACTAATGAGCTCTAGGAGATATGCAACTTCTTGTACATCAGATTATTTTAAATGCATCATATTTTAAAATGCCTAGTCTCTTTAAGTCAATCATTAATCTCAATCTCTTACAAATATTGATAAGGCAAATTTTAATAACGCCTATAATGATAAGTCCGGTTTTAGAAGAAGGAAAGTTAGAAGTTCATTTTGAAGCTCTCGGCCTTCAGTTCTCTTTATTATTAAGCCAAATATTAGCAACGAAAAAAGGAACGTAATATAAAATTTCGGTTCTTAATTAAGAACCTTTTTGTTGCAAAGTTATTTACTTTTGAAGAGTACGGGAAAGCTTATACTTCACTCACTCTTTGTTCAGTTTAATGAAATCCAAGGTGTGGAATAATTAATTAATTAATTGGTGGATTCGCATGCAAGCAAAACACTTTTTTGTAGGTGGTGGAAAATTGGATTTCCTATTTAGGACAGGATTTATGCTAATATTTGAGGAACTGTGTGATCGTGGTTTGGGTAATGAAAAAAAAATTGTTTTGGAGAAAAGGCCAGCTTCTTTTCTATTTTATGAATACCGAATGGTCACAGAAAAACTCAATATATTTCAAACTTATTTCTTATAACGGTCTCTACCACGTGATATAATAAATCATTTACGTGAAATGCGTTCATTTATAAAAGAAATTTAAGCATAAATGAGAAAATTTAAGTATAAATATGTCTAACCTAATGACGCTTCAGGGCTTCCTGAACTAAAAGGTAGTGGACAGTAATTCGTCACCACCAGGATTTCGCCCCTAATCCCCAGTTGCCTTACTCCCTGTTTTAAAAAAGGGGGAGTGTATAAGGTTATTTAAACCCTTCCTTCCACACGCCTTCGAGGTGTAACGGTAGCACACTCGGTGCATATTCCAGAGGTACAGGTTCGAGGGCATTGTTCATTTTTCATGTCTCCCACACATACACACACACACACACACACACACACACACAAAAAAAAAAAAAAAAAAAAAAAAAAAAAAAAAAAAAAAAAAAAAAAAAAATCCAAAGACACTACAGTGCACTCCTTGAACTAAAAGGTGGAGGACAACATTCGTCACCACCAGTATTTCACAACTAGGTCCCCTAATCTCCTGTCGCCCCATAAAAGGAGGGGGAGTATGTAAGATATTTTCTCCCTCCTTCCAGCATACTTTGGTGGTGTAAAGGTAGCACGCTTGGCGCGTATTCGAGAGGTCCAGGTTCGAATTCCGGCGAGTGCATTGTTCATGTGTTTTTTCTCCTGCTTCAAAAATCCTAATGAAATTACACCATATAAATATTTTTAGATAAATTTCATAATTCTAAAACTGATGTTTACGGGAAAATATATGATTTTGTTTTACGCCCAGGGGCCTAAATTGCGTTAATTAAAGTGCTGTCAGCGTTTCACATTCAATATTAACCTGGGAATTACATTGCATTGGTATTTTCTAATACCACGAAACAACATTTTTTTGCAACCTCTAATTTAGATTTTTATGTACAGAAAGTGTTATAAATTATTTCTTCAACCGCTTCCTTTTTGAGGATTTTTGACATTTAACTATAATTACGAAAGGAAAAAAATCCCATTTATTTCAAATGCATAACTGCAAAAATTAGTTAACTAACGTATTTGGAAATTCATATAAAATACAAAAAGTATTTCAGAAATATAAGTATTCACTTTTAACTACGTGTAACAAAAACTGAAATGTATCTTCCTAATAATATTTGCTACACAAGAATATTAAGAAGTCGCATTACAGTATTATTCATGTATGCATGCGAAATTCTTCTCTAACATGTCATGTTCTACGTCGAATTTAAATTTTCAAATATATTAGTATTTCTCATTATGATTCTGAGTTCACTCCTGTATTAACGCATTGATTATGCATTATTATCTTCGTGAAATGAGAAAGACATTATCGTATCTTTCGCGATTTTAATTTAAAATTTCACTGCTAAACAGTTTTTCTCCTTTATTTAGATGTTATTTATTTAAAGATTCAAACTTCTTATTTAGATATTCCTCTTGTGTCTTTCTTTTCTAAACGTTTTTCTTTTGGAATATTTTAGAATTATTGCAGTTTGTGCTTCTGTAGAAAATAAATTAGGTTACATATTGTTAGCGAGTATTTTTATAATATATTCATTTCGTGCACTGAATATTTGAAATAAATTTAATTAGATACTTTTCGCCAAATATTCTGCTATAATGTGCATGTCACATAAATATTCTTCGACCTTTCTTCTCTGCTTGAAATTTTTCCGTTTTTCTTAAGTCCACATGTTACTTTTAAACGTTTTTCTGCATCGGTATAAATATATGTTACGTTTTAATGGGTAAGTTCCTTTAAAATTTAATCTATGGAGATTGTTTTATATGCCTGGAAATAAAGGCTAGAAATTCTACAAGTTCATGTTTTATTTATCTTCATCTGTAAGCTTTCACCTCAGCTACAACCAGTGCAAGCTAATTCCTCTTCTGTATTTTTTTTTAATATGACATATATATATTTTTGAATCCCGTACCGATAACAGAAGAATAACAAATATCTTTATACTTGAGTAAGGTAAACGTAAACCATTCTAACCAATAACTTGCCGACCTGAGCGATATATTGCTAACCGTCCATAGAACCAGATGGATTGAATTATTGTCATTATAGCAAAATGCCTTCGTGGAAGACTTTCTAGAGGAAACTGGCTCGTATACACGTTACACATGGGGAAAATCATGAAAACGCTCGTGCAGCATGGAATTGAACCCATGTCGGAACTACCAGTGTTCAGTGATTTTACCGCTCGGCCGTAGTTGGGGGCCGGACTAAGGAAACGAGCTTCATGCTAACATGATCTTCATAAGCCCAGCTACGAAATTAACGATGAGTACTACAATACAGAATCTTTAAATGTGA
Source organism: Stegodyphus dumicola (assembly GCF_010614865.2). Taxonomy (NCBI): domain Eukaryota; kingdom Metazoa; phylum Arthropoda; class Arachnida; order Araneae; family Eresidae; genus Stegodyphus; species Stegodyphus dumicola. The sequence goes on from NW_023316915.1 coordinate 232,571, forward strand.
ATATAAGTAGTGTGTATATTGACGCTTCTCTTTAAATCTTGTAAAAATCTGATGCAAGTCGCAAAATCTTATACAAATCATGTTGCTGGAAAAGGCATTGAAGTCAATAAATTGCTTTTCGTGTATTTCCAAGAATGTTTTTTTATAAGCAAAATTATGAACCTCTTTGTAATTAAATTATTAAACTGTAATAAACGCTTTACTGTCAAAACTTTTCCTACAAACAAGGTACAAAATATTGTTATATATTTTGTACTTAGACAGCTAATGTTAGTAGAATTATAATTGAAATCGTTTATTTCCCTTTGCAATGCAGCGCGAGACGTGTTTTAAGAGAAAGCTATGCCGGAAAAGTAAAAATACAGGAGCACGTTCATTTAACATTGAATAAAAGTTCATCTCGGTAATTTATATTTAATTTGAATAAATGTAGTTAACTACTATGATAGCTGTAACCGTAATTCTACTCTTTTCCGTTTCAGAAATCTCGAGAAGCGGACATTGCTAGAATCTCTCGCGACCGAAATCAAAGCTGTAAAATGCCATGTCATGTTCTACTGAGCAGAGAACATCTCAGCTCAGTTGTAGTTTAGTTAGCTTATAAGGTATTTCTCCCGCTTTCCTAGCGTGCCTTCGTGGTGTAGTGGTTTGTACACTGGGCCGGTATTCCAGAGTTCCACGGTTCGATTCTCGGAGGAGGAGTTTGCTCATTTTTAATCTCTCCGGTTTTCTAATTTACCTAATGTCTCTACAAGCTGCTGTTGTTATTTTTTTATTTATAAATTTTCTTTTAGTTCATCGTGAAATCAGATTATCTTTCTCTTAGTATTGCGTTCTGTTTTAACGTTTTCGGTAGTTTAAAGTGTAACTTCTGATTATATTGCGTGATATTGTGATATTGTACGAATATGTCTGAGGAAAATTCGGACGTTGTGTCATATTTCTTTTGATAAGAATAAACTTTATTAACCTTTTATAGGACTTGTGCATTCAAGATATTACGAACCCGTACGCACGCAAAAATATTGATCTTTCATGCAAAGGACTCTTCGATTCACAACGCTTAAATTGATTTTATGGAACGATTCAAATTTCTGATTTTGTTTTGTAATTGGAATTACAAAACTATAATCAAAGTTTAATGAAATAAAACAAGCAGTTCCTTTCTTGACGCACTTCGTAGCTACTTAAGATTTTCGTTTCTAAAATTTTTGAAATGATTAGATGTGTTGATAATACTGTGTGGTCCAATAGTCTTTACATATTTGAAAAATGATAAACAAATGATAACAAATAGGTAAGGTAAAGCGTGGATTGGACGAAAGTAATCGCAAGGAGGGAAAGATAAATGCATCGTTTAGCGTTAAACTAACAGGGGGGGAGTGCTCTAGCATAACGGTAGTATCAATCAGAACTAAAGTAAACGGGAAACGACGTTAGATATTGTCGAATATCTTTTTGGATACATTTTCAGGGATATATAATTCAGGGATATATAACATATATAATTCAGTTTTCCAGGCGGAAAGTAAAGCGTTCAAACGAGCCTTATTAGGGATTAAAAATACCTTGTTTATACCCACGTCTGTAAATATTTACACTGACTGCCTGTCACTTCTCCATATGCTCTCCCGCCCAGATAATTTCAATCCATTAATTGTCGAAATTAAGAGTCATTTAGAAACTTTGAGTTCATATTTAAATATTAAGCTACATTGGGTTAAAGCCCATATATGCTTTATTGGTAATGAGAGGGCCGACGGCCTGGCCAAGCAGGCGGTCTCAAATGTCAGTGCAATGGATGCTGAAGTAACAGGTTCGAAGAGAATTGCAATTCGAAGAATGAAAACATTTTACGTTAACAAACGGAAAATACAGTGTTTTCTTCACCTAAAAACTAAGGATTTATGGAACTAATTAAAATCACAAATTAAATGAAATGCATGAACAATATTGACGTTAATCAGGTTTTAACTGGACATGGTAGGTTTCCGTTTTCTATTCCAACCGATTTAATCGCAGAAATAAATTATGTGACATTGTCAGGGTTGATGTGATGCGAGGCATTTCGTAGTTGATTGTAGTTTAACAGCCCCATTAGAAGATTTTTGCCTTGCTAATTTTAATGTAAGTGTCATTAATTTTAAAGTTTTTTAAATCAATATCTAATTGCTCTAATGAAGTTCATGAATGAAAATAGAGCGTTGGTAGGAATCTTCTGTTAAAATTGAATTTTGTATTTATATAGGTTTTGGATATCTGTAGTGTTCTATGTTGTGAATTTGTGTTTATGGACACCCAGCTGAGGTAAGATAGCTTCCCCGCAAAGCGGTTTTAGGGTTGCCAGAAAGCAGCAAGGGACGGCAATGTTGCCAGATTTGGCATAAAATCGCTCATCTGCCCACAAAATTGTCGATATGCCGTAGACAGATGGGGAGCTATCTAGAACGAATTCTTGCCGGTTTGGCCCAGAATGTTCTCGAAGGCAGGCCAGAAGCTCTATAAACCCTGCCTGTATGCGAAGTAGCAGTGTATCGAATATATCGCAGCTTATCGTTGAGTGAATCGTGAGTCTCAACGTGAACAGTAGCTTGAGTGCGTTGAGCTCCGAGAGCGATCGACTGAGTCGGGAGCTGTAATTTAGTGCTTTGTACCGTGAAACAGTTCTCACAGTTGTAGCCTTAAGGCTGTGTTGCTGATTGTTTCAGCGTGTTTATCGTAGTTTCTCCACGAAATAAAGTGCTTTTGGAACTCTCCTGAGTAATACTGGCAAATAAATTGTGTTTTGATTCTTCATCATGTGTTGTTGTAAGTCACACCAACTCCATGAACCCGTGGAACGCAACAATATTTTTTGAATAAATATAGATGTAGGGGTTCGTAAAAGGCATTGAAATTAAGGTTTTTCTAAAAGCGGACGGTAAACCAGAAATCTTTGAGAAACACAGCTTCAATCTATTTATGAAAAGTTACATTGACTATTATTTTAGAATAGCTAACGTTGTTCATTTTTTCAGTATCATTTATACTGCTAACGAACAAGAAATTTAAATTCCAGAGACAATTAAAGCAATGCGAGAATTTCATTCAGCTGCCTTACAGTAAATGAAACACGAATCCAGCATTATGCGAAAGAGAATTCTCGCTTGAAAATTGAATTCCACTTAGTATTACACACTTTTTAATGAAAATGATTCAAGCCAAGCTTTCATTGCATAAAAAGGAATTTTAATCAGCGTAATCAAAATAAGGTAGTTCTTGATACTTTTAAATAGTAAAAAAACGTGAAATATTTCCCAGGTAATTAATTATTCACTATCTAACCATTTACCGATAATTTATTATCTCGTCATGTGGTGTTGGCAGAAAATTGAAAGGTTTTGTTATGTTTTTTACCATAAAATTAAAAACTCTCACTTTTTAAGCTTTCATAATTATAGGATTTTTTGATTCGGAACAAAGGAAAGTTTCTTCACTTTGCTGATTTCTTAGTTCAATTGAAAGAAATGTTCAGATAGAAGGAGGAGGAAAGTCGCATACAGCTGCGAGAAAGAGATGTACGGGACAAAAAGGGATTTTTTTTAGATTACGCTTGAATTAAATTGCTTATATTTACACCTATTTAAACGATGATAGTAAAAAATCTAATGTGTACACCACATGACTTCCTTTCACGGAAAATTAAATTATACTCATTTTCTCTGCATTATCTTTAAACGTATTTCCTCGAATTTCATTAGAGATGCATTTTTCATTCAATTAATTCAGTTCTCAGTTAACGGCAAGGCAAAATTGCATAATACTCAAAATATTTTCATTAAAATTTGAAAGTTACAAAAAAACATAAAACACTAAATACAGTTAAAAAATCTTAAAAAATAAAAATGTTTACTATTCAAATTATGGTTTCTACGCAAACACAAGCAATTCGGCCAGCGGGCAAGTGGCACAATTTTCGGTGCACAAAACTGAAAGTTTCCTTTTGACCCAACCAGGCAAAAAGACACAGAACGTGCAGAAACTGACAGAATTCCCTGCTATGCTAAGATTCAAATGTAAAGAAATATGGCTGCAATGGTAAAGGAAATTACTCTTTGCCGAGCTTTAACAACTTTTAAACTGACGATATTTCTAAAACTATTGCATGCAGATTAACTAAAGAAGTATAAGTATTATTTTTAAAGCGGCAACTGCAATCAAACAGGGAGGTGCACAACTACGTGTTATAGCTGTCCTATACACCAAATTTAAACATTTTAAGGCCACTCATTTTTGAGTTATGTGAGATACATACCTAGGTACTTAACTGCCCCAAAAAAGGGGGTAAGTTCTATATCTCCCGTTCTACTGGGTCGATTGACGAAATTCAAATCGCGTTTTCCACGTCTCGAGGGCGCGACTTAGGATATATATTAGAATTATATATAGTATTGCTCTAATATAGGTATTTTGACACAAAATGGGACTTTTTCAGAAATAACTTACCAATTTTTTCCCTCGTTTATATTCTGCGACTCAAATTATGCCTAAATATTAAATTTTGTAAACTTTGGTGCGCAATTTACGGAGAAATTCAAAAATTTAACTTGGCGCATTTTTTTCAGTTTGAGCCAAGAATAATTCACTTGGTGAACTTCTTAATATATGGCAATCTATTAGCCTTTCCCTTCCATTGCGCAGCAGAAGAAAAAAAGTCATATTGTTCCTACCTTTTTTATATTGTGGATGGAAGGGGGGATGTCCATCGTTCCTACTTTGAAATAATTTAAAGAAAGTGCGTAAATCACATTTTGGCTATTATCGCTTTCAAGAAATATGCCAAAATTTCGAAACGCGAAAATGTATAAATTGACGTATATCTTCGGAAATTTTGAATAAAAAACTATAATGTTTTGCAGGTATGCTTAGAAATGCATCTACTTTAAGAAATATTTTGTAGGTTATAATTCAAAAGTTTTTTCAAAAAATTTATAAAAATTATTTAAAAATACAAATTTAAAAATAAATCGTAAAAAATGGGTGAATTTTATTTGGAATGAACCTAGTAAATTTCGAAGTGTGCAGGAAGGAATCCAATAACTTTCATACAAAAAAGAGATATTAATAAATACATACCAAATTGATTTAACATTGAGGAGCAACGTGGCATAGTAAAATTTTAAATTAGGTAACCCAGCAACGATATTTTGCAGTCAGTTTTGTCTCTATCGATTTTGAGGATGCCTATCACCAGGTTATTCTTCCTTAGGAGCAAAAAATCATTCCGCTTGCTTCCGTGTCTGATCATCGTCGAAATTCAGATTGACTTCATAATGCCAAAAATCTTTAGAAACTCTGGAAATGTAGATACCGTTGGAGATATCTTGCGAAAATGTAATTTTTATAGCCGGATAACTAGAAAAATTTCTCAGTAAAGAGAATTTAAGATATGAAAATAATTTTCTAAGACCTGTATTAAAAAGCGTCAGTTTTTATAATTTGGTTACCTCTTGAGATGAAAAGGAATTTAAAACATCGGAAGTGATTCAAGGCAATTATTGCGAAATCTCAGCATTAATTTTTAGATGTAGATGAAATGAGGAGAAACAAAGAATACGCTTTCTCAGTTATCACAGAGTCTCGGTGAACCCGCTCTGAGGTTCGCCGTTCGATTTTAGGCAAGATTTCAAGGTAAAAATTTAAAACTAATATAGAATAAGGAGATTAGAATATAGCCAAAAAAAACTAGAATTTCTTTCAAACAATTGCTTCATACTCTAAAAATCTGGAAGATTTCTTTGAAACATGAGGTCTTAAAAAACTAAACATGGCTAAAATATTGGACAGGTTTGTTTTGAGCTGCCATATTATAAATAAAGAAGGTTCAGAATAACCTATAGTAACTCATAAATCCTTTTTCATTCAATTTTTCTGTGCGTACAGAAGGAAAGTTTTAAGTGTTCCCAGACAGAGCACACCGTGCCGCAAGGAGTTAAAAACCAAAATTCGGGAAAATACAGAGGGTGTTCGCTCTTTTTTGTAACAATCTGTAAAGATTTATATATAAACAAACCCTAGAACTTTATTTTCTAATATGTTCAGTCTGATAGCCCTTTTGTTGAACTATCATATTATATCTTGATTTCCAAGATAAAAGTCCTTTCTTAAAATATCCAGGTTGATTTAATTCCACTCCTCCTTCACAATCTTTCAGAGTCCATCCGATGTTTCGGGATGCCTCTTATAAACAGCTTTTTTCTAAAGTCCAAATGGACAGTAATCCATATGAGATATATCAGGGAACTTGGGCGGGGGGTTACATTTAACCTTCCAGCACGCGCGTATGCGCAAAATTTACGACAAATTAATTTTTAAATGCACGTTTTCGCATATCGAAGCTGAGACGTCTGAAGGTTATTTCTATTCTTCCTTTGTACCCTTCCCCACATCATGGAATGTGCGAACAGGAAGTCATTTGACTTTTTTTTTAACTGGGCTTTTGTGCTACGTGGCAGCTTTTCATAAAAGTTAAGACACGCACGTGGTCGTGTTTTAAAATTCGTAAATTTTTTTTCCTCAAATATTTTGTAATTTTGTGTTATTAATTGCCGTGTATTATTTTAATTTGAATACATTTGGCTCTGTAAGTTTTATATCGGTTTTCGTGGTAAAATATGTGCAACCAGCTGATTTCCTCGGATTCTTCAAGAATTTCTGATCAAGAAAGGAAGACAAGGAACCTTTGGATGGGAAACAATAGCATTCCATTCCTTATTTTCTTTTTTCACTATTTCGTAGAAAAAATAAAAACATTAAAGTTAGTTTAAAGTGCGTTTTTGTAAGCAGTAAGAAGTAAATTTCCTTGCAGAAGTAGTAATGGTAAATTTACTTTTTTCCTACCAAGGTGTTTTCCTTTTTTATTGTCCATTTGTCTTTGATGAATATTAAAATTAGCTTCGATTTTAAAATATAATATTAATAATAAATTTAAAATTTCTTATAGTTATGAGGAAAAATACATCATTTGCATTTCTATCTCACTAACATAAGAACTTAAAAATAATTTACTTATATTTGAATGTGATATCATTTGTATTTTGCAAAAATAGCACTACTATTTTATTTCTTAACAAATTTATTATCAATATTCACTCATTTTTGTCGTTCTTCGTGCCAAACACGGTAAAATAATGGATGTCGTAAAAAATACGACGCGCGCGTGCTAATGTAAAATTGCTAAGCGCTCGTGCTGGAAGGTTAAGGGGGCTTATACAACTTAAACCCCTTATGATCTTCGAATATGTGCCTGTTGCAAGAACTTGGATATTTTATTTATTTTAAAAGAAATTCCTTCCAACTTTTTAGAGCTAACTACATAATATAGCTGCTTTGGGGATTAGTAACCACAATGTTTGTGTTGCCATAAATATTTTTGTAATTTAATCTGCTCTGTGACAAAATGTTTCGTCATGTTTCCACCTTGCGCGCATGATATTTTTAGAAATGGCTATGGTACATACTTGAAATTGGATAGAATTCTTTAAATGGGCACTATTTTCTAACTGAACCAAAAATCTGCTAATTTTTAATATTACAAACTTTATGCCAAAACTTACTATTTTTTTATAAAATACATTTTTGAACTCAACTCAATAAATAAAACTTGAAATATATGATTTTTTTTCACGTAATTCCCAATGTTATAAGATATATATTAAATATGAATTACTAGCAACAAATGTTGTTTTAAACTGTGGCGCAGGTGAACCGACGAAAAATTTTGTCACAAAGCGAATAATTATAAAAATAATTGTGGCAACACAACTTACTGATCATTTCAGAAAGCAGCTATATTATGTAGTCAGCTGTAAAAGGTTGGAAGGAATTTCTTTTAAAATAAATTATTCCAATTCTTGCAACGGTCACATACTATTCGAAGATCTTATGGGTTTTACGGTGTATGAGTCCCCTTAAAGAAAATAGCTTCAATTCCGCTTTCATTTCTCATTTTTTCAAAGATAGAGTGGCAGATTTACAGGTGTGGCTCGGAGCCTTACCCGGATGGAACTTAACAGAGTTAAGATTCTTTAGATAAAGAAATAGAATTTATTCTTTAAAAATGGGTGTTGGAATATATTTCTTATAGTAATCTGAATTAATTTTGACATTTTTCCTACCTTCTTTATTTTAAATTTTCCGTTATAAGAAAATCCAGTAATAACCATAAAACCTTAGAAAAATTTTCCTTTCTTTTCTATGAACTAACATGTTAAGTCTTTTCCTCCTCTTTTTCGGTAAATAAATCGATCTTTTTCTATTGCAATCGGATAAGTTATGATGAATTCGCATTCAAAAATGCAAAATAATATTTGTTACATGGATAAATGAACCATTTTGCAAAATAAATTTTTTGCAAAATAAATTTTGCAAACTAAATTACAACCATTTTGAAGATAAAATAAAGTGCATGGAGCATTTTGAAGATGTAATAATCGCGAAAATTTCATTATGAGAAAAATACATTTTAAGAATATTTACCCTTACCTTATATTTACTTCTTAACATGTCCTAAATATTGATTTTTTTAATATAAAATATTTTAACATTGTTTTAATGTTTCTACTAATAAAATCGTAGAATGGTAAGAAATACATAATATTATTTTAGAAATTTTCTCGAACACTTTCATTAAATTCAACCGAATACTTCTTTTTTAAACTAAGAATCACTTTAAAACGTTCTGGCCATATGTTTCCCCTTCCTTATTTACATTTTCATTATGTGTACCTACCTTACATAGTTTTTTTTTGTAATTCTTCTTTTCTTGTATCCAGTCGAACCCCTCTTTTTGCTTTGATGTGTATGACATTTATCTTGCCTCCGTCCAATAGATCTTGAACATGAATTTATATCTTCCTGTTCCATACTAAAGTTTTAAGAACTCAAAATGAAGTCACTAATGCTGTGATAACAGCTATTCGAGTCTGTTTTTCAGTACAATTTTCTTCGTGCAGTTCTCCATGTCGCATTTAACCGCGTAGTTTTTTTATTTTTTCAGATATGGATCATCTGATTAACTGGCTAGTCATTGATACACTGGCAATATTTTGGATAAAACATTTACTGTTGATTTGTTTTTCATCATTGGAATGAGATTTAGGTTTCATATTTTTAGCAATGCTACACTTTCACAAAAATGATATGACATCTGTTCGGTATTTATAATGTTTGGGTGACTCATCCGTGAAACGAACTTGCTTAAATAGCAGTCTTCATAACCTTACACATTTATATCTTACTAAAGTATCAATAGTGTCGCGGATATTAAAATAATGTTTGTCAAATGTTTGTTTACCTTTTTATTGACATTTAAATATCCCTTTAAATGTCACAAAAAATTTAAACAAGCGTATTCAAACGCTTATAGCTTCTTTAAAAATAATTTTACATGAAAGTGGATTTTGTAAAAAATATTATCATATGAAATTTTTATTTCTCAATTTTTGGTCGATTTTTGCTTTTTCCTTTCATATTAATTATGGGATTTATTTTAGGTGTAAAAATACTAAAACCATGTTTTTCGTATCTTTCTTAAATAATTGAATATAGTATTTCTCTTCGGGCAGCTCAAAAATATAGACTTCGATTCCTTGTTTATTTTTCAGCCACATTGTAAAGGAAGAAATAGTTTTAATGCTGAAAACGATAATTAAACCTTATTCCAATTGGATGCCAGTCACGTTTGCATTTAAATTCATGGAGAAAACCAAAATCGTTATGAAAACGCGTGATGAGCATTAGAAAGTTTTGAGAGAAAGTGCACCTCCTGATAGGTAGTTAGACATTACTCGCATCAGTCAAATATTCGTTTGGAAAGAAGATTATAAAGTTTCCGACCCCACTCCAGAGATCTACAGATAAATCATAATTTACTTCTTTGCCCATTTCGAAGCTATCGAACATAATAAATATTTGATATGGCTTCACAAACTTAAGATGTTTTCTTCGAAGCTAGTTTCCACGCGGATATCAGTTTGACATCCACAAAAATCTGATGCGTACACACATGACTTCCTTGTACGGAATATTGAATTAGACGCATTCTTTCCTGCATTTCATTGAAACGTATTTCCTCGAATTTCATTAGAGATAGATTTATCATCTATCATATTATTTATTTATTCAGCTCTCAATCCGCGTCAGGGCCAAATGCATAAGAACTCAAAATATCGTGAATAGAAATTGAGAAATATAGAAAAAATAAAACATCAAATATTTAAAAAACTTTTACAATTAAAATTAGAGTTTCTAAGCAAAAAGAAGCAATTCGACCAGCGTGTAAGAAGGAAGATTTTTCGGTGCACCAAACGTTTCTTTTTTTCCCACTCGGCAAAAAGACACTGAAGGTGCAGAAGCTGACTTAATTCAAAATTCTGCTAAATTTCAAATGTAAACAAATATGGCTGCTATGGTAAAAAAATAGGCTTAACCACACTTAAACAGCTTTTAAATTGTTTATAAATCTACAACTGTTGCATGCAGATTAACTAAAGGTATAAGAAAGGACCAACATAATTCAATTCTTTTTGCAGCAAAAAATGCGCAATTTCACAACATATAAGAAGAAAAAACTCAAGAAAAAGAGCTCAGGAAGCCGAGTAAAACCGAGAGTGGGTGTGTATATATATGCATTTATTTATATACCTTTGGTGCGGCCGATTGGAACCGAAAAATATGGGTGCAAAACTACATGTTATAGCATTTCTATAATTTCTATATACAAAATTTTAATGCTCTGAGGCTACACTTTTTTGAGTTATGAGAGATACGTAGGTATGTACGTACAGACGCCACGAAAAAAATCTCTTCTGAATCCATTTTAAATTAATTTTATAATTCGTTTGGGTAAAAACAGCCTTTACTCTGTTCTTACGCATAGATGTCACCCAAAGAATATCGTTTAACATCGATAGCGGTCGAAATGGATATTTTCGTTGAAATATGATACTGGAAAATTTTCGCGATTTCAATACTTCTTTTACTTCGAGGCAGGAAGTAAAAATGTCAAGCCCATTCATTTCGTAAATCACTAATCTAAGAACGCCTTAACGGAGATAAGAATTAAATTGGCTGAAATATTTACTACAGTTGCAAGATTGCTGATGTTTTCCAAATAACGCAACATGCATTTTCTCTGAAATGAAAGCAGAAAATGAAGCAAAGGAACAATTATCAGATGTGCTCGGATGTCTCTAATTAATCCTTGCAAGTTTTATAAACATGCATCATGTTCGATCCAGAATGTAAATTATACTTCGAACTAAGCTCGTAAAGCGTTTGAAACGAATTGCGAAACCTCTTTATACCTTTTGCTATTTACCTAGGAGAACATACAATCAATGAGTATAAGAGAAACATCTAAACAAAACGCGCAAGAAACGATTCCTTCCCTACAGTTTCTTCGTACGGGAGTGGAAAAGGGACAGAAGCAGAGAGCGGTTTCTAGACGCAAAAGAGAAACGTATAACTTATTTATGTATTTTTGCTTTTTTTATCTACTCATGGCCTCGACATGCAGTGGCAGGAAAACAAATGTCCATATGGACAAGTGTTTTATTTTATTTTGTTTTCGCTATCCGAAAATTCAATTTCCAGTAGAAGGGATCGCATTTTGTTCAGAGGGAGATATTTTGTGCAAAGCAAAGAAAAAATTATAATGAAAAGCAGAGTTTTTGCGAAGAAAATACTTTTGAGGTTCAGATCGCCTTTTTTTTTTTTTTTTTGGTTTCTCTCATACGAAGTTCAGTACAGGGGAAATGGAGATAAAGGAGATAGGATTTTGCTTTTAGTGGTAGAGTATGGGTGCTGAGTTGGTTGTTTCTTGTTTCTGTGAATGTTAGGGAAATGTAGTGTTTTAAAGCGTACTTCGACCAATAGTATCCATATTTTAATAACAGATATATTTTGTCGTGTATCCAAACTAAAGTTTAGAAATATGAAGATCTGCATTTTTAAAGTTATGCTAGCTGGCAAGCCCGTCATATTATAAGGTATTTCTCCCACTTCCCTAGCGTGCCTTCGTGGTGTAACGGTAGCACGCTGGGCCAGAGGTCCTTGGTTCGATTCCCGGCGAAGGCGGTTGCATAATTTTCATCTTTTCTACTTCCAATTAACCTAATGACTCTACAAGATGAGCAAGCCGTAGCCAAAGCAAAATTTGTAAGTTCTATGTACTTCTAAAAAGAAAATATATAGAAACATTTCAGTATGATTGAAATCGGTGCATTCTTTTCAAGCAACAACCAATTTGTAAATAATTCTTTTATTGCCAATCCACAAAAGAAAACTTTTGACACTTCGTTAGATGTGTTATTGATTCGTTAGATTATTTGTTAGATGTTAATACGTATGACGTCATAATTTAAATTTCATGCAATATAACATTATTTTCTCAATATTAACGATGTGGCATTAAAGAGAATTAACATGGCATTAATATATCGCGTCAATTATCCTAACCTGAAAACCAAAGCGTTGCCAACAGCAGCTATGTATTTAAAATGCTGACATTAATGAAACATTTTCCACATACAATGATGTGACATGCAATCGCGTGCTTTCTTCGAAGTCAGAATATTACCATATATATAATAATAACATGTTTAAAGTTTGGCAATGCTGTTTTTATTTCATATCTTGTAAAACTTCCACATTTTTTTACTAACAAACTCTACGATTTGAAAGCAAGAAATGGCAGCACTTCGAAATAAAGCACATGTTTTTACCTCCAGCGGGCAAGACCGTTACCACTCGGGAAAAAGTGCGAAAATTAGTGTTTTCAAAGTTTTTAATTAATATCTCGGCTCATTTATGTCATTCGAAGATGATAATGGTCGAAATGGCTTTTCACGAATTTTTGGAATCGGGAATAATACATTTAATGTCTAGCAATGTTATTTTCATTTCATATTTTGTAAAACTTAAATTTAATTAAAATACTCTAGGATTTGAACGCGAGCAGTGGCGACGCTTTTCGAAATCAAGCAGATTCTGAGCTGCAGCGCGGGAGACTGCTGCCACTCGGAAAAATGAGGGTGAAAATGAGCGTTTTCCCGAATTTTTAATTAATATCTCGGCTAATTATAATTGTTTTGGTTGCAATAGGCTGCACCAAAAGTATATAAAAATATATACAGGGTGCCCACGAAAGTCCGGTACCACCCGTTTAACTGCCGATCGGCTGCGGCTATATTCATAAAATTGGTGTCTATTTATATTAAAGTGCTATGCGCTACTTGATGAGATAGCTTACATCGCCACCTGGTGAAAAACGGCGGAGTTAGATTCCCTATCTCGAAAATGATACGAGATAGGAAGAAAACTTGAAATACAAAGTTGTAGAGCATCATCGAATTAATACGAGTAAACACCGTATGGATATGAATACTAAAAACAGAACGCTGAAAGCGCATATTGGTTTTTTCACAATTTCCAAAATTGTGACGTCATCAAACTTGGAACGAAAGGAGAAAAGATTATCTTCCTGATGTAAAGCGTGCCCGTATCGATACACACTGCAGTATTTTATTTCCTGACATCGTCCCTTTTGTTCAAACTCTAATGAATAGAAAGCCCACTTCGTTTCTTAAACCGTTATAGAACTTAAAAGTTATTCGTGACTGAGTGCCGAAAGAAACATTTCTAGGAATATTTGCTGACGGGGTATTTGATTAATTAACTCATTCGTAAAGCAACTCTTTGCGGGAAAACTATGCGAGACACAGCTGCAAGCAAAACATTTTGAATTCGATCGCAAAACTTCGGGACAACGGATATAGCGAAATTGTTTAGGAGGAACGCTCTAGTAATAGTAGAAGGTTAAGTTAGGTTATTTAATTACGGCAACGTCTCGACGGCTATCTGCCTAAGAGGAGGCATGCTTTCGTGGAGGACATTTCTAAGGGAAACTGGCTCGTATACACGTTACACATGGGGAAAACCACGAAAACGCCCATGCAGCCAGCCCGTTCGCAGGATTCGAACCTCGGACCAAACTACCAGTGTTGAGCCACTTTACCGCTCGGCCGCTGGTGGGCCTGATAGTAGAAGGAGAAGCTTATTTTCGGAAAAATAATGATTTCCCTCTATTCACTAATATTCGAGAATGCGTCTCCAAACACTTGAGAAATTTTTCCATAAAAATGAGTTGTGAAGTTATGCTCAAGCATAAAACTTTGGTCTGATTGAGGAAACGTTTCTTTCGATTTGCACTAAACCTACTGTAATAACAATATAAATATAGCTGAAATTTCAATTAATACGAGGTTTTCTATTTATATTTCTGGCTTAATAATGAAAAACACCAGCTGTTTATGATCGAAATTGGTTTTATTGTTTTTCAAAATATTCTGTATGACGATCAATACACTTTTGCGTGCGTTCGCACCAATTTTCAAAGCACTTTTTCCACTCCGGTTGAGGTAACTCCAAAACACACGTTTTGAATGCATTCAACTGCTTCTGTGGGTGTAGCAAAACTCTGACCACGTAATTTATTTTTGATGTGCGGGATTAAAACGAAGTCGCTGAGTGTCAAATCAGAAATTGTTCATTTGAAATTTTATATCAATTGGCCCATCAAAAATTCTTTTATTTGATCCGATGTGCGAGAACTCGCATTGCCATGATGAAAAATGGTTCGCCTCTTCGACTTTTTTCGAATTTTTCCGATGACTTCTGAACAATAAATGGTCGTGTACCATTCCGAATTGACCGTCCTGCGTTGCTGTAGAGCCACTGTCGCCTCGTGACCGGTAATGCCGAAGAAATATGTGCGATTCTTCCACGAACATTTGCTTCGATGTGCTTCCGCGAACAACTTTGGTTGGATATGGCTCGATTTGGAAAACCCATACAGTTGACTGCTCTTTTGTTTCTGGCTCATATCTCCATAGATCCAAAATTGGTTACTTTTGCAGATGTTATACGTACTCACTGATGCACTTTGAAAGTACACTGGTTATCATAAATTAAGGAACAATCACGAAAATAGCGATACCTCCCTCAAAAATAAGCCAAACCGTGTAAAATTTGAATATGTTGCCAAGTAAGAGTAGCTGAAAAACTGCGATATGCAAATTAGTGGCGCTGCTTTTCGGAATACGTCATCTGCGAGGAGCATAAAAGTCCATGTTTGAGAGCAAGCCCACATATTTCACTGTGACAGTGACATCAGAAATCTGAGATAGCCAATTCGTAACAATGACCTCCAGGCATCAATTGCCTGCAGAACTGCGATGGAGAGCCATTGAGAGACTAGAGGCAGGACAAAGTCAAACAGAAGTGGCCAAATGGCTAAATGTGAGTGTTTCTGTGGTTTATAGACTGTGAGGGCAATTTCAAACCACAGATTCGGCAGCTAGGAGGTTCAGCCAAGGACGGCCAACTGCTACGACGAGCACCGATGACCGATATTTGACATTATATGCACCCAGGAATATAATCGCTACTCCGACTCTTCTTAGATCCTCCCTTGCTGCAGCCACCGGTAGGTTGGTGTCAACGTCAACTGTGCGTAGAAGGCTTCACGAAGGTGGTCTGTATGCGAGGCGACCAGCCATTTGTGTGCCGCTCACGTCACGTGTAATTTCTATGCTACCATATTTGTCTGGTAATTTCTTTTTGTGTTATTTGATACCTTAGTATACCATAGGGCAGCAATGTCAGGAGGGTGGACTTCTTTCCAATTTCTTACCTTAGTATGTGTTGTATAGTGTGGGTAAGTTTCATTAAGTTCTACATGTAACTTTTTCAGTAATCTTGATTTTTGTGATTTTCCTTAATTTATGATAACCAGTGTACTTTTCCAATATTTTCTTGCACCAATCGACACGAGCCTTCTCTTGAGCGTTTGTCACATTATGCAAGATCCAGCGCGAATAAATCTTTTTGACGTCCAAATGTTCATGTAATACCTTATTGATACTTGTCATACTAATGCCAAAAGATGCCTCAATCTCACGATTTATCACATGATCTTTCTCAGTTCATGCAGAGCATCGCCATTTTCTGGCGCAAAAAGCGATTTTAGACGACCTTCACGGAATTCATCCTGTAGCGAAAGTCGACTACGATTAAATTCGTTATAACAGTTTTTTCGAGTTTTAAGTTCATTGGAGCACTCTTATCTTGACAATCCACGTCACAAATTATGAAAAATAATCGTAAGAAAATGTTCACGAGGCAATTAGAATTTGAATTAGAATTTGAGATGAATTTTTCAATTTACTGTAAACAACAAAAATCACTGCAAAATGGCAAATCGTTCCGAAGAAGTTATGGTTAAAAATATCAAACTTTTGATAGGAATCTTCTTCGGTCACCCTGCAATATTTACTGTTGCCAAGACCAGAAATATAAATAGCAACCAGCTTCTCGTAACAGCAAAACGTATGTCATCTAATGAAATATCTTGACATTAATATTAATCATAGAGTTTCTACACTTTTTCAAATTTTGATACATATTCTCTAATTTTCTTCTAGATTGATACCCATTATCAAACTAGAGGAAACTTGATATTTACCTTTTCTCTAATTGGTCATAATAATAACAGATACACGTTTCTAAAGCAGAGAAGCTAATCATCATTGTAATCACATTTTATTGCACAAAACTTTCAGTAATAAATCAAATAATCCTCTTAAACTGGAATCGTACCATAGAAATTGTTGAAGCTATTTCTCTTTGAAAGAATTTTCAGAAACATTTTTGGACCATTAATTGCGTAGGAGAAAAAAGTGCCTTTTTATTGTGTTTCTTTCATTTCAAAACTCGGAGCAAGAATCAATAAACTGGGAATATTTTCTAATTAAGCTGTGGTACCTCTGTCGTTGAAAAATGGAGTACCATGTTCAGACAGGAAGGATCGTTCGATATTCTTTTCTTATGGCTCATTAATAAGAGAATAGGAAAATTGATTTCTCTCCCACCCCAGCAGTTAAAATTTAGAACGTTGTTGGGTCTATCCTGAGTGGTAATGGAAATTGACGTAAGCTGTTGTGTAAGCAGAAAAGGATGATTTCGAGATCATTCATAAGAGGAATTTAAAAGAATTATGTAATTAAAAACCATTTACGTCATTATGTTTTTATCATTTAAAAAAGGTTTAGATGTTTTTACTCGCATAGCTTTTGTGGCATGATTAGAGAAATACCTATAAGTCTGACAAACAACCACTGTTGAGTTCAAAATTCAGTAAATCTTAACAAGCTAATGTTACAATTTTTGTCTAAAATATGATTTTTTATAAGCATTTTGCATTGTTCTGTACTTCTTTTCATTTAATTATTTAATTTGAATGATGCACTTAGCACAGCTATTCTACACCGATTTAGCCCCATTAATAACCGAGTGCTTAAGGCTGAATATTTTGAGTTCGATCCCAGGAAGAGCTGTATGGCAGCTTTTTCCAATTCTACCGTGGATACGAGGCAATTTACCTTAGAAGGTGTCTCCACGAAGCTATCTCTTTCCATAGGATGCTTTGTCGTATTTAAATAACCTAACTTATATTTGTTTATTCTATTATTATGTATTTTTAGCCCAAATAACGTTAGCCTAGAAGGGCTATTAATTTGTTTTGGAATTTTGCTTCAAAAACTTTAAAAGTCTGAATCACGTTGCAAATTGTTGCCACCAAGTATTATCGGCCTGTATTATATTTAAAGAAATTAAATAATTAAGAATCTGCATCAGTGTATGTATGTTTCTCGCACTGTGATAAAAAAAGTTACCTAGGGCCATCAAATTTTGATTAACATACGTCTCCATCCGAATAAGCATCTGGAAACCACTATTTACAATTTGTTTTATTATCTATTTCAAATTTTGTAAAGCATTTGTGAGGTTTTTAATTAATAAACTCAACGGTTTCAAAGCAAACAATGGCAGTACTGTACGAGGGGAGAAAAAACATTTTTATCTCCAGCGCGCGAGACTGTGTATCGGAAAAGCTAAAGCTATGCTCATTTTAAAATTATTTTGCGATGTTACTGTTGAATTGAATTTTATGGTTTAAGTGCGAAGAACATGATATTTAATAAATAAAGGTAACACACAGAACATTAAATAAACGCCTCTCTGAGCGTAATATAAAATCTGAAAACTTTCAGATTTTTTTATGGTTATAATTTATTTATTTTTTATGCGTATTTTATGTTATTTTTATTACGTCTTTATGCTGGATTTTCGGCTTCTTAGTGTACTTGAATGTAGGTATTTCATGTAATATATTCCATACTCTTAATTCTGAGTAATATCGGAACTGTAAAGACAGTTATGGAGGGAAATCCTCCTGCTATAACCACAGAATTATCTCAAATTTGGCGATATTGTCGATTTTGCGCCAAACGGATGACATTCTGGAAATTTTCTGGGAATGCAATTTTCGAAAGCAAAAGCAATTTTACTCAAAACTGATGCTTTGACTTTGATTAATACTTTAAATAGACGCAGGAGCAATTAAGTTAAGGAGTATTCAATATGGAATTCCAGTGACATTACATTGTTGAAATAAAGACAAAATCTGTCTTTTAGGAGTGGGATCCGAACCATTCGCTCATTGAAATGAGTTGGTTCTTTTTAATGACTCACTAACACCAAATGGAATTAACCACTTATAGGATTAAAAGGCCCACCAGCGGCCGAGCGGTAGCGTCGCTGAACTGTGATAGTTCGGTCCGAGGTTTGAGTCCCGCGAACGTGCTGGCTGCGTGGGCGTTTTTGTGGTTTTCTTCATGTGTGACGTGTATACGAGCCAGTTACCCTTAGAAAGTCCTCCACGAAGGCATCCCTTCCCTTAGTTACATAGCCCTCAAGTCTTTACCACTGTGACGACATAAACCAAGCCAAACCATAAGCCTAAAATTCGTCCTTTCACCGGTATGTGACACTTACCCAGACCTGCCCTAACAACACGACCACATTACGAGCTTCGCCAGACAGGACAGGGTACTGATTATCGAGTATAGCTTCGTGAGTAGGACTTTAAATGTAGACCAAGATCTGCTCAAGACCCTATTATAGGAGACCATCCGCAGTTACTATAGTAAATCTAAATACGATCAAATTAAATATAATCAATAGAGTTTTCTATAATATTTGAAGCAGTTCGTCTCCCTCTTGGTACAGAATGATTGGCAGAGAGTAAAAAGTAACAGGTTGTTTTTCGGGCTAAAATACCAGAAAACCTCCAATAAAATACAAATATAAAAAAATAATAATTTATTTTTTTCCCATAGGGGCGTATTTTAACGTTTTTTGTGTTACTTTTATTATATTAAATATCATGTTCTTCGCACTTAAACCATAAAGATCATTTCAAGAGCAATATCACTAAATATTTAAAAGAGCATGACTTTAGAATTTCCGATACACAAGCTCGCGAGGTGGAGATAAAACTTTTTTTTTCGTACAGTGTTGCCGTTACTCACTTTGAGTTGCAAAAAACAAATTAACAAAAAATTCTTTGTTAACAAACAAAAACAAATTGGCAACAATTTTAGTATTCTTGTAATATTATGCATTATTTTTTATTTACTTAATTTTTACATTTACGATAATAATTTTATGGTGCATTTTGTGTTATTGAATTTGTGACTTCGCGTATTGTATCTAATTTTTTTGTAAAAAACTATAGATGCTGTTATTCTGAATCCAGCAGCGTTTAACTTATGAAAATAGCTCAACTTTTGTTTCAAATTGTGAATATGTAAAGTTTCCTTGCTAATTTGGCGACATTCTAGACGTTTAGAGAAAACGTGTTTTCAAAAGTATAGGTGCGATTTTTTTCCTGAAGTTTCCAGAATTTCCGGCAATAACATATAAATACGGCACTGACAGCCACCAAATACAATTCAGGGTTATAATATTTCGTGCCAACAATTTGAAAAGCGGACCTACATTTATAGTGAACCGACGCAAAATGCCAAAACGAAATTATGGCCTTTATAGGCAAATTAAAACTGGAATCAAATCATTAAAGTGTTGGACTTTCCTTCTAAGTCAGTGGAGAAGCTCCTAAGTCAGTGGAGAAAATAGGTTCTTCGCTTGATAACAAACTCAAAACGTTCTCACTTTTTTTATGGTTGTCATACAAACAACTAAAAATCTGACTGATTGATCAGACCGATCAGGATATCCTGATCTTGACCAAACTATTGTCAATTATATACAGGATATCCTGTACATAATTGACATTAAATATATACAGGATATTGTGAATTAATATATACAGGATATCCTATATCCTGTGCAACCCAAATATATTCTTAATTATAAATTAATTATATGATAACACTAATCACTTCTGAGAGCCGCAGAATTTCGTGATCATACGTCATGGAAAACTAATGGAACTAAAATACCGGATATCCTGTAATAGCTGAGAAGAAATCTTTAAACAAAATAACCTTTTTCTGTAAATCTCGTGACGCAATGCTCAAATGCTGTTTTTCTTTGAGATGACCTATTTTTCTCCGCGCGGAGGATGTATTGTGATCAGAAACATTAACCGAATGTCCATGAAAATTCCTTTGAGCATCCTTTGTGTAACTAGCAATTCTGGCTTCTCATTTTTGCATGTTAATTACAGGCACACGTATAGTTGAGCTGGTTGCCATAATTTCCTCGTTGGCCGTACAGTCCCATAGTACTGATTCCGAAGTTTTAATGGCTCAGTTTTGATAGAGAACAATCATCAAAACTGAGTTTCGCCCTTCTTTCGAGTACCACGAAACTCTTATTGAAGATTTTCGGCTTTTCGGCAAGTATTTTGGGTGTGCCCCATGTAGCGCAGACACTGTAAGCGTACAAATATTTATTCCTTCTCGGGAACTCGAACCCGAGTTCGTAGGGTTGGCAGCCATTATACCAATAAGACAGGCAGAAAATATTATGTGAAATTTTATAATATAACGTCAAAAAGTCTCTTTATACTGAATAAAATATTATTTTTTTTTAATTTATTTATTTTTGTTTTGTAATAAGCCCACTTATATTTTCTTTCATTTTACGAACTGAAGGGAGTTTTGCAATAGCAGAAGAATTCCGTTATCACATTTCAACGAAAATATCCAATTTGTTTGTTTCCGAATCCATATGAACGATTTCTACTCTTGACGGCCGTACGTGCGGACAGAATAACGGACTCTTTTTTTCCAAAATGGATTCAAAACTGTTTTCTTTTCATGATGTCTGTACTTACGTAGGTATGTATTTATATACACTGCGAAAAAAAGTGACAGTTCTATATCTCCCGTTCTACTTCGCCGACTGACGAAATTCAAATTGCGTTTTCATGTGTCGAATTAGGATATATATAATAGATTTATATACAGCATTGATCTAAAATATGTATTTTGACAGAAAATTGGATTTTTCTGAAATATCTTGAAATTTTTTTCCATATTTCGATTTTACTAAATATTAAATTTTGTAAAGCCGAAATATTAAATTTTGTAAAATGTGGTGCAGAATTTACGAAGAAATTCAAAAATTTATCTTGGCGCATTCTTTTCAGTTTGCGCCTAGAACATTTTAGTCGGCGAACATGTTTTCATATCTTAATTGTACATGAGAGGTAAAAAAAGTCACATCTTTCCTACTTTCAAGTACTCTTAGCAAAGTGTCTAAAACCACATTTGATATTATTATCGCTTTCAACAAAAACGGTAAATTTCAAAACGCACCAATATATAAATTCACGTATATCTTCAGAAATATTTAATAAAAAAAGCTATAATTTTTTGAAAATATGCTTAGAAATACATCTACTTTAAGATGATGGTAAAAAGTTTATAGATTATAATTCAAATTCTTTTGGAAACATTTAAAAGAATTGTTTAAAAATACAAATTTTAAAAATAACTCATAAAAAATGGGCGAATGTTATCTGGAGTGAGCCAAAATCCGAAATGTGAAAGGAAGAATCAATGTAGTTTATTAAAAACAGAGAGACTAATAAATATATACCAAATTCAATTAACATTCAGGATCTAATTTTTTTAAATCTACTCGTGTGATTTTTACAAAAGGTGGCATTTCTGCATAATTTGAGTCGTAGAATCAAAATATGGAAAAGAATTGGCATGTCATTTCAGAAAAAATCCGATTTTGTGTCAAAATAACTATATTAGGACAACGCTATATATAAATCTAATACATATCCTAAGTTGCGCTTTCGAGACACTGAGTTACATCTTCAAGATTAACACAGCTGACGGCAATTGGATTGGTATTTATTACGCTGGGGCTATCTGGTGATGGTTATAAGTGACGGTTTTCTAGGTAAAGTCGTAACCCTAAATAGCATTTATTTAGGATATACATGGGTAAAAGATCGAAAATGCCTTGCAGCCAGCATATTCAGCAGAACATCTTCCCTAGCCGGACTACCAGTATTCAGCGGTCTTGTACAATCGGCTGATAGTGGGTCCAATTGATTGCAATAATATTAAAAGGAGAAATAAGCTGCCTGGCTGCACTGAACCCTGTTACGCAATAATATTTTCACCTGATGTTGTGACAGAAAGTAAAGAAACTGTTATAAATACTTCAGGAAAGACTAGGTAATGACATTATTGTGTCTTTCCGTATCGAAACTGATTGTCCGATTTACAAACTTATTTATGAATCGGATTAAAGGGATGGAGAGAGATTTTGAATAGTTAAAGCCTGCTTTTGTACAATATAATTTTCGCACTGTACGTCCGTTTATTTTTATTCTTTTTTGCACCAGAGCTACGTGGAAAAAATGCAGTTTGAAGTCTGTACAGAGAAATGCGACTCTATAGGAGCTGTTGAGAAACTTTAAAGGAAAAGGCCTAAGCAGGATACTTTAGTGACTTTTGGTAAAAGCATAATGTGTCGGCCAAAACTCTTTCTAGGCTCACCAGTGGCCGAGCGGTAAAGTCGCTGAATACTGGTAGTTCGGTCCGAGGTCCACGAGCGGGCTGGCTGCATGGGCGTTTTCTTGGTTTCCCCCGTGTGTAAAGCGTATGAGATGAAGTTTTCCTTAGAAAATCCTCCACGAAATCATCCCTTCCCTTAGGCAGAAAGCCCTCCATGGTTTACCGTAATCGCATAAACCAAACCAAACCAAACTAAACTAAAACCATTTCTAGAATATGGTCAACATGTCAACAGCCAGTCAACATCTTGTATTTAAGATTCTATAGTGCCGTACAAC
Source organism: Stegodyphus dumicola (assembly GCF_010614865.2). Taxonomy (NCBI): domain Eukaryota; kingdom Metazoa; phylum Arthropoda; class Arachnida; order Araneae; family Eresidae; genus Stegodyphus; species Stegodyphus dumicola. Next base: position 255,798 of record NW_023316915.1, read on the forward strand.
CATTACAGCATCAAATTGCACATATCATCGTTGATCAAATTATTCCAGCTGTTTATTCTTCATTAAAAAAGTTAAATATCGAGGTGTTTTTGACTTTGCAGTCATGGAACGCAATATGCAGGTTGAAAGGGAGAATAATAATAAGCTGCCAACATGAAAAAGGAAATAGTACAATTTTAAAACACGCTTCCGGAATCCATTACTTGTGTCCAAAAATCCATTCATGTAATCCATAAAGCAAAAATGATATAAAAAAAAAATGTGCTTAAAACAAAAACTAATTAAATGTGTAAAACAAAAGTTATGTAAATGTGCAAAACAAAAATTAAATAAATAGTTTATATACTCATTTAGTCGTACTTAATAAACTTGGCCTTGAAATTAGTTATAGTAGTAGACAGAAATACTTATGCTAATGTTTGATGGTATTGGTTAGTTTTAGAGAACGTCTTTTAAGGTATTTCTCCGGCCTTAGTAGCATGCCTTCGTGGTGTAATGATCAGCAGGGCCGGCGTGTATTCGACGGGTACAAGGTTCGAGTCCCGATGAGGGCATTTGCTCATTTTTCAGCTCTTCGCTTGGAAATAACCTAATGTTCCTACAGTGGGGCTCGAACTGAAAAAGGTGGTGAATGATGTTTCTCCACCACCAGAAGTTGACGATTGGGTCCCCTAATCCCCAGTCGCTCTTTAAAAGGGGAAGTATGTAAGGTATTTCTCCCGCATTCTCAGCATGCCTTTGTGATGCAAAGGTTAGCATATTCGGCGCGTATTCCAGAGGTTCGAGGTTCAAATCTCGGCAATGCCACTGCTTATTTATCATGTCTCCTGCTTTCAAGAAATAAATATCTCAAGGGTCTTCTTAGAGAAGTAAATTACAATAATCAACAGTGATATTTATTTTTATTCTTAGAAATGCCCATCACTTGAAGCCTTTGTACAGGACACAGCAATTATGAGAGTATTCACCGTGTTTGCCTTTATCTTCGTCTAATTTATCTACTGAAAAACGCGGCAATAGAGAAATGCTCCAGAGATTTGCAAAAATTAAATCCAGTAAAATATGTAGAAACTTCGAAACAGGTTTGGAAAATTTATACCTATCCTGTTAATGTCTACAACAACCCCTGGTAGTTGACATTTTCTTATTTTAACATCTCATGGTATAAAAATAAATATTAATGAAGAGGTGGGAAATCTTTTCCCATATTTTCGGTCATGCTTTAAGAAATCAAAGCCTTGAAGAAGTCACTCGAAATCCTTTTCATAATGCATACCAGAACGAAAAGGACTGAGGAATTCCCCCTGTGGAGTACTTTTGTGTAAGCCTCTTGAATAATCCTATTATATTTCTACCAGGGAGGGCCACATAATTCCTTATTTAAAATTCAAGTAAAAAATGCTTATTTTACCTTATTTTATCAATTCAAAGTGATTCTCCTCAAATTCTTCTAGTGCATGAAACTATGTGCTGAAAGGAATTCTCAAACCGCGGGAGAATTTTAAAATGGAATATTCTTTTCTAGACTCACAAAAAGAAAATGAGAATGCCAAGCTTTAAGTTTGTGTTATATGGAAAAGGCAAACAAATTTGTGAATTTTAGTTCAGCTGCCAGCAAGCAACATAAACATCTGAAAGTTTTCAGATTTTAAATTACGTCCAAAGGGGCTCTTTTTTAACATTTTGTGTTTTACATTTATTTATTAAATACCACGTTCTTCGTACTTAAACAGTAAAATTCGGTTCAACAGCGATATCGCAAAATAGTTTTAAAATGAGCATATCTTTAGAATTTCCGATACAGAGACTCACGCACTAGAGATAAAAATGTTTTGTTCTACACAACGTTACCATTGCTCGCTTTGAAATCCTTGAGTTTGTTAATCAAAAATTCGTTAAAGTTTTACAAAATAGGAAATCGATAATAAAACAAATTCCAAATTTCAAATTTGTCTTCCACATGCTCATATTCGTAGGAGGATTACGTCATTCAAAATTCGATGACTCTATGTACCGTTGTTTTATCACAATGCGAGAAATATACATACATTTATGCAGATTTTTCATTATTTAATTTCTTCAAATATAAGGCAGGACTCTAAAATGTAATGGCAACAGTTTGAAAATTGAAACGGACATTTATATTGAATCAACGCAAAATCGCAAAACGAAAACAATATTCCTTCAGGGACAAAATTCCTTTGGAGTAAAGTTTATTCTTATCGACAGAAATATATCAACTGTGGAATTCTCCTCAGATATATTCCTAAAGTGTTCACAATATCGCGCAATATAATCAGTAGTTATACTTCACACTACTAAAAACGTTAAACTACAACTCATTGCAAAGCTACATCTAAAGTTAGTTCAGATATCTCGCCCTGAACTCACAACAGTACCAACAACAGTTAAACTAAACAACTGAGCTGAGATGTTCTTTCTCTGGTCTTTTATAGCTTTCAATCGGTTACGAGGAATTTCTAGTACTTTTTGCTTCTCGAGATTTCTGGAAAGCAAAAAAGAGCATGTAATTCTGGTTACAGCTAACACAGTAGTCAATTTAATTTATTCAGTTGAAATACAAATTACCGAGATATCCATTTATTTAATGATAAAAGCACATGCTCTCGTACTTTTACTTTTCCGGTGCAGCTTAAAATTTGACTTAAACTGCATCGCACGGGTAATAAAGTAATTTAATTATAATACTACTAAAATTATCCATCAAAATGCAAATTTCATAGCAATACCTATGAGTAATCTTCTTAAATATGCTCATGTTAATCATTTATGAAAGAAGATCAGAAAGTATTAAATTAATCCTGTCTATTAGTGACTTCCGACATTTATTACAGCTGTGGTATAATTGCAAACACGAAGCGAATAATTATATAATCCTCTTTCGTCAACGTAATCTCTTCACTTTCAGCATGTGAGACACATTTATTAACTACTCTTATAATCAAGAGAAAATACATGAGATTTTAAATTATGTCACTTAACATATGACATTTCGTAACCCCTTTTTGCAACCCTAAAGCCGCAATGCAAAAAAAGGCAAGGGAAGACAAGATTGCTATATTTGATGCAAAATCGCCCATTTTGGCGACATTTGCCGACAAATGTGGTCATATGACATGGATGAAGACAATTCTAGAACGAATTCTTACCGGTTTGTCCCAGAATTTTTTCGAAAGCAGGCCGAAAGCTATATAAACCCTGCCTGTTCGCTCAGTAGTGTGTATCCTAGAGTTTTATCTTGTGTTGAGCTCCGAGAGATATCCTCCGAGCCGGGAGCTGTTCTTTGGTGCTTTGCAGTAAAGCTGTCTTCACCGTTTTAACCTGATAGCCTGAAGGCTGTGTTGCCTATTGTTTTAGCGTGTTGAAAGTAGTTTTACGACGACTCTAAACGTGTTTTTCGAGCTGCCCTGAGTAATACTGGCCGATAAATTGCGTTTTCATTCTTTATTAAGTGTTGTCGTTTATCACTGCAAATGCACGGACCCGTAAGGAACGCAAAAATATCTTAGTACACTAAATTCGATAAGTTCCAGACATTTCTTTTAATCAAGACAATTTTAATATTTTCTAATTGGTTTTAAGACGAGATTGTAAATTTTTACATCTCAGGCCAGATGGCATATATTTGCAATGGCTTCTATATATATCTCCTTTAAGGCTAAAGTAAAGTATGTTTCCCATCATGAAAAATGTTGTTAGCTTTTGTGGACGTAGCTCACTCACGTAATCAGAAATTAATAAGCTGTGAATAACTAGACGCCGAGAGAAAAGGAATGTTGGATACTGATAGTTCCTATCCCCAAAATCTCGGGCCCCAACAGAACAGTAGCCGAGTGGTTATGAGCGCTAAGTACTCGTATTTCGACCAGGCTTGGCTTCGATCCCATACGAACGGGTTGGTTTTTCTAGTTTTGCCCATGTGTAACGTGAATACGAGCAACTTTCTTTTAAAACGTCCTCCATGAAGGCATCCCTCCTCTTACACAGATAGTCCTCGTGGCTTTGTCATACTCAAATGACATAACCTAACTTCTAAATCTTGGGAAACGGGTTGACTGTAAGTGTATTTCTGGATTTGATTCCTTGACAAATATATCCCTATTGATTAACGTAATGATTATTCTAATGTTCCACTCCATAATAGCCTCATGCGTGCTACTGGTGGTGTAAGTGGTTAGTACATCTACCTGACAAGTAGAAGGTCCAGGATCAAATCCCGGCGAAACATAGTACATAGATAAGATAATATCCGTCCTAGGTCAAGTGATGTGGAATTGAATGTCGTTACAGTGGGAAATTGCATTTAAAATAAGAGAAAGGAAAAACAACAGAAACCAGATATATATGTTAATAAAAATACACTTACTTGCGTGTAAAGGATTATAAACGTCTACAGCTTACCGCTTGATGGCCTTTCGATTCTGATAAAGCTTGTAGCTTGGAGCGAAATTGCTTGACATGATCATGACTAATCTTAAATGCTTATCGGTTCATTCGGTTTCTTTCCTTGTGAATTTTCAACTGTAAAAAGAAACTGCTCACATGTGTATTCACAAAGAAAACAATTCTTCTTTGAATAAAATTTATTTCACTATGCAAATTAATTAGCTGATTTACAGATTTTTCTGATGCTTTATTTATGTTTGTTTTTAATGGCAATGAAAATAATGCAAAATTGAAATCCAAATAATTAACATCTTGAAATTTTTGCAGCACCGTATTTGTGAGAAATACGTAATCGAAATATATTTGTGACCTTCCAGTTTGAAATCCCTACTCTAAATAATCCTTTTTTGTGTCAGCTCTCCTCAGTAAGAAAATACCCTTTGGTTTGTGATGACCTTTTAGATCTGACGAGGTTGCAGACTCAATCAGCTCTTAAGTAATACAGTCCAAAGCACTTTTTAAGGGGAAATGCGTCAACAAGTAGCTGTCCTATCGATTAAATTATGAATAGCTGTCTAATCGATGAAATTATGACTTTCTCTCTGCGTGAAGAATTCCTTTGAATTTCTTATAACTCATCAGCAAGAAAATGCGACTTGCTTGTTTATTTTTCACACACATCTGAAATACCTAAAGTATTGCTGCACATTATACATGTGCAATTTATATCTACAATTTTATGTATTCAAACCGTAATAAATATCAGATAATTGCCGTAAATATATTTTTAGCCCAAAGAATCAATTTGCCCAGAAGGGCTACTCATTTCGTTTTGGCATTTTGCGTCGGTTCATTATAAACGGCTTTTCACTTTTCAAATTGTTGCCACCCAATATTAGAGCCCCACACTGTATTTCAAGAAATTAAATAATGAAGAAGCTGCATGAACGTCCGTCTGTTTCTCGCGTCGTGACATACCTCTCGCATACTTAAACACATCAAATTCTGAATACCGTAGTCCTGCACTCGAATATGGCCATCTGGAAGGCCGAATTTGGAATTTGTTTTATTATCTCCTTCATATTTTTTCAAACTTCATATTTTTTCAAACTCCGCCTAGACAAGCAAATTAATTTTGATTTGATCCGCTATCCAATTAAGAGACACCTTTCATAATTTCCTAATATTGAACCGAGGTAAACGTTCAGAATCGTTTAATATCTACTAAGGTTGTTTACTTTACGCGAGACTAAGTAATGTACACATTTAATTCGTTTATGTCTAGAATCAAAGTAGCGGTACTGCATGATTTGCTTAGTTAAATACAGCGTTATTAAAATTTGTTCTTCGAAGCGGGAAAACGTTGAATTATGTAACTTTTACAGCCGAATTCACTGTTACAATAATATTTTTCTATCGCAGATTGTATTATTGACTTCGCAAATATAACTGATATATGCTCAAAATTTTACGAGAAAGAATACTATCAAATAATTATGCCTTTAGTACTTTTAGAAAATATACCTTTAGTACACCATAGATTAAAATTTAATTTAATCTATAGAGTTATTAGGTTTTCTTGGAGGCAGAAGATGTGAAAAATATGAAATTGCCGGGACTCGAACCTGGACTTCTCGATTACGCCCGAGTGTGCTAACCATTACACCGCGAAAGCATGCCAAAAGGAGGGAGAAAATACCTTCTAAATCTCTTTTATTTCGTGATCTTAGAATATTTTTCAATTTTTTTTTTAAATTTTTGTATGGTAATAAATATGTAGACTTAATTAAATATGCAAATACACATTTAAAATTTTATTTATTAATCATACAGTATAATGTCTTTGCGGCAGGGAAGCACTCTTATGCATAAAGATTTCGACGGAAAATGCAAAATTTTACATTTTGGCTGCCAATGAATGAAGGGTGTCGCTAAGCGCATCTGATCTGCACAACTGGCAGGATATTTAAGGGGAGAAATTACGATTCCAGTTCATAAATTCTTCACGAATTTCATCCCGTGTATTCTGGCAGACAGTAACTATGCCTCGCATACAGGTGCGCGAACAATATGCACAGATGCCAGAATTTGAGAAAGGTCGTGTAGTGGGCTCAAAAACGCCAGTTGGTCTTATTGGCGAATAGTTCGACATTTGAGCAGGAGCGATGCCACTATTAGACGATGTTGACAGGGATGGGTGAACCATGGCCGCACACAGCGTCAAGAAGGAAGCGGTAGGCCTAGACAAACGTGAAGATCGAGCAATCGTCAGAGCGGCACTCGCAGCCCCCCCCCCGATGCATCAGTATCATCGATTGTACGTGCAATTAGTGCTTCAGTGACCGCAAGAACCATTCATAGACGGCTCACAGAAAGGGGGCTGAGGTCATGGCGCCGTCATCCATCGCATCCTTACAACACAGCGGTACGTCGACGAAGTTCTAGAGCCCGTTGTGTTGCCCTTTATGTCACGACACCCTGGGCCTACATTTCAGCAAGATAATGCCCGCCCCCGCACTGCATATGTTTCTATTGCTTGCCTTAGTGCTTGCCGAATATTACCTTGGCCAGTAAAGTCGCCGGATCTCTCTCCTATTCAGCACGTTTCGTGCATTATGGGCAGGGCCCTCCAACCAGCCTGGAATGTTCACGATTTAACGCTCCAGTTGGACAGAATTTGGCACGATATCCCTCAGGAGGACATCTGCAACCTCTATCAATCTATGCGAAGCCGAATAACTGCTTGCATAAGAGCCAGAGGTGGACAGACGTGTTACTGACCTTTTTCACTTAGTGAAGCCGTGAAACTTCAATAAATCATCCAATTGTTCTCAAACTGTAAACATTTGTTTTTCTGTACATGTGCATCACTTCTACCGATTTTCGTCCCATTCGGTTAACTCCTTCTTGGTGCGTCGTTTTTTTTTTTTTGTTTAATAGTGTATATGGCAAGCCGAAGGCCCTCTTGCGTGAACTGGTGGTAGGGGAGAAGAGTGGGAGACCCTCTTGGACCATCTCCTGGGTGTTGTCCCTCAAAATTTAGGTAGAAATAAAAGTCCAACCTCCTTGAGGCTCTGCCCTCATTTTCTATGAAATTCATGGACAAGACAAAAACATTAATAAAAAAATTGTAATTGATGCATTATTAATATATTATGCATCGATAACAGTTTTTGTTTAAAATTAGTTAAAATTATTATATGTCTTGAGCTTTAAAAGGACAAACACAAAGTTTTTATTTTTGCTTTTTTAAATCCTGCCAGACAAAAAGGATGTATTAATGGAAAATAGATATTTAAAACTGTTGATTCCTGAAACAGTGGACTTAATAATGTAAAGCTTATTTGTAATACTTAATGTATTTGTGCCATCCACTTGCACTGATTCAAAATTAAAAAAAAAAAAAAAAAAAAAAAAAACTTAGCCGCACGTACTTAAAAGAAACTCATAATGATGATCCCGCATATAGATAGATGCCTTGGTAGAGCAAAAAATAGTTCAGGAAATGTGTAAACAAAAGATTTTACATGACAGTTCTGTTTGAAGGACTAACAATATTACCTCGCCATTGTGATCCGCTGGACATATACAGTTTGTCTAACCCTCTAAGAAGTATCAGTAGAATGTCTCTCTTTACCTCCTATACATGGACTTCATGTCATGTCGTTTTAGATTCAAGTTATTTGAGACTTGACCCCGTAGGACAATAAGTACACTGCACAACAAAAGGGGGGGAATAGTTCTGTATCTCCCGTTCTACTGGGCCGATTGACGAAACTCAACTTGAGTTTTTTATGTTTCGAAAGCGCGACTTGGGATATGTATTAGATTTATTATATAGCATAGTTCTCATATAGGTAGTTTGACACAAAATCGGACTTTTTCTGAAATGACATGCCAATTCTTTTTACATATTTCGATTCTATTATTCAAATTATGCCAAACTGCCAGGTTTTGTAAAAATCGTACGAGTAATTGAAAAAAAAAAATTCGCTCCTCCATAGTAATTGAATTTGGTGTAATTTATTAACCTCTCTTTTTACTTCCTCGTACGATGTGAAAAGGAAGTATTGTAAACGCGAAAAATTTCTGGTATCCTATTTCAACGAAAATATCCATTTTGACCGCTATCTAATGCAATTTAACGATGTTTTTGCGTGACATCTATACGTAATATGTAACAAGCATGTTTTGCCAAATCCAATGAATTCATTTAAATGTATGTGCAATATGACATGCACATGAGATTTCAAGGACATACTACCAGAATAAAGTTAATTATTTACAAATTGCATTGCAATAATTAGAAGTAAAGAGATCTTCGTGCAGGTGAAGAGATTTTGGTACAATTCTCAGAGATTTTCGTACAAGTGTTCACAATATTGTTACGAAATGTCAGGGCGCGGTAAGGTAGCTTCCCCGCAAAGCAGTTTTAGGATTGCCATAAAATGGCAAGGGAAGGTAGCGTTTCCCCATTTGGCGACAAAATTGGCGATATACCAAGGACGGTTGGAGAACCTTCTGGAACGAATTCTTACCGGTTTAGCCAGAATGTTTCCCGAACACAGCCGAAGCTTATAAAATCCTGCTGGTCCGCAGTCATTAGTGTGTGTGCTTGTCTAGCGAGCTGATAGTCGGTCATAGCGCGAGTGTCTCGAAGTCTAGCGCCGAGTTGGTCATCGAGTGCATCGAGAGAGTCTTTTAGTGCATCGTCGAGTTTTGTTTTAGACAGTGCTGAGTCGAGAGCTATACTCTTGTGCATCGTCGAGTGCATCGCGTGGAGAGTCTCGAGAGTACGTGGAGTTCCGAGAACGACCAAACAGAGTCGGAAGCTGTACTCGGGTGCATTGCAGTGAAGCTATCTCCACCGTTATTGCCTGACAGTGGGAAGGCTGTGTCGCTAATTGTTCCAGCGTGTTTATAGTAGATTTTCGACGACTGTACAAAGTGTTATTGGAACTGTCCTGATTAAAATTGGCTAAATTAAGTATGTTTGGATACTTCATCAAGTGTTGTCGTTATTCACTCCAAATCTACGAACCCCGTACGAACGTGAAGGAAGAAAATAACGTAACAACTAGTGTCAGGAAGAGAAAAACGTAACAATATCACGCAGTATGATTTATGCTTCCAACTACTAAAAATGCTAAAATACAACGAAATGCAAAGCATTATCTAACGAGAAAGCTAACTCCGATTTATCTCAGTTCACGCGGAACTAACAATTCGCAACAACAGTCACTAAGCAACTGAACTGAGACGTAGTTCACAATATCACGTACTATAATCAGTAGTTATACTTCAAACTACTAGAAAACGTTAAAATACAACGCAATGCACAGCGTATCTAAAGATAAAGCTAAATATAATATCGCAGTTCAAGCGGAACTAAACAACTCGCAACAGCAGTAACTAAGCAACTGTCTAAAACGCTCTCTCTCCGCCCTTTTATAGATTTCAATCGGTAGCTAGAAATTTTTGCCAGAAATTTAGACCGTTTCAATTCGATTTTCGTATTTCCTAGAGCTGCGAATGTCTGAACGTAATATTAAATTTACTTTCTTTTGAAAAATGCCAAAGAACGCATAAGGGTCGTCCGACAGAAAAAAAAAAAAAAAAAAGCAAAGAGGGAAAAAAAAAGACCGAACAGATTGACTTTCACTTCTATCTCTTGAAACATACTTCTTTACAAGAGCTTTAAAAAGAGATTGAGCATATTTATTTTCGCCGTGAGCTTGTATTTCTTTGAGAAGGAAATGGCGTAACACTATTTACGGAGAGAAGGGGGTTTGTCTGCGCAAGTTGTAATCCTTGGCGTTTTTGAGCGTGAAATGGGTGGTCCATGCCTTAACGGACGCCTACAGAAAGATTAAATCTGCAAAGTAAAGAGATTTGTGCATGTACAAAGTGTTTTCTCAAAGGATTTACTTCTTATAAAAATTGTCCACATACTCAGATGTGTCTGTCTGTCTCTATAAAAGCAGTCTTTCCAAATTATTCAGCTTTTTCCTATAATAGATTTCGCAAAAAAAAGTGCGTTATGCTAATGTTTTTATGCAGATAACGTCCTTTTGTGGGTGTGTGATTTTATTTACGTCGATACACTCTTATCTATGTATGTTGTAAAGTTGCGCACTTCCAACCTGCACGCAACAAAGTGGTGACTGCACAAAACTGGAAATTAGACAGTCTTGAGAAGAGTTTAAGTCCCTTTTTATTCAACTTTAGAAATTACAATTGCGTGCTCTTGACCCTCACAAACTACGCCGACCCGGAGGTAAAATAAAAAGAAACTAAAATGAGATACTAACAAGTAACTAATTACGAGGCTCTCTAAACGTAACTAACCGCTGATAATTCAGCAGTAATACCGCTGATAATTCAGCAAACTCTGAATATTAAGTTGAAAGATTAACAATTTGCCGAGGCAAGCACACAGGCCGAAACGCGTGGTTCTTTAACCCTTTGCGGCATGGTGGGTCAATATATGTCCCACCTAATTAATATTTATTTTTCAGTTAGCAATTTCCGTTAGAAATTTTCTAATCTTTTAAAATAATCTATTTTAGTTATTATTTTTTCTCAGTAGATGTCACTACTATACCAGGGCTTCAGTTTATAGCAAAAATATTCAAAATAGGATCACAAAAGTGATATCCATGTATCTCGCATTTTCATATTTTAAACATTTTGGATACAATTTAGGATATGTATGATTCTTTTTAATATTCAAAGAAATTTTATTTTCAAAAATCTTAATTGGATTCAATATTTTATAAGATTAATTTTGAAGCTGAAATAAGTGGGTTAATATTTTTCCCATCACACAGTTGAATTTCCGCACAATAGATGGCAGAACTTACGATTGTTTTTCTTTTCGTTTTTGCATCTACTTTTTTCGTGATTGCTCGCGCTTTTACATCCGTTGTATGCTTTGATGTGCTAAAATGTCTAGAAAAAATTAACAACACAGGAAGCTTTGGATCTTTTTTGCTGAATTGCCATCCGATTGCGACTCAAATGCTTCAGATGAGTTCTGATTCAGATGAAATTAAATTAAAGAGAGAATAGCTGATGTTGAAGTTATTGCTGTAGAAGAAAGGGAAAGTAGTTATAATTTATTTCGCTTTTTAAAGACACGACCCATCTATGCGTGTGGCTGCCATCTATGCATGTGGCACTGTAAATATGAATCGGAAGTATCTACCCACAATTATGTCAAGAAATATATAGACTTTTCAGTTCGAGATGATTCAATTTATTGCATAAAATGGAAGGATAAAAGATCCGTTTCTATCCTGTCTTGCTTGGAAAAGGCAACTCAAATGAAAGAATTAATAGAAAAGAACGAGATGGAAAAACAATAACAACAACAACAACAAAAAAAGTACTGTGCCCAAACAGCATTATTTCATACAATAAGAATATGGAATATGTCGACTTATTTGATCAACTGAAAGGACTTATATGAAATAGGCCGCAAAAGCAAGAAATGATGGCACAGGATATTTTTTTCCTTTTTACATGCGAGGAGAGTATAGTAAACACATTTATTCTATTTAAGTTTGTTCGCGAACCCGATCATGTTGTAAAAACAATGAAAGATTTTAGTCTCTCAGTTATAGAAGGTCTAATGGCATTTGCAGGCAAGAAAGAGCTGAAAAATGAAAACTGAAATCCCCAGTTCAAATAAAAACTAAAAAACCATTCGTACAACCAGAAAAGAGACTAAAAAATGTAAGTTACACACCAGAGAGAAGGAGCAGCAGAAAATGTGCATATTGCAGCACATCGAAAGAAGAACGACCGAACATTTTGGATGTGTGAAACATGTGAAGTGCCTCCATACTTACAAAAGAATGAAACAACATTTTTTCAAAGTTTTATGAAAAATGACTGTTTTTCAGTTTTTAATCATATATAAATGTTTTTGAATCAAGTGCCAATTTCAATATTTTATTTAGTATCATTTGTACGTGTATCAATTTTTAATCTTAAAATAATATTCAAGAAAATATTTTCTTTTGTTCTTAAAATTTAAAAATATTAAATATATATATGCAAAATGTGCATATTCAAATTTTACAAGTCATGCATTATGCAATAAGTACAAATGCATTTTAGTGTGTTTATTATGAATATTTAGAATGCACGCTTTATTTTGTTTATTCATTCCACATATGATTTTTTTTCCCTGCTATGCACCAATATGCTATAAGACATGTGCTAGTTGCATGGTGGGACAAATGGTATCCCACCTTCCCCCGTAAAAAAATAAAGCGCAGAATTTTTTTCAAGCCTTAAAGGCACTTAAGTAAGTCCATCTGACTTATTCTAAGGCATTTTTTTAAAGATTAAAATATATTTTAAATATGCGTGTCGCAAAGGGTTAATTTCTAACTAGCCACTTCCACACTCGTAAAGCAAGAAAAGCGCACTTCGAACTCGTTTCCTTTCTATTTAACTCAGAATACTTCCGCTGATAATTTGAATCCTTGCGCGTTCTATCGTCACCAAACGTTCTACAATTTTTTTCTGGGTCCTGGGAAAGGTCCACGTTTACTTTTCGCCCTACAGCTAAAATCAGAGATATTAATTAACCACTTGCGTCAGAAAAAGGGCCACGCTCATCGAGATGCTTTTGTTTCAAACCGCGCGCAAAAATGAAAATAACGTGGTGCACACGTCGCCCAATAGCGAGATTGTTTATTTCTCGAGATTATATTCTCTGGATTGCACTCTCAGACGCGGGCCCACCAACGGCCGAGCGGTAAAGTCGCTGAACACTGGTAGTTCGGACCGAGGTTCGAATCCCGCGAACGGGATGGCTGCACGGGCGTTTTCGTGGTTTTCCCCATGTTTAACGTGTATACGAGCTAGTTTTCCTTAGAAAGTCCTTCACGAAGGCATCCCACCCCTTAGGCAGATGGCCCTCGAGGCTTTGCCATAAGCACACACACACACATGCAGTCGCAGACGCGGAGCGGCGTAAATGAGACACTTTACCGCTTGTTATATTGTAGCGCACGGCACCGCAACCGTGAAGTTTAGTCGTAGCGCACGTGTTAAGAACTCCGAAAACGCTAATTTTCGCTTTCGCTTTTCCGAGTGGCAACGGTCACGCACGCTGGATGTAAAATCTACTTTATTTCGAGAAGTGTTGCTTTCGAATCATAGTGTTTGTTAATAAAAATTTCGAAGATTTATAATGAAATAAAAATAGCATTGACAAACATTAAATACATGACTCCCGATTCCAAATATTCGTTGGAAGCCATTTCGGCTATTCCCATCTTTGTAGGGCTTTAATCAGCCGTGATATTAGTTAAACCTCTGAAAACACTCATTTGCGCACTTATTTTTCCGAATGGCAACAGTCTCTCGCGTTGGAGATAAAAATGATTTATTTCGAAAAGTGTTGCGACTGCTCTTTTTTAAATCACAGAGTTTGCTAATCAAAAATTTGTACGTTTTGCAAAATCTATATAATTGTTCGCGTTACTGATTTCTGATCAATTTTTTTGCCACATTTAATGGACTAAAACTGAATGTAAGTGAAATATTGGATGGAATATGAGCTTTTACGACCACTTGATTTGAAAGACGGAAATCATTAAAAACTGCGTGCTATTGTTGCGTATATAATGAGGGAGAATTAGTTCATTTTTCTACATAAATTTTGTATATGGGTTCCATATCGCATCAGCTTGAAAAATGTATGACTCTGAATCATATTTTTTACATCGCTTTTAGAGAAGGATTGAAGCGGTATCGTTTTCTCTGTTGTTAGATACATTACTCTCAATCTAACTTAACGGACATCCGGTACGTCCGCTAGTTAGATTAACAAAATTCCGAAATAAGTTACATTTGTTTATAAAATAGTAAGATAATATTACAATTATTAACATGCCTGGTTTAAACGACTGTATTTAAAGATCGACTAACCCCCTCCCGAAAAAAATTATATATCTGTATCATATTCCACATAAAATTGAGTGGCGATTAGAAATTTGGTAGATTATTATGCCATACAAAACAGAAATTTTCAAGGGAAAAGAAGAAGAGTAAAATAAAGCGATTAAAAATCTATGATATGAATTTAATCTTTTTGTTATATACTATACCCGACCAGAGGCTGAGCGGTTAGAAACCGCTGAGCTCTAGTAAGTTCTGGTTCAATCTGCGTCACGTGGTTTATCTTTATATGAAACGTAAATACAAGCCAGTTTCTCTTAAAATGTCCTCCATGAAGGCATCTCTTCACATTGTTTCCCAAGATTTTCAGTCCATATGAGAACCCGGTCTATATGACAGTTTATACGACAACCCGACCTACCTCTAGTAGCGGGAGGTAAGCTAGACGCACAGTCCCGGTCATCTAGCACACAAACCACCTTCATGTACCCTTCTGCGTCCTATCGTGTGCAAAATAAGCGCGGATCTAAGATGAGGTGAAACTACAATTCTGTTGCGACGTTCACTATGTTCCAGATACCGGTGTTCTACAAAAGTGGTAACTTCTGGCTTACTTTCGGTAGGTTTTCAGGAGATTGCCCAACCGGTATACTGGTCAGCGTCGCTGAATGCAGTGCCTAAGGGCCTGGGTTCGAATTTGTGAGAAGGCATGGATGTTTGTACATGTATAGTGTCGGTGCGGCATGGCGACACTCTAAATATGCGGCGAGCCGAAAGTCCTCTCTTGTGGTTTGGTGGAAGAGAAGAGGGGTGGGAGACCCTCGGACCCGACCCCCCCCCGCGGTGTGCTCGCCATCAAAATTTGGGATGGAACTAAGCAAAATCGCACTGTCACCTGTAAGGTGCTCTAGGCTGTTTCCAATCACAGGTGTAATCTTTCGCTGCTTACCACGAGTAATTTCGTGGACATGGGCTAATATCTCTCTCAGACAAGTGGAGCATAAGTGACAACAACAGAAGTCTTCGAGAAGGTAAAACAGTTCAAAATTGGTTCCACAACCTGCTTACAGCGGAATCGTCCGCATTTAGCCATTTTGCAACGTACTGTGTTTGACCCGCTTCTAATCGGCCTATGACCAAAATCTGCTGGGAAATGTCGCCTTGAACTCATTTTCACATTTAGGCGGCTGTCTCGAAATAGTTTAATATATCACCAACATTTACCTCCTATTCAGTTAGTTTTAAGGCGTACCGTATTTCCGGAAAGCGATGGCAGCGCCACGCTTCTGCATAATCATACCCGATGCAGCTTGCTTATTTTTTCTTCCTTGTAGCATGTTCAAATTTCAACAATTTCGAACTACGTTTTGCCATTTTTCAATATGCTGTTTAACTTCTTGAAACCGGGGTAGTATCTATTATCTAAATATTTTGTTAATTATCCGGTTTTGTTTGAAGGATCTAAATACACAATAAAAAATCCGATGTATACACCACATGACTTCCTTGTACGGAATATTAAATTATACGAATTATTTTCAGCATTTCAGCATTTCTCATTCATTTGATTCCGTTCTCACTTCACGGCAGAAATACATAAAACCTCAAAATATATTTACTATAAATTGAAAAATACAGAAAAATATAAAACACCAAAAACAGATAAAAAAATTAAAAGAACAATTTCTACTCAAAAACAAGCATTTCAGCCAGCCTGGGAAGGCAGAATTTTCGATGCACAAAAGTGAAAGTTTACTTTTGGTACCACTTTGGTCGGAAAAATGGCACTGAATTTCCAGAAACTGACATAATTCACAATTCTGCAAAGTTTCAAATGTAAACACGTATCGCTGTGTTAGTAAAAAGATTCGCTTAGCCGCACTCAAATCACTTTGAAATTCAAAATCGTAAAAACAACCTTGTATTTAGCGTAGATACAATGAAACACTCAATCGATTTCGAGGGCAGCTAAAGGTCCCTCCTCATCAGGAGAAAGAAATACCTAGAAAGAAGAAAATAAAATAAAGGAGTCACAGAAACACGTGGTCCTTATCAGCCTGCACGGTTTACAACTAGTTTTTTAATCAGAGTTGCACTGGCCGCCTACTTTTACTGAGCCAGGCTATCTGATCAAGCATAAAGACAAGAAAAATTAGCGAAGTTAAAATAGGGAGCGAGGGGCAAATGCACCTTACGCTCAAAATCTGAACTTCAAATAATGGAAAGTAACCACTGAACGGATTTTTATACCCTTTGGTAGTATCAAACGCGAGGAGGTAACGCCATCTATCGGCAAAAATAACTGAATTAAGATAGTAGAATTTTAAAGGCATTAGGAAGGACTGGATTGGACTTTGTAAGGTGCATTTGCCCCTTGCTCCCTATTTTAACTTCGCTAATTTTTCTTGTCCTTTATGCTTGATCAGATAGCCTGGCTCAGTAAAAGTAGGAGGCCGAGCAACTCTGATTAAAAATCTAGTTATAACCACGTGCAGTGCTGATAAGGACCACGTGTTTCTGTGACTCCTTTATTTTATTTGCCCACCAGCGGCCGAGCGGTAAAGTCGCTGAACACTGGTAGTTCGGTTCGAGGTTCGAATCTCGCGAACGGGCTGGCTGCATGGGCGTTTTCGTGGTTTTCCCCATGTGTAACGTGTATACGAGCCAGTTTCCCTTAGAAAGCCCTCCACGAAGGCATCCCTCCCCTTAGGCAGATAGCCCTCGAGGCTTTTCCATAATCACACACACACACACCTTTATTTTATTTTCTTCTTTCTAGGTATTTCTTTCTTCTGAAGAGGAGGGACCTTTAGCTGCCCTCGAAATCGATTGAGTGTTTCATTATACCTACGCTAAATACAAGGTTGTTTTTACGATTTTGATTGTCACATTAGCGTGTTTCTCTTCTAGTCTACACTTTGAAATTGTTGATAATTCTACAACTATTGCTTGAAGATCAACGAAAGGCATAAAACCCTTAATCGGAACATAAGTCAATAATTTAATGCACAATTTATCAATATATAAAAAAAATACTGAGCCTACGGAGCCGAGTATCAGATGGGTACGGTTGCAATTATTAATATTGTTGAGGAATTGTCTTGCTTTGATTACAATTTAATTTTAACTTTAGATGTCTTAAGTTTATATATACATATTTATACACTTTTGGCGCGGCCTATTGCAACCAAACCTGTTGCAACCACGGAAGTAACTAACAGAGTTTGCCCTTATTTAAAACTCACTGGTGAATATTAGCAGGTATGTAGCAATACGGACGAACGTAGTAAGATTTGGCTTAAAACTATGTAGTGGCCAGAAGGCAGAACACGGTCTACTAAGAATTTCTAAGCTCTTCAGCGGAAATGACCGAGACTTTCCCTTAAATACTGGTTCTATCTCATTTACATAAAAAGCAATCTTGAAAACTCATTCTGGCAGGGAATCGTAGGTGCGAAACAAGAAAATAAGAAAAGCTGTTGAAAATTAAAAATAAGTATAAGAAAATTAAAATAATCCCCACAATATATCTTTTCGACTCGTAAACAGCTGCTTCTGTAAACAAACAGTTTAACTAGGTTCAAATACAGATACTCTCTATGCATGTTATAAGATCATACTATGTGCCACATGTTTATAAGATTGAAATATGATACAACCAATAAGCTTTCATTGTACTATATGGTAACAGAACCGCGGCCCGACCCACCTAACCAAACAAGTATGTACTATGAGATATTTTCTCCCTTTTTTTCAGCATACCTTCGTGGTGTAGTGGTTAGAACATTTCGAGTATATTCGAGAGGTCCAGGTTCGAGTCCCGAAGAGGGCTTCACTCATGTTTCACGTCTCCTGCTTCAAAATAACCTATTGAGTCTATACAGTGGCTCCCGAACTTAAAAGGTGGTGTATGACGATTCTTCAGTACCAGAATTTGGCGATTGATTCCCCTAATCCCCAGTCGTCCTTTAAAAGGGATAAGATACAAATAAGAGGAATACGATCCGATCCACCTGGTCTAAAAATAGACCTTTTGATCTTATTTGGGTCGCCTCTAAGTTCAACATAAAATAAGGAATATTTTATCTCTCCTTTCTGCATGCGTTCGTGTGTAATGGTTAGTACACTCGACGCGTATCCGAGAGGTCCAGGTTCGAGTCCCATGCAGACATTGCTCATTTCTCACGTTTCCCGCATCAAGAATATCCTAATGACTCTAAAGTACTGTTACAATAAATCATCTTTAAATTAGTCTATTTTCATGTATACCACTTTCCATTTCTTTATGTTTATTAGAACAGACAGGCAGTATTGCATTTCATTCCAAATGTTTGGTGAGATTTTATTTCCCTTCCCTTAGACCTGACTTTTGCAGCTAAACCACACTGACCACACGTCAGAGTGGATTTGTTTATGCAGAACTTCCATTTCCCAACAACCATTTCCCTGTTATTTACCTAAACCCAAGGTAAATCCTCTCCACCAATAACACTCAAGGGATTTCCATCTCAGATCAATCGATAATACCTTCTCCTAGGAGACGATGGACCGGATACTTTAACAGCGAATGAGATTCTAAGGCATTCTGCACCTCCTTTCGAAACCAATCCACACTTGATAAGTAATTCCACAGCCCTTTACATCATACCGGTCGTAGGCACTGGAGAAGAAAATCGGAAATAGCGGATCAGGGAAAGCGATAGGTCACGTAAGATGGGAAACCTGATCACGAGAATTAACAATAAGGGATTAGAGAATCGCGTAAGCTGGTGGATTATGATATTTACGGCGATGAGTAGGAAACAACGGTAGATAAAACATTGTAGGATGTAGACAGGAGTCATATAAACACGCCATTGTTATCCTTTAAGTATCGGAATACGTTTGACACCCAAATGTTGGCACATAGTATAAATAAACAAGTTTTTGGTTGTTATTTAGCAGAATACTACTTAAAATGATAGAAACTAGTGATAAGCATGTTAAAGTGTAATTTTTGATTTTTTCTTACATTTTAGGTTAAAAATGCTTTAAAGTTTAGGATTACTACACTGCTGGCCATTACAGTTGCAACACCGTGAAGGAAAGCAAATGCAAAAAATGATATTGAGCATGCTGCTGATACTGAGGGGGCTGCAAACATCTCCATTTCCTTACCAATGGTCCGTGATGTGGTCGTATGGTTATTCAGGTCTGACCTCACAATATGTCTGTCCTATCTGGCGTTAGTCATACAAAGGCTTTGTGATCCTGCATGCCGTTGAGTATGACCTTCAGCAATTCATTGATTCCATATTCGCATGACAGTGGTTGGATGTCGACCGGTGCGACCGGCGATATCACGGAGCGATAATCTACACTTTCGATAGGCAACGATCCTGCCTCTATCGAATCTGGAAACTTGTTGGTAAGCATTTTCTCATCTTATTTGAGGCATAACACGATACTCTGAGCGAACGCCCACCTAAGAAAGCACTTTCCGGATGAAAAATTCAACACACAACTTTTCTTTTATGCTTTGCTTCAGACGTCGTTTCTGCATCCGCGTTTTCTAAATGCGCTGAAATACTATTCATTTGCATATCCTACTTCTTTCTTTCTTTCATGTGATTTTAGTGCTCGTCAGATCATTCATTCCTTGTGTTGCAATTTTAATGGCCAGCAGTGTAGATATGTTCCAACAAAAATATTTATCAACATTTCACTTTTATATTTGTCACTTTGTAGAAACATTAGGATTTTTTGGAAGCAAGAGAGATTGAAAAATTAGCAACCGCCTTCGCCGGGAATCGAACCACGGACCTCTGAAATACCGGCCCAGTATGCAGAACCACTACACCACGAAGGCACGCTAGGAAAGCGGGAGAAATACCTTGTAACTTATATTTATTAAGGTGGAATGAATTAAATGGACTAAAAAGTGATAAAATAATGTGTTTATTTTGATTTGGTCAGAATTTCTGAATACATCTTGACTGCTGGTGAAAGGTGAAAAGAAACATTTCTATCATAAACCAGTTTTAGAGGCGAAACGCTTCTCTTTGGAGGAATAAAATGGTATAGTATATTCTGCTGTAGCATATTCCATGAACTTCTAAAGTTTGTTTTGCTAATCTTGAAGCACAGTGTATACGGAGTTTCTGTCTAAATTTTCTTTAATGTTTATTATCTTTATTAAATTCTTTGTGGAAAAAATGAGAAATAAATTAAATAAAATTGGAAAAAATTAAATGGAATACTGACTGGGAATAAATTTTTCATATTCGTTTAACGTTTTTGCTGAATAAACATATTTTAAGCTAGAATACGTAATAATTTAACATTAAATTCAATACTTAAGGTTTCTATTTCTCAGTCTTCGTGTTCCTCTAGTTTGGCATTTGGCAAAAAGATTCCAGTGCATGAATAATGTACAATGCTCAGAAAAAGAGGGGACAGTTCTATAGCTCTCGCTCTACTGGGCCGATTAACGAAATTCAAATTGCGTTCTTCATGTCTCGAAAGCGCGACTTTAGGATACATATTAAATTTATATATAGCATTATTCTAACATACGTATTTTGATACAAAATCAGACTGTTTCTGATATAACATACCAATGTTTTTACATATTTTGATTCTACGACTCAAATTATGCCTAAATATTGAATTTTGTAAAATTTGATGCGAAATTTACTGAGAAATTCAACAATTCATGTTTGCGCTTTTCATTCAGTTTGCGCCAAAATAAGTTCACTTCTTAATATATGGCAACCTATTTTCATTTCCATTTTTACATAGGGCGTAAGAAAAAAAAAAAGACACAATCGTTCCTTCTTTCAAATAATGTTCTTTATATTATATTTTAATTATAATTGTTATTAATTTTAAGCAATTTTTTTTTTTTTTCGAATTTCATTTTAATTTACGTTGCATAGTTTCTTTCGAATAACTGTTTTAAAAATTCCTATTTACTCATTCGAACTGCGTAGTTTAAATAAAGTGCGTCCTTTATTTATTTTTTTTTCAAGTAGTTTTCTTTGTACTATATTTTTAGTCATAGTTATTATTTTAGGTAATTTTTAAATTTTTAGACTATTATTTTAATTGTTAGTGTTGCATTGTCTCTTCAGATAATTATTTTAAAATTTTCTATTTATTCATTCCAATCGAGCATTTTAAATATATTTATTGAAATAAATCTTCCGGAATTTGATTTTATTTATTTAAATTGCGTTTCTTTCGAAAGAATAGTGTGTGACCCAGACTACGACGCATTTGAAAACTGCATATATTAAAACAGAAAATACAGTAAAGCACAGTTAACTCGCCTTTGAATGTTCCGTTTAGAAACGATATATAAATAAGAGAGATGTATAAATGACATTTTGACTTAGGATGACTTGCATACATTGCTTTAAACAGTTTTATCATTGTGCCCGTTGCTTTACCTAATATTATCCTCCTATAGTTAGCTTATTAAAATGTTATTCATATTTTAGTCAAATATTTTACTTTTTAAATCGCAAGAATCAAATATCATAAGATTAAAAAAGCTTTAAATTTATAAACAATACTAAATTTTATGCAAAAATTTATTTTTTCTTCTTAATGGCTTGCTTTTTTTCTTCAGGCATTCTACAAAGATATTAAAAAGCAATCAACTTTTCGAAACATCTTGGTATTTCTGACATTCATTTTAAATAAAGATATCGCCTTCTATTTCATAAAGGCCAACAAACGGCCGAGCGGTAAAGTCGCTGAACACAGGTAGTTCACTCCGGGGTTTGAATCCCGGCAAACGGACTGGTTGCATGGGCATTTTTATTGTTTTTCTCATGTGTAACGTGTATGCCAGTTGGTTTCTATTAGAAAGTTCTTCACGAACGCATCCTTCCTTTTAGGCAGATAGCCCCGCTTTACCGTAATTTAATAATCCAATTCAACCATTTCATCAGTATTTGGTCAGAGCCTTTATCAGTCTTTAATGGCTAAGCATTTTGAAGGCATGAGATCAAAGGAAAGGCTAGTTTCATCAAGAGGGAAAACGTCTTTAGATGATATCCATATACGTTTTAGAGACATTAGGATTTTTGGAAGCAGGAGACTTGGAAAATGAGCAATGTCCTCGCCGGAAATCGAACCATGGACCTCTCGAATACGCGCCAAGCGTGCAGACCACTACACCACGAAGGCCGGAGAAATACATTATATACCCCCTTAAAGGGGGATTAGGGGAACCAGTAGCCAAATCCTGGTGGTGAAGAATCATCTTTCACCAACTTTTAGTTCAGGCACCGTTGTAGAGACATTAGGTAATATTTTGGAAGCAGAGGAAATGAAAAATGAGCAATGCCTTTTCCTGGAATCGAAAACGGACCTCTTGAATACTCACCAAGCATACAGAATACACCACGAATACTACACCACGAATGCAAGCAAAGAAGGAGGGAGTCCGACTTTATAACGTCACTTGGATAAATTCCTGAATCTTCAAATAATTCTACTGAGAAATCATTAGATGTTCCGTTAATGATACGATATGATGTTCTATGATGCAATTTAAATTTATACAACCATATAGTCGCAAACCAGTAGCTCTTCAATTTAATCTGCAATGATATGATTATTATTTAGAGTTTTTAAGAATAATTTCTATATTAAAGAACATGGTTTTTTTTAATATAATTTACAATACGAGACAAAATTACTATTTAAACCATTCTTTCTAAAGATTAATGAATATATATAATATATATATTATATATATTTAAAGCTGGGACATGACCCAAACTGTCAACGTCCTGTTTTCTTAAAAACATTGTGAAAATAAAAATCAAACAAACTTTCTGAGTTTTAGACAATCCAATTTAAATGGAGTTAAAGCAAAGAAGCAGACGATTACACGGCAAAGGAAAAAATTTAGTCTTATAAACATTTAAAAAAAAGGAAGAAAGGCATTTTTAAAAAGAGTTAAAAATTTGAATAATATCATCTGTAATTAAAAAAAAATAGCTTTTCATATAGTATTGATAAATATTTATTACGTATCATAGAGGGAAAAAAATTCATATAATTAATTCTCCGTAAAAATTTATTTGAAATTTAGGGTTAAAATAGCTGCGGCAATTCACTACAACAAAAACCCATAAACCACATTAGGCGTTAATATCGCGTAAGTTTTGGAAGAAATCTCTCAAAAATTCCTTATAAACAAACAATAAACTTTCAGAATGATTCCGTTTGCACCGAAAACTTCAGAGGAATCAGGAGTTTGTAAATACCCGAGAGGTAGTGACTTTTTGTTTTCGCCGACTTCACCTTGTGAGAAAGTAAATTTGAATCTACAATGATTCCTCTCCCGGGTCAGTGACAACAAAAACCTGCCGTCGGAAGTCGCACACTAGTTTCCGAAATTTTTGTTTGCTACGCTTAAACTACTTTTCAATTCTTCAGGCAAAAATAAAATGAAAGAATTTGTCAGAACAGCTCATGGAAATACCGAAATTCAACGACAAATGAAAACTATTACATAGCTTAAATTAAAAGTACACTGCTCAAAAAAAAAAAAATAGGACAGTGCTATATCTCCCGTTCTACTGGGATTGACAAAATTCAAACCGCGTTTTTCATGTCTCGAAAGCGCGACTTAGGATATATATTAGATTTATATATAGCACTATTCTAACATAGGTATTTTGACACAAAATCGGACTTTTTCTGAAATAACATACCAATTGTTTTCCATATTTCGATTCTATGGCTCAAATTATGCCAGAATACCAAGTTTTGTAAAAATCGTACGAGTAGTTTTTTTAAAATATTAGCTCTCAAAATTTTAGCTCCTCAATGTTAATTGAATTTGGCAAATATTTATTAATATCTCTTTTTTTACTAAACTTTTTTTTTTTCTCTCACATTTCGAAATTTAGGTTCATTCCAAATAAAATTTACCCATTTTTTTGTGTTTTATTTTTTAAATTTCTATTTTTAAATAATTTTTATAAATTTTTTCGAAAAAAATTTTGAATTATTATAACCTATAAAATTTTTACCATCATCTTAAAGTAGGTGTATTTTTAAGCATATCTGCAAAAAAATTAGACTTTTTTATTCAAAATTTTCTAAGATATACACGAATTTACATATTTTCGCGTGCGTTTTGAAATTTGGCATCTTTTTTTTGAGCGATAATAACGCCAAATGTGGTCTATGGATTTTTGTTACACTGAATTGCCACAGCTATTTTTAACCTTAAATTTCAAGTAAAATTTTACGGAGAATTAATTATATGAAAATTTTTTCCCCCACAATAAGGCGTAATAAATATTTATTAATACTATATGAAAATCTATTTTTTAAATTATAGAGGATATTATTCAAATTTTTAACAATTTTTTTAAAATTTCTCTCTTTCTTCTTTTTTAAAAAAATAAGAGTACTTTTTTTCTAAGAGTAAATTTTTACCTTCGGCGTTTTATCGTCTGCTACTTTACTTCGTTTAAATCGAATTGTCTAAAACTGAGAATTTTCGTTTAATGTTTTATTTGAATTTAATGAAAATATTTATGACATTAACTGCATAATTTATTTCTAAACAAACTGTTGCTTTTGAAGTGGCTGAAAGAGCGGCTGATACTATCATCCATATTTTTAAAGCACAGTATTTTTATAAAAATATAAGATTTAGAATAATCATTTTTATAAAGTCAAATTATGATATAAACATACAACCCTGTAGAGACTGAATTAATGGAAGTTCAATGGTTATGTAGAAATGATCTGCAAGCTACTTAATGGCTGGATAAGTCAGCAGATTCTGTGGACAAGTAAGAATAATTATATAAACGACAAACCAAAATTCTGTATTTTTAAGTATTTAAAATGTCAATTTATCTGTAAAAATGTATTTTTGTGCGTAGCTTATTTTCATTATATCCTTAAAAATTCTAATTTAGAATGTAATTGTCAAGAACTGAATCCTAATCATCAGTAATATAATAAGTAATTATTACGCGTTATTAAATAATCCTTCTTATAAAGTAATTGCAAATATTTCAGAAAAACTTTCTGTCTGAATGCAAACATTTTTCATGCAAATTTTTTTAATTTTATATTAATCAAGATTGCACACGATATTATTTATTTGCCACTTCAATTTTTACCGTCAGTCTAGTAGAAGTTTACAAATCAATTATATTTAATTAAGGATTGGAATTGGATTATTTAATTATGGCAAAGCACACGAGGGCTATCTGCCTAAGGGGAGGAATGCCGTTCGTGGAGGACTCTTCTAAGGAAACTGGCTCGTATACACGTTACACAGGGGGGAAAACCACGTAAAACGCCCATGCAGCCAGCCCGTTCGCGGGATTTGAAACTCCGACCGAACTACCAGTGCTTCAGCGTCTTTACCCCTCGGCCGCTTGGTGGGCTATTTAATTAAGGAATGACCATCTAAGTTAGAAACAGCGTACCGTAACAGCAATTCAATTATTGGCGCCGTATCTTTCATGTTACTCCCGATTGGCAAGCTACATGATTTTTAATGAGTATTCGGGTTTTGCTACTAGTAACTTCACTTGGAAATCGCGCTTAAACTAGGTTAGTTGGTTATTTGAACATAGAAAGAACATGGGAGCTATTTGGTTAAGATGCTTTCCATAGAGAATCTTTGTAGAGAGAACCTAGAAAACTACGAAAACCAACCATGCAAACCCTGGGTTAGACTTCGCAACAAACAATTAGTATTTAACAATCTTTTTTCAAATGCTAGGCAACTGGTGAGGCTCCAATTAAATCTCCAATTTAATATTTTATTTGTAAATATTTAAAATATTGTTGTATTCTTAGACACAAAAAGTTTTGTTAACAGTAAACTACCAAGCCGTAGTGCAAATGAATATTCATTTTTTCTTTGGCAATAATTGTATTCACTTAATATTCTTGGAATATGAGCTAAAGAAGGAACGTTCTCGGAAGATTGAAAGAAGTGTTTTAAATCCAGTGATATTAGGTTTGTCTTAGAAGCTCAGGATCAAAACGATTCTGCAATTGCCCCAGTAGTTGTTGACTTGTAAATGGTTGTGAATTAAGCAGATGACTTTTAATCTTACGTTTTCAGCAGAAAACGTATTCCAAATGTTTTGTATTGCATGATAATGCATCTTTTCATTATTCAATACCAGTCGGAGAAAACCGCTTGTGTTCCGAAAATAAGTATGTGTACTCAATCGTCCTGCATGTTTTCAAATTTGTCTTCTTGTAATTTTTTTTCTTTCTCAAAAAACTAAAGTTGCCTCTCAAAGGAAAGTTTTTTTGATATTGAAGAGACAAAATTAGTATGACACTACTTTTAGAGGCATGTCAAAAACAGATCTCTACAAAGCCTTCTCTTCCATTACATGTTGTGCAGTCAGACAAAAGGTTGCATCAGCGTAAATTCTATAATCTATTTTTATTACACTCTGATTACTTTACTAACATACAGTGAATATATACTAAATCTTTACATCAGCTTAAGTAATTCGGAATTTTTGACGAAATTGTTGTCGGAACTAGGACTTAGAAGATAGGTCATATTGAATATTTCGATAACCCAATAAATTCAAGGTTCGAAGTTTCAATATTTATTTTCGGAGGGAGGGGAAATTTTTCAGTTTTGGTTCATTATCCTAAGTATATTTGCTTCGATTCTTTTATTTTTCCATAAAAGCGGAAATCTTACGCATGGTATCACATATAACGCATAGCTTCAATTAAAATTTAATAATATACAGGGGTGTTTATAATTAAAGTTCCACATTGAAACGGTCATAAAACAAAAAACTACTGGATCAAATGTTATCAAACCTGGTAAATCGTGTAAAGGAGGTCATAGGAATTTATTTTCCGCGAAAAAAAGGAAGTTCCAGACCTCACCACCAGGGGGGAAATGGCGCTGTATGCAATATTTTTAAACGAAATATGGGTCGGAATCTAACTTAACCTTTTGTTACACGGGTTTAATATGTTGCATACCCTTAAGAAATTTTGAAGTAAGAAAATTACCATTTAAAGGCGTTAAATTCGATAAACGTCGAGTGCGCCATCCGTGATTGGTCCGTAAAATAAGTGAGAAATTCGTCCGTGAAAACCACGAATTAGCGATTAGAAAATGTGAGATCGCAAATCACTCGCACAAGTGCGTACAATCTGGAAATCGTTTTCTTACCGATCGCTAATTTGTAATTTTTGAAGCCTGAATTCGGCCGTAAAACATGAAGATACTGATTCAAAACGCTTTTAATCTATTTGAGGTAAAAAAATCCCTCATGTTATCTATCTAGTTCCATTGCATTCTCCTACTACATTCGATTGCATAGCAGTCATTCCACACCGTTTGGTGTGGAATGACAGCTAGTTTTATAACTGAACCATTTTTCTCTGAAGAACAGTCGACAGCTGGACCACTGTGATTGCAGCTCACTTTAGAGTCAATGTTAAAATGTTTCGTGATACACGAATAAGTGCAGTAACGTGGCATTTTAGATACTACGATTTTTATGCACGGCTGGGCCCCCCACCTCACGTGTGTCGCACAGTTACTTAGGCAACATTTCACGAAATGAACGTCTTTATAGGCCAACACTTCCCCTCTTCCCACCAGACCTCAACCTCTGTGACTTTTGTCTAGGTATGGGGTTTTCTCAAAAGCACTGTTTATGGTGATAATCTAAACAATTTGGCAGAAATGAAAAATGTTAAACACTGACATGTCCGTAACATTCCTTCCGATATGCTAAGAGCTGCTGTTGAGAATGCAGTAGTGCAGTAACAGGATTTAACTTGCTTTCGGAAAATGCTAGACGCTACATTGAACATGCTTTGTAAACACGTTTCGGAAAAATATTAAACACATTTTAAGCAGATGTTTTAGTGTCTTATTTCATTTAAGAAATCTTGTATACAGCGTCCATTTTCCCCTGGTGATGAGTTTTTTTAACTCTATTTTTCTCGCTGAAAATAAATTCCCATAACCTCCTTTACACGATTCCCAAGTTTGATAACATTTGGTACGGTAGTTTTCCTTTTATGACCATTTCAAATTGTGAACTTTAATTATAACCACCATGTAAATTAAACTTTAAAAAAATTTTACAGTTTGGTTCAAGTCCCAGCTTTAAAAAATTGTATATATAAATATAAATCTTTTATATTAATCCTCTTAGAAAGAATGTTTTAAGAAGCTAATTTTCTCTCGCGTTATAGATTGTATAAAAAAACATGATCTTTAATATGATTTAGATTGTTTCAGCCGATATAAGAATCGGGTCACTCGGTGGTGGTACAGAATTAAACCCTGCTGGACTGTTTTATTTTCTTTGTCATTTAGCAAAAATCTTTTAATTAAAATATTTATCCTTTGGACTTCGCTTTTTTTATTTATAGTTAAAATGACTAGAAAATGAAAAGCTGTCTTCAGCTGAAACGCAATTTATGCAATTGATATTTTAAAAAAATTGACAAGAAAGCAAAATTTATGGAAGTCTAGCAATCGAAAAATCTTAATTTTCTTGTGTGAGCACTGAAAATAACTGTAGAAGGAAAGAAGAAAAATTAGGGAGAAAAGTAAGCAAAAATTTGCAGGGAAATTTGGCTGTCAGATATACCAAGATGTTTCAAAAAGTTGGACGCTTTGAAGATACTTTCAGGATACTTCAATGAATTTAGGTGTTCAAAGAAAAAAAACACTTGGACGTGTACACCAGCAAATACCATCAATTGAGCTTGTGGTTAACAGAAAAGACAATATGGTTTAGACTATATGGTTGTATAAATTTAAATTACGTTATAGAACATCATATCGTATCATAAATGGAGAATCCCATGATTTTCTCAGTTCGAATTATTTGAAGATTCAGGAGTTTATCCAGTGATGTATGTGGATGTCACCTAAAGACGTTTTTTTCTTGATGAAACTAGCCTTACCTTTCATCTGATGCCTTCAAAATCAGCGGCCGAGCGATAAAGTCACTGAACGCTGGTAGTTCTGTCCGAGGTCCGAATCCCGCGAACGGGCTGCCTGCTTGGGCATTTTCGTGGTTTTCTCCATGTGTTTTCCCCATGTGTAACGTGTATGCCAGCCAGTTCCCCTTAGAAAGTCCTCCACGAAGGCATCCCTCCCCTTAGGCAGATAGCCCTAGTGTGCTTTGTCATAATTAAATAAACCAAAACCTCTTGATGAAACCAGTCTTTCCTTTCATCTCATACCTTCAAAATGTTTAGCCTCTAAAGACTGATAAAGGCTCTGACCAAATATTGATGAAATGGATTGAATTGAATTATTAAGTTATGTCAAAGCAGGGCTATCTGCAAACAGGAAGGATGCCTTTGTGAAGAACTATCTAAGGGAAAATCAGCTGGCATACACGGTACACATGAGAAAATCCACGAAAACGCCCATGGCAACCAGCCTGTTTACCGGGATTTGAACCCCGGAGTGAACTATCCAGTGTTCAGCGACTTTACCGCTCGGCCGTTTGTGGGCCTTTATGAGAATGGAAGGCGATAACTTTATTTAAAATGATTGTCAGAAATATCAAGATATTTCGAAAATTTGGATACTTTTTAATATACTTCCGGAAATGCCTAAAGAAAAAGAGCAAGAAAAAGTAGAATGAAGAAAAGGCAGAATAAATAAAGTAGAATCCCTGAAGAAAAAGAGAAGAAAAAAAAATTTTTCGGTAAAATTTAGTATTTGTATTTTTTTTTTTTAATTTAAAACTTTTTAATCTTATGATATTTGATTCTTGCGATTTCAAAAATAAAATATTTGACTAAAATATGAATAACATTTTAAGAAACCAAATGTAGGATAAAAACTGTGTAAAAGCAATGGGCACAATGATAAAAACTGTTTAAAGCAGTGTATGCAAGTCATCCTAAGTTAAAATGTCGCAATCCTAACTTAAATGTCTCTCTTATTTATATATATCTTTTCTGAACGGAACATTGAAAGGCGTGTTAACTGTGCTTTACTGTATTTTCTCTTTTAATATATGCAGTTTTCAAACGCATCGTAGTCTGGGTTACAAAGTAATTCCTTCCGAAAGAAAACGCAATTCAAATAAATAAAATCAAATTCTGGAAAATTTATATTAATAAATATATTTAAAATGCTCAATTCGAAGGAATAAATAGAAAATTTTAAAACACAATTATCTGAAGAGACAATGCAACACAAACAATTGAAATAAAAGTTAAAATTTAAAAATTACCTAAAATAATAACTATGACAAAAAATATATATAAAGAAAAAACTATTTGAAAAAAAAAATGAAACGCTGCACCTTTATTTACGCAGTTCGAATAGGTAAGTAGAAATTTTTAAAACAGTTATTCGAAAAAAAAAAAAAAAAAAAAAAAAAAAAAAAAAAAAAAAAAACATGCAACTTAAACAATTAAAATGAAATTCGAAAAAGAAAAAAAAAAAATTACTTAAAATAATAAGTTATAATTAAAAATATATATATAAGAATATTATTTGGAAAAAAGGAACGATGGTGACTTTTTTTCCGCTAACGGGAAAGGAAACTAGGTTGCCATATATAAGAAGTTCGCCAAGTGAACTATTCTTGGCGCAAACTGACAAAAAAGTGCCAAAATAAATTTGTGAATTTCTCCGTAAATTTCGCTCCAAATTTACAAAAATTTCATATTTAGGCGTAATTTGAGTCGTAGAATCGAAATATGTAAAAAAATGGTATGTTATTTCAGAAAAAAGTCCGATTTTGTGTAAAAATACCTATGTTAGAATAGTGCTATATATAAATCTAATATATCCTAAGTCGCGCTTTCGAGACATGAAAGAACGCAATTTGAATTTTGTCAATCGGCCCAGTAGATCGGGAGATATAGGGCTGTCCCATTTTTTTTTTTTTTTTTTTTTTTTTGAGCAGTGTACATATTAAAGAAAATAAATCGTACAAAATAAAAATGTGAAAGCTTTTAGATTTTATATTACGCCCAAAGAAGCGTTTTTAATGTTTTGTGTGTTATATTTACTTGTTAAATATCATGTTCTTTGCACGTAAACCATAAAATTCATTGCAACAACAATATCACAAAATATTTTAAAGAGCGTATCTTTAGAATTTCCAATATACAGTTTCGCGAGCTGGAGATTAAAATTCTTTAATGTTTGACAAATATGAAATCGACAATAAAGCAAATTCCAAATTAGGGCTTCCAGATGCCCATATTCGGTGGAGGATTAAGTTATTCAAAATTCGATGGCTCCAGGTGCCGTTGTTTTATCATAACGCGAGAAACATACATACATTCATGCAGCTTATTTATCATTTAATTTCTTCAAATGGATTGTATTGGATTATTCAATTATGGCAAAGCACACGAGGGCTATCTGCCTGAAGGGAGGGATGCCTTCGTGGAGGACTTTCTAAGAGAAACTGGCTCGTATACACGTTACACATGGGGAAAACCACGAAAACGCTCATGCAGCCAGCCCGTTCGCGGGATTCTAACCTCGGACCGAACTACCAGTGTTCAGCGTCTTTACCGCTCGGCCGCTGGTGGGCTCAATTTCTTCAAATGTAACACAGGCCGATAATATTCGGTGACAAAAATTTGAAAATTGAAACTGACATTTAAAGTTTTCGACGCAAAATGCCAAAGCGAAATGAATAGTCATTCTGGGCTAAAAATATGAAAGTATTCAGATTTTAACTTCGCAAAAGAAGATTCGTTAATATTTTTTATGCTCTCGGTGAAAGCTGCAGGTAACCAATCTGCTTTTGGACTCAATCGTGCTATTACAATTTTTTTTCTTTTGTATTTTTAGCTTTATTACTGCGTTACATTAAGTTCAAGAGCAAAATTGCAAAACATTTAGGCACACCATATCTTTAGAATTCCAGACAGTGTTAGAGTTAGGAGTTGC
The DNA here is from genome assembly GCF_010614865.2 of Stegodyphus dumicola. NCBI lineage: Eukaryota > Metazoa > Arthropoda > Arachnida > Araneae > Eresidae > Stegodyphus > Stegodyphus dumicola. The sequence goes on from NW_023316915.1 coordinate 288,043, forward strand.
CATACATATTTTTTTTTTCCATTCGCCATTTTACTTCTTTGGAAACTAGCCGCTCGAGCATCTGGCTGATTAAACGATTTACAATTATTTAGAGAGACAAAAGTATGTAAATGATTATAATAACTCCATCTGGTATCATTTCTTAAAATTATTAAATATTTCTAATCAGATATTTTCTGATTTAAATTCATTTTTATTTAAATCATTCAGATTAAAAAGTAGAAAATTATTTTTAGGAACTGCGTTTATTTGCTTTTCAAGCACTTTGGTTTGCCAGTCAGTAACTGAAAGATTAAATTTAAAAATTAAACATCTTACGTTTTAGTGAACGGCAACACGTTGGTGCGGGGAAATAATAAGCTTCTATTTAAAACCAAAAATTCAGTCTTCGTGGTGCCCATTGTTGGGTGGAGGATTACTTGTATTAAAAATTCAGCAACAAATAGGAGGCGTCTTTTTTACACAATCGCAGGAACATACAAATTTCATTCTTCATTATCTATTTTTGCTTCTTTGTACGAAGTAAATGAAGTATTGTAATCGCGAAAATTTTCGGGCATCATATTTCAACAAAAATATCCATTTTGACTGCTATCGAATGGAATTTAACGATGCTTTTTTGCTTGACATCTCTACTTAACGACAGAATAAAACATACTTTTCTTCATAACGGGTTGAAAAGAAGATTAAAAGTAGATCGTGCAGTCTGCACGTATGTATCTCGCATAACCCAGAAACGAGTAACTTCCGAAACTTGAAATTTTGTATATAGGACTTCTATAACACGTATCTGTCACCTCCCATTTTTGTTGCAATCGGCCGCACCAAAAGTATATGTATGTAACCATTCTATTACTCTTTTGTGAGCTTTTGAAAAATTTGTGAGCTGAGTCTTTTATTCTTATATATTGGTAAACTGTGCGTTTTTTTCCTTTAAAAATGATTGAATTGTTTTGTTCTTATCTTCCAGTTAAGGCTTTTATGACTTGAGTTAATTTGCATGCAATAGTAGAATTATCAACAATTTAAGAGTTGTTCAAGCGCGGCTAAACCTAATTTTTTTACCATAGCAGCCATATTTGTTTAAATTTGAAACTTAGCTGAACAGTGAATTAGTTTCTGCACCTTCAGTGTCTTCAGAGTTCTTGCCAACCAAAGATGTGCTTTTGAATGTTTGTCATCACACATTCAAAAGCACATCTTTTAGTCTGAGCTCGAATGAACACTTAAACGCCGTGTTTTCGGTTTTATCCGTTTTGTGCCCTATCTGTGAGTTTGTCACTGAATTGATTGTGGAACATTTGGTTTTGTTCATTCGCTCTCCCAACACTGTTGTAAGCTCAGACTGGAATTCTAATATTCTTCTTTTCTGCCTGTCAGAGTGGAATGCGACCCCATGTTCTAAGGTAAGTATTGCTCATCTGGATGAGTACTATCACCCCTCTAAAAGTAATTTAGAATCTCCCTGTATAAAACTAATACATGTATCTAAAGTCGCGCTTTTGAGAAATCAAAAGCGCAAATTAATTTCGCCAGTCGTGTCATTAAAGCGGAAGATGTAACCAATTTTTAGCCCAAAGGGCGTTAGCCCAGAAGGGATATTAATTTCGTTTCGGCATTCTCCGTCGAATCACCATAAACGGCGTTTCACTTTTCAAATGGTTAGCCACCAAATATTTTCCCTCTGTATTATATTTAAGAAATTAAAAAATCTGCATAAATGTTTGTATGTTTCTCGCATTGTGATAAAACGACGGTACCAGGAAGCCATCCAATTTTTAATAACGTAGTCCTCTATCCGAATATGGGCATCTTTAAGCCCGAATTTGGAAGTCGTTTTATTATCTATTTTATATTTCGTAAAACTTTAATCAATTTTTGATTAACAAATTCAACGATTTCAAAGCGAGCAATGGAAATACTGTACGTAAAATAATAAAAACAATTATCTCAAATTGGTTTAAGTGCGAATAACATGATATTTAATAAATAAAAACAACACACAAAACAATAAAAAAGCCCCTTTGGGCCAAATATAAAAATCTTAAAAGTTTCAGATTTTTTGTTTTTTCTTTCTTTTTTTTTACAGCAAAGTGACAATTCGCCCAGAAGGGCTATTAATGTAGTTTTGGCATTTATGCATTGATTCTCTGTAAACGGCGGACCACTTTTTTAATTGTTGGCCAACAAAAATTAGAGCCCTGCATTATATTTAAAGAAATTAAATAACTAAGGATCTGCATAAATGTATGTATGTTTCTCGCATTGTAATAAAACGGCGGTACCTAGAGGCATCCAGTTTCGAATAACGTACGTCTCCACCTGAATATGGGTATCCGGAAGCCCCGAAAACTGAAATTCTTTGAATTTGGTTTATTTCATATTTGTAAAGCATTTATAGGTTTTTAATTAAAAAAAACTCAAGCATTTCAAAGAGAGCAATCACAACGCTATACGGAAAAAAATATATCTCTAGCACGCGAGACTGTGTATCGGAAATCCTAAAGATATGGTCATTTTAAAATATTTTGCGATATTGCTGTTGAATTGAATTTTATGGTTTAAGTGCGAAAAACATGATATTTAGTAAATAAAGGTAACACACGAAAAGTTAAAAAATTCCCTTTTATGCCTGATATAAAAGCTAAAAACATTCAGATTTCTTCTTCCTCTCTTCTTTTTTAACGTAAAGATCAATGTCCATTTCATATACGCCCCCCCAGCGGTAAAGTCGCTGAATTGGTATTTCTGTTCGGGGTTTGAATTCCGCGAACGGGCTGGCTGCATGAGTGTTTTCGTGGTTTTCCCCATGTGTAACGTATATACGAGCCAATTTACCTTAGAAAGTCTTACACGAAGGCATCCCTCTCCTTAGGCCGATAGCCCTAGTGTGCTTTGCCATAATTAAATACATCACCACCAACACCATTTCATATACAATGTTGGCACTGTCCCTCCGAGGAGGTCAACGTGTAGGAAGCCATTTCTGGCATTTTTAAGAATAACATAAAATATAAACCGACATGTCTGGCTGCGTGTTCCACATCTCGTTCAAAAGCATGGAAAATCAATAGCGCTGAACACTTCTTAGTTAATGACGTGCCCTGCCTCCTATGTGCATGTGGAATTATTAATGCGGATATGGTTAGGAATAAAAAATCTGTTGGGAAACTCATCCGTATTTGTAATGAGAGTCTTCGTATCCTATCGACATTTTCGAGCCAACAATGCCAGGAGAGTTTCGAGAGAAATAAAGAGTTGCAATTTCCGGAATATAAAACATGGAAAGACCTTCTATCTGAAACCTTTCATCGCAGGTCTGATAGGAATTTCTAATTCTCTTGTTTAGAAGGTAATATATGCACTACGATATAGCAGCTAGGACTTGGGCATACTGTTCCCAGTTCGAAAAATAATTCAATAACGACACAGAATGATTCGGAACTCTTCAAGGGTTAAGTACCAGTTGAAAAGTTGGTTGTGCATCTCCTGATTCTAACATAAAAATGATCAAATTGTAAACAATTTGATAAATTTAAGGCTTGGTGCCTCACATTTAAGACTTTGGCATGCAACGATCATTTTGTAAAGTGTCTCATACATTTAGGACTTACGTATCACATAGTAAGGACTTTGGCATGCAGTTTCTAGTTCCTAAAATGCTCTGGAAACGATCACTCTGTGGATGAGAACGTTTCATAGGGCTAACTACCAGTTGAACAGTTGGTCTACATTTCCTGGTTCTAGTGTAAGAAAACGCTCAAATTGTAATGTCTCTGATACATGTAGGACTTACGTATCATATATTAGGAACTTGCAGTTTCTAGTTCCTAAAATGCTCTGATAACAATAACTCTGTGGATCAGAACATTTCATAGGGCTAACTAATAGTTGGAACAGTTGGTCTACATTTCCTGGTTCTAGTGTAAGAAAACGCTCAAATTGTAATGTGTCTGATACATTTAGGACTTACGTATCATATATTAAAGACTTTGGCATGCAATTTCTAGTTCCTAGAATGTTCTGATATCGATAACACTGTGGATCAGAACGTTTCATAAGGCTAACTACCAGTTGATCATTTGGTCTACTTTTCCTGGTTCTAGTATAAGAAAAGGATCAAATTGTAAAGAGAATGTCCACATTGAGGACTTAATTATCACACACTAAGGTTATAAAGTCTATCACACACTAAGGTTATAAACTAAGGTCTGGTGTTTTTCAGAGCATAAACTACAAAATTTAAAAAGACTCTAGGGCAGTTATCCTCTGGTCTTGTGAATACAGGAACACAAAGGAAGAAAAAGGGTGTATAAGACCCTTTTATTTGAACACAAAGAAATAACAAAAAATAAGTTGCGTAAACTTCGCTTAAATATCCCTTCTTTCCTTCTCAATCTGAATGTACGCTCGCTGTCTCACTTATATTCTGGCATGAAAAGTAAAAGTGTGGGTGAAAAGAGTGTGACAGGAAAGCACTAAAATTTAAAATTAACTATTAGTTAAAAATAAATAGATAAAAACCTCACAGGGGCTTTGGAATGCAGTTCCTAAAATCCTCTTGATAATGATCAGTGGGAGAGGTTCACAGGGATAACTTCCAGCTGAAGAATTAGTTGTACATTTCCCTGGTTCTGTCATAAGGAAACTATCAAATTGTTAACATTTTGGTACATTTAGGCTCTGGTGCCACACAGTTAGGAATTTAAAATGCAGTTTCCGTTTCCTAAAACTGCTGACAGCGATTATGAAGAGTGATTCAGAATATTTCATAGAACAAAGTACCATTTGAACACTTGGTTTACATCACCTGGTTCTAGAGTAAGAAAACGATTAAATTGTTCAGACTATTCAATTTTTCTAAGCCAAGAAACAGAAAAAAAATTATGTCCTTTTCGGGATTCCAACCGCGAATCTTCCAGTGCTAGCCGTTAACGGGGGTGTTTATATGAGAATTCTTGCAGTCTCTGACGCTTGAAGATCGGCTGCGGAAAGGCAACGAGACCTAGTCGAGAAAATAGAAGTGGTAATGAGTTATCGTTCGCATGGTAATATTATAAGGTATTTCTCCCGCCTTCTTAGCATGCTTTCGTAGTGTGGTGGTCTGCACGCTGTGCGCGTATTTCAGAGGTCCGGGGTTCGATTCTCGACGAGGGCGTTCCTCATTTTTCATCTTTCTTGTTTCCGAAATACCTAATGACTCTACAATATAACTTATTATCATGCGAACGATAACTCATTACTCCATTAGTTATTCCATGGCAGTGAGCTTCTCAACATATTTTTATTTACGACGCCACTGTAGAGATGTTTATGTTTCTTGGAGTTCGAAAAACGTGAACGATTAATTATACTTTTGGTGAGATTCGAACTACTAAGCTTCCAGTTGTTAGTTGGACACTTCAACCACTTACATAACGACAGCTGGAACAGAGGGTCGCAATAATTATTTACAAAATCAGTACGATTTCAAAATATAAGGTTTTACCTCATGATGCCGTAATAAAATACACGAAATTGAAACTTTTAACCATTTTTCTGTACAGGAAGTTTTAATTGCTGAGTCATTCCTCATAAATTTATAAATCCTATAAATCTCATTCCTATAAATCTTTCAAAAACCGTTCTGCTCATAGGGTGCAAAACCGATTCTCAAAAATTGTCAAAAATATTATCATTTCCCTATACGACAAGATTATTTAGAAGTTGTATAAATTATATTTCATTGATATTGTTACGAAAAGCCCAGCTGCAATAAGATAGCTTCCCAGCAGAGCGGTTTTAGTGTAGGATTGCTAGAACGCCCCCACCCGCCTGATCACAAAGTGATCTTATGGTCCAAACAGGGGCGTCCCATTCCCACCCCAAGGGAAGGCAGCCAGCGAACCGGATAGTCCCTCAACAAAAGTTAAAACACCAGATTAATAAAAAGAACAACTAATCCAAGATATTATACACGAAGCAACTTTAAAACATTTAACTTAAAATTCAAAGTTCCAAGAAACCAAGCCCGGTATTCCGAGTAACTAAAAATGTTAGTGTAATCAACTAAAGAAAATAATAATTATACATCTAGCAAGGTTGCCATACAATTATATAATTTTACTTTTTTTAAAATGGCTAGATTAACGACACAACAAGAAGGAAGAAAACCAAGAATAACTAAAATTTTAGAACATTCTAGAATGAAGTCTTACCGGTTTACCCCAGAATGTTCTCGAAGGCAGGTCAAAAAAAGCTATATAAACCCTGCTTGTACCAGGAGTAGTGTGTATCGTCGAGTTTTATCTTGAGTGTGTTGAACTTCGACAACGATCTACCGATTCAGGAATTGTACTTTAGTGTTTTGCCATGAAGGTCTTCACTGTTGTAGCCTCAAGGCTGTGTTGCTGATTGTTTCAGCGTATTTCTCGTAGTTATTCGACGACTTTAAAATTGATTTTGGAACTGTGCAGAGTAATACTGGCTAAATAAATTGTGTTTTGATTCTTCGTCAAGTGCTGTCAGCAATCCACGAACCCGTAGAACGCAACAATCATTTGTCTGAAAAAGTTCCGAAAATTATTATTATTTCACTATCCGACAAGATGATTTAGAGTTGGTGTAAAATTAAATCCCAAACGTTAGCATTAATAATATGAGTGTAAATCCCAATTACACGAATCGTTGAATACAAGACCGCATACAGACCGCTTATAGATTTAACTGCTTTCCTTACAGATTTATCATTAAGCCAGTTCACTGTAACATTTACGGAAGCGAAGATCTTAACTAAAACTCTTATCTACTACAGTTTTCTGAGACTTATATCCCTCATCTTGAAATCCTTCTGTAATATATAGTGTCTTTACGTTTTAATTATAACTTAATAGTTTTGTACACCTCTACAAAGACCCACCAGCGGGCGAGTTTTAATATCGCTGAACTTTGGTAGTTCGGTACGGGGTTTGAATCTAGAGGAGGGGCTGGCTTAATGGGCACCTTCGCAGTTTTTCCGTGTGTAACGTGTATACGAGCCAGTTTCCCTTAGAACGTCCTCCACAAAAGCATTCCTCTCCTTTGGCAGATAGCCCTCGAGGCATTGCCATAATCTCATAAATCCAATAATCTTCAGGAAGTGCTCCGCAATAATGGCAGCGAATTTCCTTTCGATTCCCTCAGGAAAAATGTTAGTGCTGGCTTTCGTAAATTTCGAAAAGTTTTCATTGTAACCGTAGTAGTGAGAGCTCTGTTATTTTAAATAATTCCAGTCCAACCTTCAAATAAAAATATCTGAAATTTCATTTCCGTTCGTTGAGCAGATACGCCTTTAAGGGTTCATATATTGGGAATATTTTTTGAACACACTGTATAGATATATATATACGTCAGAACAAAAAAACTGGATAATAAGTATTGGTTGCTGTTGCATACACATTCACGCTAAATTCAATATCAGCATGTATTATGCTATTTAGAATTTACATTTTGTCTTCTAATTTGAGAGTAATTAGAAGCGGTGAGTTTCAAATTCTTTCTTGTTCTTTCATTTGCGTTTTCTTCATAAACAATGCAGAAAATGCTTAAGCTTTCTTTTGAAAATATAGGAGGCATGTACAAGAACTTCTTTTATACTCTTTGAATATCCTTTGCATTCGTTTTAGCCCAAAAGGGCAATTTGACCAGAAGGGCTATTAACTTGGTTTTGGAATTTTGCGTCGGTTCACTATAAATGTCGATTCACTTTTCAAATTGTTGCCACCAAATATTACAGCTTTGCATTATATTTAAAGAAATTAAATTATGAAGATTCTGTATGAATGTATATATTTTTCTCTCATTGTGAAGAAATGACGGTACTTAGAAATATCCTATTTTGAATAACATATGTCTCCACCCGAATATGGACATCTGGAAGCCCAAATTTGGAATTTGTTTTATCATCGATTTTATATTTCGTAACACTTTAACGAACTTTTGATTAACAAAATCAACGATTTCAAAGCGAGCAATGGCAACACTATACGGAGGGAAAAAAAAAAACATTATCTCCAGCAAGTGAGACTCTGTATCGCAGTAAAGGTAACACACTAAAGGTTAAAAGAAATTTTAAATATGAGGTTCCAGATTTTATATTATTCCAAAGGAAAAATCTGCCCAGAAGGACTATTAATTTCGTTTTGGCATTTTGCGTCGATTCATGATAAGCATTGCTTCAGTTTTCAAATTGCTGCCACCAAATATTATCGCCCTGTGTTATATTTAAAGAAATTAAATAATGAAGCATCTGAATGAATATACGTAGTATGTTTCTCGCATTATGATAAAACAACGGTACCTAGAGGTACCATCAAAATTCGAACAACGTAATCTTTAATAGAATATGGGCATGTGGAGGTCCTAATTTGAGTTTGAAATTTCTTTCATTATCGATTTCATGTTTTTACCACTTCAATGAATTTTTCATGAACAAACTAAACGATTTCAAAGTAAGCCATGGCCACTGTAAGGAAAAATAAAACATTTTTATCTCCAGCGCGCGAGACTCTGTATTGGAAATTCTCAGAATATTCTCATTTTAAAATTACTTTGCGATATTGCTGTAAATGAATTTTATGGTTTAAGTGATATTTAATAAATTAATATGATATTTAATAAATAAAGGGGTGCTTTTTTAACACAAAATGTTACAAAAGCGCCCCTTTGGTTTCAGATTTATTTATTTATTTTATGGCTAATTCAATTGTTCCTGAATTCACACCTATCACCTATTTCATTATGCAGCTTTTAGGTACAATAAAATCTTGTTCCACAAAAACAACAGATGAAGAAATGTCTTTCAGGAAAGGGATCACTACGTTCAAACACTCTTTGCAAATTGTCTTGAAATCGCAAGAAAAGAAATAAAAAGTAACTAAAAAGCATGAAGAGCTCACTTTTCTGCGTGAGCAAAAGTCAAATACAAAACCCTTTTAAAATTCTTTCGTGTGATTTGTGTTCCTAATTTGTATTCAGAAAGGATATATGCGTGCCTTCGAAAAATTTCCAAACTCCTAAACTTTCATCCTTTCCTTTTCTTTACACTTTGAAAGATTATTTGTTTTGGTCATTCATCCATATTGGGACCTCGTTTCACTTCATGTAAGATTTCGAAGAACTAGCTCTTTATCTCGGTACAGAACTAGATAAATAAGTTTTTATACTTTTAGTTTTTACTAAATGTCTTGTCCACATTTCGTCGAAGAAGCACGTAGATCAAATTCAAATATCAAAAACTTTGCCTTGTCAACACTTTTTTAGATTTATCTTTTTTTTTTTTTCCCCTTCAGCAGAGTTTCTCAAAGGGACCTTGTATGACTTACAAAGAAAATAATTAAATGTCTCTTGAAAATTTTAAGTGTACCGCTGTGATAAAATTTTAATGTACCTAGGGTTGCCAACGCTGTCAAATGCCAACGATGCCAAAGACTTCCTTGTAAACTGTACCCACCAGTGGCCGAGCGGTAAAGTTGCTCAGCACTGGTAATTCGCCCCGAGGTTCGAATGCCGCGAACGGGCTGGCTGCATGGGTGTTTTCGTGGTTTTTCCCATGTGTAATGTAACGAGCCAGTTTTCCCTTAGAAAGTCCTCTACGAAGGCATCCTTCCCTTTAGGCAGATAGCCCTCGAACCTTTGCCGTAATCAAAGAAACCAAACCCAACCAAACCTTGTAAATTGTAGGAGTATAACTTTGGAATTAATGTTCATGAGATGGAGTAATATTTTAAAGCATAAAAGAAAAAAAATCTGAAAGCTTTCAGATTTTATCTTACGAAAAGAGCGTTTTTTTAACTTTTTGTGTGCTACCTTTATTTATTAAATATAACGTTCCTTGCACTTAAACCACATAAAAATATAAAACCACATAAAATTCAATTCAACAGCAATTTTACAAAATATTTAAAAGCAACAAAATAGCATATATCTTTGAAATTTCCGATACAAAGTCTCGCGCGATGGGGATAAAAAGGTTTTGTTTCTGCACAGTGTTTCTAATGCTCGCTTGGAAATCGTTGAGTGTGTTAAAAAAAATTCGTTAAAGTTTTACAAAATTTCAAATAGATAATAAAATAAATTCGAAATTCAAAATTCGGGCTCAAGTGCCCATGTTCGGTTGGAGGACTACATTATTCAAAATTGGATGTCTCTAGGTCCTGTCGTTTTTTCAGAATGCGAGAAACATTCCTGCATTCATGCAGCTTCTTTATTATTTAGTTTCTTTAAATATAATACATGGCGATAATATTTGGTGGCAACAGTGTGAAAAGGTAATCAACGCAGAAAAGGTAACATACTAAACACTTGTATCTATATTTTATAGTTTGCCGTATATTTGTTAATATTTCCTCAATGGAAACGACGCAAAATGCCGTTTTGAGCCCTTTGGTTCTAATGCACCTTCGAGCCGAAATGTTTTAGTAAAATAATTTTAGTAATAATATATTAAGTATTAAATATAAAAAATGAGTTATCGGAAATGTAATTAGAATTCTATTAAAAATGTTAATTCAAATAATCTGAAAAATTAAAAAAATATGTGAAAACTTTGAACTAAAACAAACTTTTAATTTTTAAAATCATATTTTAAGACACGTAAACGTGTGCATCTCTTTTTATTTTTTCCGCCAATTCCGAGAAATATTCTTTCAAATTAAAATATATAAATAATTCATATTTCATAAATTCAAACTAACATCTATTCCGTTCATTTCTCCTTTTAGTTAGGGTAATACTAAAAATCCTTCCACAATATACTGATGTTGCTGGAATTGGAAACAAATACGAAACTACTTTTTAAATATTCAGAAATTTAAAATCATCAATTTTTAAAATCAATTGCTACTTTTATATTTTGGATCGAAGTTCTTTGAATTAATGTTACCGCATCAAGAAGATCATCCATATTCAAATTAAGCTCTTCTTTCAGCTTCGAATCTTTAAAACTTGAACAAATTTCTAGGTCGTTGGAAATGAATAATTGAGCAACCTTTAGACCTGACAATTTGCCAAATGTCAAATTTTTATCAAAGTAGAAAGAAATAACTTAGTTTTCAATAATCTTTGAGATTCTGCATTATCTAATTTTCTAAAATGCTGACGAACATGAAATCCGACAAATTACTCATCATATCGAGATTTAAGTCGGTCGAAACATTTCAAATGTCTACACCATTTTTTCCCTTCCTAAATTCTTCAATGGCCAAGCTGATACAGACATTAAAATTTTACGAGAGCAATAAACATATTTCATTAATCTACGAGTACCTGATTTCGGTCTGAGAAGTATCCTCAGTTAGGAAGCAGCTTGAATAATGAATTAGAATAATCCGTTGATCTACCTAAGAAGTATGAATTTAAGGAATTTTTTATATCGAAATAAACGATATTCGTCATTTTTTCTGAACTCAAAAAGGGCAATATAATGACATCATTCTTTCATCCTTCCCTCTGAATCAAGAACTCATTCTTAAAAGCTTTTATACATGCAGCTTCCCTTAGAAACTCCTCCATGAAAGCTTCCTTCCTCTTAGGCAGAAAGCTCTCGAGGCTTTGCCGTAAGTAAGTAAACCAAACCAATAAACCGTTTTTAAACGAACTCCTCTTCAAACCCCTCCTCCAACATTTAACTGCAGAAGAAACGCTATGTCGCCTAACCAGTACAATGGTTAGCGCCGCTAACTGCCGTGCTGAAGGGCCAGGTTCGAATCCCGATTTCGAATATATTTAGAATTCCTAATGCACTTTAATGTCTTGCTATTCATATTTTTCAGTTTTTTTTCTCAGTTATTTTTTCTCAGTTTCTCAGTTCAGTTTTTTCTCAGTTTCTTCAACAGTGATCAGTGCTCTGTTCTCTCAGTAAAATTACTTGCATAACACTTTCTGTGTTTTAAACTTTACTTCTAAAATATCACTTTCTTCCCATTTGCGCAACATAAAATTCAACAGTAAAGTAACAATATATTTAAAAAAAATCATACCTTTAGAATTCGCGGTAGATTGTTAAGTGCTGCCGTATATTTCTTCATATTTCCTCAATGGTTTCTTTAAAAATAATACGTACCGATAACATTTTATGGCTCCATCTTTTTATCTGAAAAGTAATATGGAAGAAAGAGTGAGGATCCAGATAACGAGAGTTCTGGTGAAAAAAGTTGACATTCAAATAATGCGTTAGATAAACTGATCCCTATAATATCAGTGTAAAAAATATAAAATCAGAAAATGAAATCTGTTTTCCAAAATATATATTATAGTGTTGCGAGGCCCCAACTTGTCAGCAACAGTGGTAGTGACTGCTATGAACTGTAAATTACACAAACTCGTAAGAAGGGTTTAAATCCCTTTTTATTCCACTTTAGAAATAACAGCTGCGTTCACTTGACGCTCACAAACTACGCCGACCCGGCGGCTTAACAATACAGAAATGTGAAACTAAAAATAAATGACAGGATGAATAAATAACGAGATCACTACCTACGAGGCTCTATAATCGTAACTAACTTAACCGCGTTCTAAGATACAGCTGAGATTCAGCAAGCTTACTGATTAAGCAGTTGAAGATTCAATGAACTGCCGAAATAGGCACACAGGCCGAAACGCGCGGTTCTTAAATTTCTACCTAGCAACCTTCACGCTCGCGATTCAAGAAGCACACATACAAACTCGTTTTCCTTCTATTTAAACTCAACTTACTTCTGCTAAAATTTGAATATACTTCGAGTTCTACTACAATTTACATACTCTGGCATTGGCAATTCTAGGGGAAAGTAAAGGCTTGACAGGAAACATAGCTTAAACTTAAAATAAATGTTAGTTAAAATAAATATAAACCCTACAATATATTAAATTTTGTTACTTTAATTGTATCTATATTTTATAGTATACGACGCCAGCCAATCGGGATAGCGGTTAGTGACTCTGACTGCCGAACCGAAGGAGTCGGGTTCTAATTCCGGTCAAGCCATAGGTATTTGTACAGTACCTGTGCGGAATGGGGACACTCTAAATATGCGGCGAGCAGTAAGTCCTCCCTATCACCAAATGGGAAAGAGTTGTGGGAGTGCTTTGCACCCGTCCTCCTCGGGTGTTCTCCATTAAAAACGGGGAGGGGGAGGAACTGTGCAGTGTCGTACTGTCACCGGTATGGTGGTCAAGGCTCTAGCCAATGACAGTTGCAGTCTTGCGCTTCTTGCCACGGTGAATTTCATGGGGTTGGTCTGATGCTACTGTGAGATAGGTCAAAACAACATCATAATATAGGGCAATTTAACCTAAGGAATTTTATCAATATGGCTTCGATACTTGGATGTCACATGCTGTTTACTTTTCTGGAATCCACAGCTACAATGTACCGAAAACGAAAATTATTTTATAGCAGATTGATACTCAAAGAGCTGGTTTTATATAAATGTCTGCACTGTGTGCATTGACTAAAATCTTCAATATATTAAACTTTTCCAAAACATTTTATTAGTTTTGAGATTACAGTTCCGTCGGCGAGCGTAATGATCTACCTTTATATAAATATTTTAAGCTCCCAAGTGTAAAAAGATGATTGCATAATTTGTTTTTCAAGTAAAATCAATAACGTTTCATATTTATTTTAGTCGATAGCAGACCTCCTTCTTTTTCAGGTTACCTATACAATCCAGAATTAAAATTTCAACTCTACGTACCATCTCGAAGAGAAATTTTTCTTTTCAATTATATTAGAAGGAGACTTAAAAATTTTTCTCTGTTGTTTTGTTTCTGAAATAATTTAAATTGAAATCCAAAAGCTATCATTAATTTCTTTGATTCAATTTAAAAAAAGTCTCTTCTACGACACAACAAATACCATTAAAATTTGAAAGCAGAATCGGAAAGTATAATTGCTTTCTCAAAAAAAGAGACATTAAATTCTTTTCTAAATATTTATTTTTTTTCGTCTGCTTTAAAGGCTGAATGCTGAGTTGAATAATCATATTTGCTTTTCCTTTTTTGATATTTTTTATGCATCTTTAATAATTGTTTTTCCTTCTGAAATGGATTCACCAGCCTTATGATTTTGAGTTTGCTTTTTTATAGCATGTTTCATTGGGAAAGTAAAATGCATTTATTACTCTCATGGCAGACGATTCTTGTAAAACTGTCGTCTGTTTGAATGCGGAATTATTCTATATCAATTATAATGAAAATATTTAATGTTGTAACAGAATATTACTAAAGGTTTTGGAATCTGTAATAATATTTGGCTCCAGTATATTGCTTATGTTCATAAAATAAGCATAATGCATACAAATATCAAATGATTCTCCTTTAACTTGTAAGGATTTCTTTAATTTACCTAACAGTTACATTTTGAATTAAAGTTACTCTCCTATCTTTTCTGAATTTCAAGCTTACAACTTCCGGCCAGAACGTATTTTTAGAATCGCGGTTGAATGCAAATGAGGAGAAGTATTTAACTGTGAAGTTATATTGACTTGGTGAGAGAGAGAACCAGTGATTCTGACTAGCGCTCGTTCGCCTTTTTAGGCTACTCTCAAGATATTATTACGCTCGACCCTTGATAGCTTCGCCGTCACTGTAGAGACATTAGGATTTTTTTGGAAGCAAGAGAGATGAAAGATTTGCAACACCTTCCCCAGGAATCGAACCACGAACCTCTGAATTACTCGTTGAGCGTGCAGACCACCACACCACGAAGGCATGTGAAGAAGGCGGGAGAAATATCTTATAAGCTTCTGAAAGCTTGAACGAAAATATTTATAGAAACCTACGCTTTGTTTCATGTTAACTTCGAATGACTAGATTAAATGCCTTTCGAGAGATAAATGAGATTTTCTTATGGTTTCAGCCTTTCCCTCCATTCCACGTGCCTTTGTGGTGTAGTACCGGGGGCAGGTAGCGCTCCGACTCCATATGATGATTAGTACATTTGTGATGTTGCGTAATACTTACTGCATTTTGAACTCTAAACATATTTATTACGATTACGAGAAGCTGTTTGTATACGTATATATAATTCATACATAGCATAGAACAGTTATTGTAATCATGTAGAGTCCTCATGACGTGAGGAACCTGTTTACGAGGGTCCTTCTAGTGGAGAGTTCTAGAGCATTCTGGAGTGTTACTCCGATGGAAACAATCTGCAGACTTCTTAATTTTTAGTAGTATTGTATAGCCCTCCTGAAACTTCTTTGACGTCAGACACAGTGCTAAGCTAAAATCTCTAGGAACTGGTCATGAAGTTATGCCTCTTGTACTGTCAACTGAAACGAATTATTGCGTATTATGTCAGACCATGTGGTATGACATGTCGTAAAAGTTTGGAAACAGTGGCTTGCGGGGACCGCACACACAATTTTCTCATGCCTGTGTCGTCCGTCGCAGTCTCAACCTTCTTGCATCAAAATATTCTAGAATGACTCTATAGACCAATCGGCTCAGTAGAACGGAAAATACAGAACTGCCCCCTTTTTTTCGCTGTGTACCTGTGCAATTTCACTAGTGGGCAAAATTAAGATAATTTTAAAATTATGCATATATTTACGAGCTGTGATTCTGGAGGGGTTATGAGCGCATGATGAGTTTCGGCGATGTCGTCTGAAGCTTGTGGATACAGTAGAAAACTGGATCTGTTTTCAGAAGCGACCAGGACGATCTTTTGTGCTAATTATGTGTACATAAACGGACGTTTAAATGATACATATCTTTCTTTGTTGTAAATATATATTCATATCAAATTTGATTAAAATCTGTCCGTTAGATTTTCAGAAATTCGAAGTAATATGTAAATTCTCTTGATTTTTCACATGACGATTGTTTTACGACCCAAAATTTCCATATTTTTGGAAAATTCCTAAGGCTTAGCAATAAGCGTTTTGAGCATTTACTGCAATGTTTTGAGTAGTTACTGCTATAATCAATTGAAGTACTGATTGAGGACGTCGTTGTCCTTAATTCATTTTTAATTATTTTTAAATTTCTTCCTTCTCTTTTATTGTTTTGTAATTTACATACTAAGGAAAAATAATCGTTTATGATAATTATCATTATGCATAGAGCAAAGTAGAAAAATTCTGCTTTACAAAATTTAGTAAATGGTAGAAGAAACTTTTACAAATAAAAAAAAGACATTTTTTGTCATAAAGCACCGCTGAAAAGTTTCCAGCTTCCAAATTTATTTAAGAAATGTTAACAGACGGATAAAATAAATTAACAAAATAATGGTGATTAATGGTATGAAGGAAATAAAAATTATATTGTCGCGACAAGATGAAAAATCTTCAGAAAACACTAAGCGGACGTTGACAAGATTTATAGCTTGGAGTAATGGAAAATAATAAAAATAAATTCTATGAAAAGCATGAAAATCAATTTAGCTCTACTAGAAATTTAAGAAAAATCTCTCTATAACTATTCAAAATCGGAATAAAATGAGTTTAGTAATATCGTCTTTACTGACATTTAGGGATTTGTGTACATTTAAGGACATGCTTTTAAAAATATATACTAATGCAGGTAACAGAAACACTTATATTAACAAAGATGAAAATATAAAGACAAAACAACTCCAGCCTTTTTATACTTCTCGAAAATCATCATTAAATATTAGCATATTCTATAAGGTATTTCTCCCGCCTTCTTATGCTTTCGTGTTGTAAAGGGCAGCATGCTCGGAGCGTATTCGAAAGATCCGAGGTTCGAGTCCCGGCGAAGGCATTCCACATTTCTTCAGTTTCTTGATTTCATAAAATTCTAAATGATTCTACGGTGGCGCCCGAACTAAAAGAGATGGTGGATGATGATTCTCCACCATTAAGATTAGGCGATTGTGTCCTCTAATCCCCAGTCGCCCTCTAAAAGGGGGAGAATATAAGGTATTTCTTCCACCTTCTTAGCATGCCTTCGTGGTGTAACGGTCAGCACACTCGGCGCGTATTCAAGAGGTCCGCGGCTCGAGTTTCGGCGAGTGATTGCACACATTTCATGTCTTGCTTCGAAATAACCTGATGTCTCTACAATTAAACGAAAACTTTATGAAAAATCAAAAAAGAGTGTTACACTCGGGAAATATATTTCGCTTAGAATCACAATCATAAAATTCGCTGTTTACAGTGACCTCAAATTGGCGGCCTGTGCAGCACATGCAGCCAACGAAACAATTTTACACTTGGAGCAAAAATTTCAAAATGTTTGTTAGTTGAAGTCTATATTTAGATTTTTTTCACCATATTAGAAATGAACACACATAACGCGCCAAAATATAGATATAAATAGAGCTATTTAATTTCCAGTGTGCTATAGTTCTTATTCAAAAATCTGAAGATAAAGTTTTTTGTTAAGTTCTATTCGTACTTGTAAAAGAATAAATATACTCAGTTACCAGTTTTTGCACAAAAAGTAATTGCTTTGCTTGGGAATACAGTACAACTCCAATTATCCGAATCAATTGGGACCGGACCCCGTTCGGGTAATAAAAAAATTTGATTATTGTATTTTTTCCCAAAGAAATGGTCTACATACACTTTAATTAATTACTGCATTTATTGTATGTTGAAAATGGGAGAAAAAAACTAATTTTAAAGAAAAGGAGGTTTTAATTAATTAAAATGAAAAGGCAACATTTTTACGTGCATATTATTTTACTGTACAATATTTACAAGTGCTGAAAGTCGTTGCTAGCTGAACATCTCGATCAAGGTAAGCTGTTTCACTGTCTTCACCCATTTTGGAGCAGCTAAGTCGCATATCCGCTTGACAATGTGAAGTTGCATGTGGTCACACTCAGGCTGACGCTCCATCCACTTCGACGAAGCTTCAAGGCCAGCAAACTGTTCACCAGCTGATGATCCCGTGGCTGCATCATCTTCGACATTAAGGTCATCTTCTTCCTCCACACTTTTAATAAGTTTATCATTATTTAGAATTTGAAACCCAGAGTCTGGTAATTCGCACACCATCCATTCCGCCGTATCCTCAGCACTAACTTCTGAACATTCAGTAATTTTATCAAAAGAATGTTTAATTCCTCAAGTGACACGAGCCTACCAGCGGCCGAGCGGTAAAGACGCTGAACACTGGTAGTTCGGTCCGAGGTTCGAATCCCGCGAACGGGCTGGCTGCATGGGTGGTTTCGTGGTTTTCCCCATGTGTAACGTGTATAGGAGCCAGTTTTCCTTAGAAAGTCCTCCACGAAGGCATCCCTCCCTCTAGGCAGACAGCCCTCGTATGCTTTGCCATAATTAAATAATCCAATCCAATCCAATCCTCAAGTGACATGTCATCCTTATCTTCTCCTCTCTCTTCCCTTTCTTTTTGTTGAGCTTTTTTTTATCTTTTTCCTTCTCTTCTTCAGTTGATTCTGAAAGCGATTCGAATAGTCGGAGTTCAGATGATTGGAGTTGTGATGTACATTTATCTCCTTCGCATCGAGAGAGGGCAAAATCTCTTTTCCCCAAACATCGAAAACGCCCGTGTCTAAGAATTTCTCTTGGAAGGATTTTCCCTCCCCCATGACAAATTGAATACTACAGCGCTAACAATAACCTACTTAAGTAAAGTGAGAACTTCTTTCTTGGACACTTTCATCCTGTGTGAAGTTTTCCCTTGGGATGGGATTGCAACTTCGGGCTAAACACCGACAGTAAATAAAAGAAAGAGAAGGAGCATTAAAATAATAGAACTACTTTTAGTAGTCTCAATGAGTAATGCAGTAACGTGATGGACGAAAGCACTAGGTAGGAAATTATTCAGCCGTTCTCTTGGCCAATCAACATGTGCAATCTGAAGATAAATTCTAAAAGTTTTTCTCCGAGGCTACAAAATTTATCATATACGAAACATCATCCACTGTCATACTGTTATCGGAAATAAAGAAGTTTATAATTATTTGTATACAAATATCGAGTTTATCGAGTGCATCGCGTTATTTGCATACACATATCTTGTCTATCGAGTGCATCGCGAGTTGTAGCATGGAGAGTCTAGAGAACGGCTGAACCGAGCCGGAAGCTGCACTCTAGTGCTTTGCCGTGAAGCTATCTTCACAGTTATAGCCTGAATGCTGTGTTGCTGTTTGTCTCAGCGTGTTTGTCATAGGTTTTTGACAACTGTAAACGGAGCTGTCCTGAGTAATACTGGCTAATAAATTGTGTTTTCATTCTTCAAGTGTTGTCGTTTATCACTCCAAATCCACGAACGCGGTCAAGAACGCAGCAATATTCCTCAAATGTTCTCTGCAACTTACGCAACATTCCGCATTTCACAAGCGAAACATCAGAAGAACGAAGAAGAGGAGGGGACGAACAGAGGGCCGAATCAGTAGTTAAGGTTACAATCAGCTACAGCATAAATATGATAAGTAAGGTGAAACCCTATGTTTAGATAATTACTTAAGTATGAGAACACTCGTTACATCTGGAACTCGTTACATAGGAAAGAATCTGCGCAAATGCATTTCAAATAGTAATTGCGAGGAGAATTAAATTAGATTAAAAGCCAACACAAAAATGCAGCAAAGGATAAATGTAAAAATTATCGGCGGAATACCAATAAATTAGCCTCGAGAGGAAATTACGCGAACATATTTAAAATTTTTGGTTTGGTTTATGTGATTATGGCAAAGCCTCGAGGGCTATCTGCTTAACGGAATGCCTTCGTGGAGGAATTGCTAAGAGAATTGGCTCGTATACAGGTTGCACATGGGAGAAAACCAGGAAAACTCCCAGTGTTCAGCTATTTTATCGCTCGGCCGCTTTAAAATTTTCGAAATCTAGCGCTAAGAAGCTAAGACGAAAATGCGAGAGGAAATACAATAATTTTGTTTAGTAAATAAATGCATTTCGAGTTGTCTTTCGTAGCGTTCGTTTCAAACTGAAAATTAGCGCAGTAATCTATCTTATTCATTATTCGATGATAGAAGGACCTCTCGTTGGTAACCAATATTACTATAGAATATTGGTGACTTTGCTGATGTGCAGGCTTGCTGAAAGTAATTGACTGCATTCGGTTTTACGTGAGAGCTTTCAGGTAAAGCTACCATCAGTCACGTTCTCACAAAGAATAATAATAATAAAAAAAAAAAAAAACTAAGAGCTTCCAGATTTTACATTACCCAAAATGGGGCGCTGTTTTTTAACGTTTTGTGTGTTATCTTTATTTATTAAATAACATATTATTTGCACTTGAACCATAAAATTCAGTTCAACAGAAATATCGCAAATTAATATTAAAATAAGCGAGAATAATAAAATAAGCTTAAAATAAGCTTCTTTAGAATTTCCGATACACAGTCTCGCGCGCTGGAGATAAAAATGTTTTGTATTTTCGTATAGTGTTGCCATTGCTCGCTTTGAAAGCGTTAATAAAAAATTCTTTAAAGGTTTACAAAATATGAAATAGATAATAAAACTAGTTCCAAATTTTGGCTTCCAGATGCCCGTATTTAGCTGGAAACGTACGTTATTAAAACTTTGATAGCTGTAGATACCGTCGTTTTATCACAATGCGAGAAACATACACACATGTATGGAAATTCTACATTACTTAATTTATTTAAATATAATACAAGGCTCTAATATTTGGTGACAACAGTTTGAAAAGTGAACCGAAGTTTGAAGTTTTCAACGCAGAATGCCAAAACGAAATTATAACGCCCTTTGGGACAAAAAGAAATTATTCAAAACAAGGTAATCCTTTGGCTACAAACATCTTAAAATATTTCATTTCTGGTTTATTAAAGGTAGTATTACTATAGATCATTATCGGCTTCGAAAAACTGACTTTTGAGGTTCTAGATGTAGCTCAAAATCATTATAACTTAACAAAAATCTTTAAATAATTCTGTAAGTACTATTTGTATATTATATAAAATGTAATGTTATGTAAATATTATGTAAGTATAAGTATTTTGTAAGTTAGATATGTGTTTTGTAGTTAGATATGTGAAACTTTACTTCATTGTTTATAATCTCACAAATTTGTGGTCTCAAGCTCAGGTATATGGTATATTAGATTATGGCAAAGCACTCGGGGGCTATCTGCCTCGAGGGCCTTCGTGGAAGACTTTTTAAGGGAAACTGGCTCGTATACACGTTACACATGGGGAAAACCACGAAAACACTCATGCAGCCAGCCCGTTCGCGGGATTCGAACCTCGGACCGAACTACCAGTGTTCAGCGACGTTACCGCCCGGCCGCTGGTGGGCGGGCTCAAGCTCAGATTTCAGAGACACGATCTGAAAACTGCCGAAGGGCGAGATTTTTTTTTGTTAAAATATTTTTTATTAACATAATAATAAATATTTTAAATAAATTTAAAATTTTGCTTTCTAAATATTTACCAGGACATACGTAAACAATAATAATATCGCGTAGTGGAAAAGACCAATTTATAATAATTTTCAATCTCAAATCTGAAGTTTGCTATTATATGTTGCTCTCATAAGACTATGCCGTTATAAAGCTATTATAAACCATGCTCTATTGCTATTATAAAACTTGCTGGTACTGTTCCGTTTTGAAGGCCGTAAAAACATTGCAGCGAAAAAATGTATTCGCAAAAGCGCCAAATCTAGCAAACGCGCCCCTTTAACAGCGTGTAAAATCTAGCATACGCGCTGATTTCAGATTGCGTAAATTTATATAGTTCTATATTTCTTAAGATTCCATTTAAATTACTGGTTTAATTTTAAAATCCTTTTTTGATATCCTATGGATTTAAGAGGACTCATACACCTTAAAACCCATAGGATCTTCGATATGTGACTGTTGCAAGAGTTGGAATAACTTATTTATTTTAAAGGCAGTTACTTCCATCTTTTTACAGTTGACTATATAATATAGCTGCTTTTTGAAATAGTAATCAGACAGTTTGTGTTGCCACAAATATTTTTATAATTTAATCCGCTTTGTGACAAAATGTTTCGGCATGTTTCCACCTTGCGCGCACATTTTAAAATATTCTGTTGCATAATTTAATTCCATATTTAATATATAGCTTTTATAACATTTGAAAACTACTGGGAACCAAAAATTCCAAGAATTTCATGTTAAAGTTTTATTTAGAGAGTTAATTTAAATTAAAGAGTGTAGTTTATAAAATGTATTTTGTTAAAAAAATCTGTTATGTTTTCGTGCATAAATTTTTTTAATATTAAATATTCATCAAAATTTTGGTTCAGTTAGAATATATACCCATGTAAAGAATTCCATCCAATTTCAAGTATGTACCATTAGTCACCATTTTAAAAAGATCATGCGCGCAAGGTGGAAACATGTCGAAACAATTTTGTCAGCAAAGCAGGACTTAAATTACAAAAACATTTGTGGCAACACAAAACTTTCTGGTTATTGCTTTCCAAACAACTATATTATGTAGTCAGCTGCAAAATGTTGGAAGCAATTGCTTTTAAAGTAAATAAAATATCCCAATTCTTGCAACAGTCACATATTCGAAGACATCTAAGGGATTTAAGGTGTCTGAGTCCCCTTAACAATTTGGGAATTGCGAATTGCAAATACTCGGCATCCATGTACACATCGATTTATTTTCACTTAAAAAAAACCAGAATTGCACAAAAATGGCATTGCTTACACCCTTGACTTTATCTATGTACACATCGACCTATTGTCACTTAAACAGTAAAGGAAAAGTGACAAAAATCCAATTGTTTTTACCCTTGTAAAAGAAACGCCAAACAAATAAGTGGGCGATTCTGCACTTTACCGAGAATGTTTTCAAAGAAACGGCATCATTCATTATAGAAAATTACGTTTGAACAACCAACGAGATGAAATTATGCTTTAGCGATAAGTCGGTAGCGAAATAGCGATGCAGGCATCCACTCCGTTATGTTTAGCAATTGTTATATACTAAATTAATAATAATGATCTGAATAGTTATTTACTCTTATACTTCCATTCAGTCATGTTTAGCCTTTCATATATAAATTATAATAATAAAATGTACTATATGAAATTAACCTTTCATCTAAATTTAAAACATCAATCTTAGATAGTTATTTACTATTATACTTCCTTTCTTGCGTTAGGGTTGCCGCAATTATTTTTGGCAGCATTTGCATCAATAATAGTTTGGCGATTTTTTACAGCCCTCAAAACCGAATAGTACCAACTTGCTATTATAAGACATATTTGTTGGTTAAGTTTAGTAACTCTAATAGTTAAATATTAAATTTTCAGATAGACATATGTTTCAAATAATTCTAACATATGTAATAATCATGAAATAATTTGCTTTAACCACAAGAAATAAACAAACTATGAGAAATAAACTAACTTTCTAAGTGGAACAAAACTTCAGATTAAATAATGACTGTCGAGTCTCTTCCTCTTTTTTTTCCGACGCATAAATAAAAATACCAGAATACAGCTTCCAGCTCGGTTCAGTAGTTCTTGAACTCTCCACGCTACAAGTCGCGATGCATTCGGTAGACTCGCGATACTCTCGACGACCAACTCGACACTAGACTGACAATCGAATTCACTCGTCTCACTCACAGTTTGTGCCAGTCACTCTGAATGCCCGTTTCACTCTTCAAACTGTTGCCGCCAAATGTTAGAGTCCTAAATTATACTTGAAGAAATTAAATAATGAAGAATCTGCATGAATGTATGTATGTTTCTCGCATTGTGATAAAACAACGGTACCTAGAGCCATCCAATTTTGAATGACGTAATCCTACTGCAAATATGGGCATCCGGAAGCCCAAATTTGAAATTTTGGAATTGTTTTATTATCGAGTTCATATTTTGTAAACTTGAACGAATTTTTGGTTAACAAACTCAAGGATTTCAAAGCGAATAATGGCAACGCTGAACAGAAAAAAAAATATTTCCAGAGCACGAGACTGTGTATCGAAAATTCTAGAGATAGACTCGATTTAAAATTATTGAATCTATTATGATCTCGTATGCGTGCAACAATATTTTACGCACTGTTTTAAAAGCAAAAGACGCGCACTTTCATTTCACACTAAAAATATGCTTCCTTATTTCCGAATAATTAAATCCTTATCAGAAACATACGCTTGTCTGCAAGTGTTTTCTTTAAAAGAGAGTCGTTAACTTACAACTGAAGAACTCTCTATTTGGAACCATTTACATATCTTAAAACGTAATTTATAAAAATGAAATTCGTTTTGAGTTTCACGTTTTTGTATTTCTTAACCAATTAGCCCAAAGACTTAAGTATCGCATAACAGTTTCAAGCAATTATTTACATGAGTGAAAATAACTGCCTCGGCTAATTAACACTTAATTAGGAATTTGCAAATACGGTGTTTTAAGAAGGCAAACCTAAGTTTCCCTAGTTATTGTGATTTTATTTTTCAACTTTTTCTTATTTAATGGGGATTAAAGCACCAAAGTTACGTATACCGCCGCCATTGAAACTTTGTTCGCAAGAAAGCTCTTTTTTCTTCTTTTAATTTGTAAACAAAGATTCATCTTTTTCTATAGTCTTCTGCAGTCTGTTATTTAGTAATTTTTTCATAATTAAGTGGTCTTAATTTCGTCTTTTTAGTCGGATAAATGCACGAGTTTAGAAAACGTCAAATGAAAAAAATAAAAATAGTAATAAAGAAAGAAGATTTAAGAGGATTTAAAT
Organism: Stegodyphus dumicola; assembly: GCF_010614865.2. Taxonomy (NCBI): domain Eukaryota; kingdom Metazoa; phylum Arthropoda; class Arachnida; order Araneae; family Eresidae; genus Stegodyphus; species Stegodyphus dumicola. Next base: position 312,680 of record NW_023316915.1, read on the forward strand.
TTTAACTTCCCGCCAGTGAATTGTTAATGTTTTTTACGCTCTCAGTGAACATTTTACCCAAAACATTGTGCAGAATGTAATCTTTGATTAATCTGTAACGCAAAGTTTGATTACGTTGTAAAATAAAACTGTCATTCTTGTCATTCTTCTTTTAATCATTGAGTTATTAATTAATTTCGTTTAATCTTCTTATAATCTTACCGGCAAGTCTCAGAATGTATATACAACTTTAAAGTTGGATTTATTCTATACTTTATAATTCTCATACCCAACTTATTCATACTGTAGCATATTTCATGCGTTATCGATTCGTTAGACATTCATGCTCAGTCGATTCGTTGAAGAACAGAGGGCCCACCAGCAGCCTGGTGGTAAAGTCGCTGAACACTGGTAGTCTCCCCCCCCCGGAGTTCGAATCCCGGCGAAAGGCTGAATGGGCGTTTCCACGGTTTTACCCATGCATAGGAGCCAGTTTCCCTTAGAAAACTCTCCACGAAGGCATCCTTCCTCTAAGGCGTCGAATGGAAAGCCCTCGAGGATATTATTATGGAAATATAATAATTTGCCATAATTAAATAAAGCGAAACCAGAGAATAGAGCGGTTACTAGTTCTCAAAATGTGAACTCCAAATTCGCCGGATAATGTTTATAAATTATAAAGTATTTTTGTTCATAAAACTAACGCCTTTTCAGCATGTAACATCCAAGTATTCGTAAACGTAAACATTATTTGAATAAAGTGCATTTAATATTTTAAATACGTTGCAATGTATTTGCAGATTTTTAAAGGGATTGGTTATGATTTAAACGGCGAAAGTTTTCAAAAGACGGTAACATTTCGCTTAGGATGCATGTAAATCAAAACCAATATACCATAGGTCATAAAAAAGGCGGCACCTCTTCAAAGGGGCTTCCATTTTGCCGTTACAGAGCACCTGATCTATCTTTTCTGAAAATCTGTTTTTTTTTTTTTTTTTTTTTTTTTTTTTTTCAAATTGCAGTTTTCCTGAAAAACTGAGTGTGCAGTTCAATACCTCTTTCCTTTTAACATGCTCGAGCAATAATGAAGCTGATTAAATCAATGAGAAATTCATTATTTCCGGAAAAAATACTCATTAATAATTTACGATATAGCAATTTGCGCATTTTAAGCATTTATATTTGCATTCGAGCACAAACAATTCCCTTAGTTTATTTGGTTATTTGCCTATTATTGTTTTTTTAATAATTTCTCAATTAATAAAGCTTTAATAAGTGGACAAAATTTCATTCTACCTAGTAGGATAATTTGAGTTCTCAAATACGCTAAAATATTCAACTGCAACTAACAGTTTATAGCGTCGCGAGTTTATTTATCTTCTCAGAACTTTAGCCGACTCGAACAATATTCTGAAATTAAATAATCTGAAATAAGATTATTAACTTTAATGAAATTCTTCGATCCATCTTCTTATTAATAAAATTACTATCTTATTGAAGATTTCGCAGTGAAATTTCCATTATCCATAGATTTACACAGCTCTATTTATTTAGCGGTGAGTAAGTTCAGATCTTTCATTCGAAGAATAGTGGAAAATATTAACAACAAACACTTTAAAGTACTTTTACGTTTCTATTTATATTCCGTTTCAAGCTTCTAGTATTTAAATGAAATATCTAGAGATATTTAAAATTTTAACGGTCAGATGGAAAGCAGATTGATATACATAAATTTTCACTTTCTTAAGCTTAACACTAAACATAATGGAATTTCAGTTCTTTGTACCTTTTTCCATTATTTCTAAATTACTTACACTGCAAATCAAGTTTCATTAAAATTCGAAACATGCCTTTTAAAAGAAAATTTCAATTCCTGTAAATGGTACGATTCTTTACATATATGTTTGAAGTTAAATTTAATTTTTCAAGAAACAGATTTTAAAGTTTGAAAAAGTTTTTAAACATCTCCTGTCCATCATTGAAATGGCATGTGCAACAGTGGAATGTTCAAAATATTAAGGTATGCCGTCAGTTTTCTTGTAACTAATAGATGTAGTACATCAGTGTTGCCAGAAATTTAATTAAAGTAGCAAAAGAAGACTCAAAAAGTCGCGACATGACGTCAAAGATCACGGGATTTTTGTGACTTCATAGTTAACGTATGCTCACATGACCTCTGACGCTATTACAGATTTACAGTATGTAAGTTAAGTTACAGTCTGTATTCGATTCTCAGTCGTCTTAATTACGTATCTTAACTTTAACGAAATTTTTAAACTGTAATGCTCATTTTCAATTGTTTAAATATTCATCTCTTTTTTAATTAATTCTCATTTAATTCAGATTTCTATTTTTAAAATAATTTGTGCATATCAATTCTTAAGAGATTCCTCAGATTTACATTGTTAGCGCTTTTGTACGAAATTTTTTGAGTTGGCATTTAATTTGTTTAATTCATTTTTTTCCTTAATTGTGAACATTTTAATAGAAGAATGCGCTTCAGTGAGTTTTCCGTTTTGCCTTTCAGCGAGGTTTCAGCTACTGTGTGGTGGACTTGTTTCAGATTCTGATTACTTAAGAAAGCCTTGTTCTTTCACTGTTAAATTTATTTGTGTTCTTAGATGCCAACTTCCATTTAAGCCTAAATAAAGTGTTTTTTAAATAAATTATTTTTAATTGATGCATTATTGGAACGCATAAGCATTTTACGATATATTAAAAAAAACTTTGAAGTAGCATAAAATAACAGAGGTTGGAAAAATTTCGCAAAATCTCAAATGCTGAAATTTTAGTAGCATAAGTTTGTCAAAAGACGCAAATTTGCGAAACATCGCACGATCCGGCAACACGGGTGTACATTCAAAAAGTTCTATATGCTACAGTAGTGGAAATATTTGTAACATATAGTGCAGTAGTATGTTCTCAACCCGATGCAAAGACGTAAAATCAAATAGCTATCCAGCATACAAAGAACCCCCTTATCACTACGGTCTGTTGCACAACTTTTACAAATGCAAACATAGGACACAAACTCAATAACATAGTGTGTGGGATTGTTTTAATTTTCTTATAATTACTTTAATTTTGAAAACTGTAAGGATTATGTTAATTTTATTTACAGTTAAATTTCCTTTCCTATCAATTCTTAACGTAAACTTACCACTTCCGGCCAGAACATAGTTTTAGAATCACGTCTGAATACATAATGAGGAAGAGCGGTATTTAAGCGCGAAGTTCTTCGGTCTTAAGGAAAGAGATACCAGGTATTCTGGCTGCACGCGTCTGCCTTTTTAGGCTACGCTCTCGTAAGCTATTCTCACGCTCGGCCGTACTTTAGTTGATACTTGATAGCTTTGCAATCTGTTAATGTTAAAGGGGCAACTCTGTTAGACTCTTGATAGCTTAAGCTATATCTCTTTAGTTGATATTAGTTTAATTCTTAGTCAAACCCAAGTGTCGGCTTTAACAACACTCCAAGACGGAGTTTTGTTAAAATTTAGATGTAATAATAAAGGGTTTTGTTTCCTGTCGCACGAACTCAAGCGATTATTCGCTTGTCAGTTCTTAGGATTCTTCACTTCCAACAGTAACTTAGAATTGCAAAGTGAGGAACTATACAAATCCTTTCTTTTACTTCTTGTTTCCCACCTACAATTCCCTGCCAAAATGAGTTTTTAGTATTTCATTTTATGCAAATGAGGTAGAACCAGTATTTAATGGGAAGTTTTAGTCACTTTCGTAGAAGGACTCAGAAGGTTTCAGTACGGCGAGTTCTGACTTACTGACGTAACTTCTGCATTCGGTTGGAGCATACTGTACGTTTTTTTAATCGACAGGGAAACAGGTAGTGCAACTTTGAAGTTATATCCTTATAGAATTCAAATATCACGTTCAAATGAATCGCAAGGCGTCATAATAAATTGATTTAAGAAAACCATGCTGTTGACTATGCCGTAAACTCAAAAGCATTAATACAATTTGAATTGGCGAGCGTTAATCATAAATTGGTGTCTCTTGCACGTAATAGAAACACAAGCACGTAAACTTCTTGAAGATCTTCAACTAAAAAAAAGTATTTTTACTTGAGATCGCATGAAGACTTAACGTTCTTTCTCAGAGATCTTCATTAATTTATTTTGAAATTACTGTAATTAGGTATTTGCTAGAAACTGTACTATTAAAATCTGTGCGCGTCTGTTTGGCATTATCTCCTCCGGAATGGCTGGGAGTTGACCTTCGATAGAGGTACCTTCCGATTCCAAAACTTCGTGGTTCCTATCTTCTTAAACAAGCTGAGATATTAATTAAAAACTTTGAAATCGCAAATTTTCGCACTCATTTTTCCGACTGGCAACAGCCTCGTGCGTAGGAGATAAAAATTCTTTATTCCGAAAAGTGTTACCACAGCTCGCTTACAAATCGTAGAATTTGTTAATGGAAAATTTGTAAGTTTTACAAAATATGAAATAAAAGTAACATTGCCAAACATTAAGCATATTGTTATGAGATGTCGAGCTGCGGTAAGATAGAGTTGCCATAAAATTGCAAGAAAAGGCAGGGCTGCCAGATTTGGCGAGAAATCACCTATTTAGCGACATATGGTGATACAATTGACGATATGCCATAAAAAAAGAGAGAAGATTCTGGAACGAACTCTTAATGGTTTGCCCCAGAATGTTCTTGAAGGCAGGTCAAAATCTATATAAACACTCTGCCTGCACGAGGAGTAGCAGTGTATCTTGAGTTTTATCGTGAGTAGTATCTAGCCTACGCTGAGTTCAGTATCACAGTGTTTTGAGCTTCGAAAGCGGTCGACGGAGTCTGGAGCTGTACTTTAGTGCTTTGCCGTGAAGCTGTCTTCACCGTTGTAATTTGAAAGCTGTGTTGTTGATTGATTCAGCGTGTTTATCGTAATTTTTCGACTACTGTAAACGTGTTTTCGGAGCTCTTCTATCTAATAGTGGCGAATAAATTGTGTTTTGATTTTCCATAAAGTGTTGTCATCAATGACTCCAAATCCACGAACCCGTAAAGCGCAAAAAATATTAGTTTTTTAATATCCAATGGCTAGGTTAAAAGTTACAAAGAACTAAAATCTTACAGACAGAGGATGCAAACAATAGAACTAAGAACAAAAAGACTGAAGGAGCGCTCTTGCCTCCCAGTATATCAACTCCTTCGTAAGACCAAGAAGAGCCCCACATCGAAGTTTATATTCTGACGTTGAAGACAGCACGCGATTGCATGTGACGTCACTGTATGTCGAAAACTCTTCTTCTGTTAATGTCAGCATTCTAAATGAATAGCTGCTGTTGGTAACTTTTCTGTTTCAGGTTAGTACAATTAACACGTGCCACCTTAATTCTTTTACTAATATTGAGAAAATCTTGTTATATTACATTAACCTTAAATCGTGACGTCATACATATTACCCTGAAGTGTCAAAAGGTTTTGTTTCCTGCTTTGGCAACAAAAAATTATTTACGAATTGGTGGTTGCTTGGAAAGAATGAACTGATTTCTTTCATACTGAATATTTTCATACACTTGCTTTTTAGGGGTACATAGAACTTACAAATTTTGTCCACTATTATTATTTTATTTATTTGATGCAGTTCATTGATCATCTTAAGTATCCTTCACTTTTTCTTGTTTTCTTAGTTTATTTATTAAGCAATTAGTTACCTAGATCATTATGGTAATTTCTGTAGAAGTGGCAAAGGATCAAACTAAACATAAAAATTTTTTATTTTCCCTGCAGGAAATGGGTTTTATTTCTAAATCATTCATCCAAGAGAATTAAGAAGTAGGATTAAGTGGCACAAAACTACACGATCTCTGCATTAAAATATGAACTGCAGTTTTAAATTATTTCTCAAGTGTAGACGCTGCTGTATTTCTTACTCTTCATACCAACACTTCTAAATGAAATGTTCTGAGTTATTTTCATCTACTTCTTTTCAACTTTTCATGAGATTCTTGTGGAATTAATTTAGTTTTATTTTGCGTTTGTTTGCCGCAAAAGCAATCTTGTTTAAAAATGTTTATTGTATACGAAAACTTCGAGGAAAAATGTTAGTAACTTCTCTCTCAAGTTTTTACACATATCGTCTAAAAAACGATATATTTAAAAATCGCCTAGATGAAATAAATAAAATTTTACTTCTTACTTTTATTTTCCAATAGAAACGGAACATACTTGAATTTACCTTCCTTTATAAACTTAAATTACTTATATGATTACTAACATTGAAAAGGTTCTTTCAAGCTCGATGCGAAGAAATGGATAAAAAAAGTGGAGGGGTGAAAATTCGGAGAAATGTTTTCTAGGCACTTCCAATATTTTACTTGCAAAAGTTTCTTGTTGTAATACACATCGTGTGTCAGAAAAATGTATACACACTTTGAACTCTCATAGAAAATTTATTTTCGAACCTACAAGGTTAAATTTCTCGGAATGATAAGATTATACTGCAATTTGAAAAATAAGTGTACGTTCTGGTCAAACGGAATGTTCTAAATGGTGTTTAGAATAAAAGTTCAAAAGGTAATCTTCAGCATCGATACATATCTGTGTACGCTGTGTGGGTTGTGAAACTTGTCTGTTACAAAAGTGTCGTGTGGCTTGTCCCCTAGCACAATCATTGGACCTTTCTGTTTTGAAGGTTATGTACTTGGAGGAAAGTACCTAACAATGTTTACTAATTCCATTTTCCTGATATTCTGTTGTCAGGACCTTGTGTTTTTCTTGATTTGCTTTGGGAACATGGAATGCCCTGAATAAGAACAGGGAGCTTACTCAAGCTATGTTCAGGAAGGTGTGAAATAGACAACAAAAACAGGAAGGGTATACGAAACACTTTATTTTCAATCCTTTACAGGCACTTCCGAACTTCGGAATACAGAGACCAACCGCTTGTGGTCTGAACGTAAGAATATAAACTACTAACTAAAACACTAACTAAAAGCTAACTTTGAATTAGTATACAAATGTCTAGCACTAAGACTGGCCTTTATTTAAAAAAGGTATGTATGTAGTGCGCCGAGCTGCTGAAACTACAATACGTTTGCAAATATCAAGTGGGCTAAACCTCTGGCCTTAAAGGCAACCAGCAACGGAGTGAAAACTCGTAAAAGTTCAGTGTCAAGCGGCTTACTTTTTAAAACTTTTTCTCTCTCCCGCTTGGCAAAAAGCCACAAATTAAATACTTGGGCGTTAGCAAGACAATTTGCATAAACAAGTTAAAGCATTTAATTCTGGCCAGAAGTAGAAAATAAAAAGTGATAGTACAGTTTTAAAATAAAATAAACGTTAGTAAAACTTAGGATCCTTACACTGTAATGTACGGTAATGTCATGTTTTATTACCAACAAGATGGCTCTTCTTTCGCACTATCACAGGGATGTGTAAGAATACCTGGATCAAAATGTACCGGGACAATGGATAGCACGCAGGGGACCAATCCAGTTTCCTGCGCGCTCTCCAGAACTTACGCCGCTCGGTTATTTTATGTGGCAAAGTCAAGGATGAAGTGTACCGTCGTAGACCACATAAACTTGACACACTGTGGGATGAGATTCAAGTGGTATGCACAGAAATCCCATTGGACACTTTGGTGCGATGTACGGAATCCGTCGTTACTTGTACTCAGAAATGTGTCGATGCTTAAGACCACCATTTTGAACATTTACTTAAACGCCATTTGGAACATTAAGTTTGACCAGAAAGTATACTCATGTTTCATATTGGACAGTAGCCCCAGTTTTCACAGACATTGAGTCTTCTCGGTTGGAGACTAAATTTTTTATAACCGTTCAAATGCTTATACATTTTTCGGACGTACCCTGTATTTAGAATCATCACCAGTAATGGCTCCAATTTCGTCAGTGCAAGACGCATTACTGTTTGATTTATTGTTCAAGAAGCTGACGTATCGTGAGTTTCAAACCACAAATATATTTATATTTCTGTTTACACCAAGAACCAGCATTTATTAAATTCTGTTCAGATATTTCAAAAAGAAAGATGTTTTTTTTTTCAGATTTAAAATACAGAATTCAGAGGAAAAAATTGACATATGATGCATCTAAGTTAAGGGAACTACAAAGGAACATGAAACTGGCCTGGTTTGATGGCACCAGAAACGATTAACATAAATGAAGCTGATGAGTTTCTGTGTTTTGCAGTATTCTAATTCGTAAAAGAAAGAAGCATTACTTTTAATTTATTTCTCAAGTAAAGATCTGTAGTACGCTGACAAATCGTGAGCTTCAAACTACATTTACCTTTTCGATTTCAATTTAGCCCTAGAAGACACACCATTTCTTAAGGGCTGTTCAGGGATTTCAAGTAAGATATTCAGCTATTTAGATATAAATGACAGAATTTAGATTTTTTTTTAAATGCAGTTAAATTAAGGGAACTACAATGAAACATGAAATTAGTTTGAATTACTAGCGATTGTAAAAGATGTAATAAATAAATTATAAAAGATCCGCAATTTTCAGTGTTCTAAAAAACTAAAAATTAGCATTAATATTTAATTTCTATAATTAAATTTTTATTGACTTGCATATACCGGGTGGCCATAATTAAACTGACAGTGCTCACAGTGTTCTGTAGCGCGATCTATTTGCGAGAATGACGTCACATTTTGTAGGAAGATTAAACAAGACGGGGGACGAAGGATTCCGCGAAAAAAAAAATAGTTCCAAAAGTCACCGCTAGGGGAATACTTGGCGCTGTGTAATAGAAAATAGAGTGTTAACAAAAGCAAATAAATACGGAATAAAATTACCTTTTATTATGGATATGCCTTATGGAATGTACCCCGACCATGATAAGCGATTGACTTTTGGTCTCACCTCTCTTGCCAGAATGGAGGTGGATGATGCTTGGCCGTGGAAAATCTTATGGGAAGACGAGGCCCACTTTTACCTGAATGGAACTGTGAATACCCAGAACTGCCGAATTTGGGATGAGCAATCACCACATGCAGTCACAGCAATTCCCTTACATTCACCACAGGTAACTGTTTGGTGTGGGTTCAAGCGGAATTTATCGTAGGTCCATTCTTCTATGAGAACATTACCCCGACAGGATCGGAAACATGTTCTGTTATCGTAGAGAAATATCGCCACATGTTGAACAGCTTTGTCATTCCGGCACTTCAGCAAAGACAATGCCTGGGGGAAATCGTTTTCATGCAAGATGGAGCGCCTCCACACGTTGCTGTACGGGTGCAACAGATGCTACGACAGAAATTCACAACACAAAGAGTCATTAGCCGCTACTTTCCAACTGCATGGCCACCTCGGTCGCTGATCTACCCCATGCGACTTCTGGCTATGGGGTTACTTAAGTCCAAGGTCTATCAAGGAGTGGTCCAGAACCTGGCTACGTTGAAGCAAACATATCAAGGAATGTACGGGAGATTCCTGCAGACATGTTTTATTGCTGTGTATGCATACTGTGCACAGAATGCAATATGTGGTCCACATCAACGGCAGCCACATTGAACCTCGTTTGAATGCAAAATAAAAGGTAATTTCCGTATTGATTTGCATTTGTTAACACTCTGTTATTACTGTGTTACTATTACACAGCGCCAAATATTCCCCTAGCGGTGACTTTTGGAACTATTTTTTTTTTCGCGGAATCCTTTGTCCCCCGTCTTGTTTAAACTTCCTACAAAATGTGGCGTAATTCTCGCAAATAGATCGCGCTACAGAATACATCGCGAAGAGTTTAATTATGGCCACCCGTTATTTTTTTTAAATCTTACTGAACACCTTACAGATGCACCTTGAAGGGTAACAGTCACTTGCGCCTTCCCGTAAGTATATACACATTCTCGTTTCGTCGTCAAGACATATGTTTTCTTTACACGACTGCATTATATCTTGCCGTATTATAATCAGTTGATTTAAATTAATAACTCTGTTTAGTTTAATAATTTAATTTAATAAACATTTTATATAAAATAATATGTAAAAGGTTTTTGTGTACAGTTTTATACAAATACACTGTTACACATGACATATTAATTTTAAAAGAGTAAGTTGCTGACAAGATTCTAAAGTAATTCCGTTTTACATTCAGATTTCATAAAAGAGTGAATTTCCTGCTCATATGAGTGATTTCTCTGAACTAACCGATTAAAATTTCAAGAAATTCTGTACCTGCATAATTTTTAAAATGGATAATATAATATCAGCCTTACTTCTCTTTGATTGACATAATTTTCCAACTAACTATGTGTAATTTCTTTATATTTTGTACTTGTAAATAACTATATATGTATATTAAAAGCAACCTTCATTAAGTATACAAAAGGTAAACAGAATTATTAAACTAAATAAATGAAATATGAGTATAAATACAGCAAGATAAAGTACAGTCATGTAAAGGTAAATATGTCTTGACGGCGAAACGTCCACGGTGAAATGGAGACGGCAAAAAGTTCTAGTCTCAGCTGCTGCGGACTGAGCTGTTAGAAGTCAAAAATCTTCAAAAAATGTTGATTTGGGATTTGAGCATTTTAAAATTTTGTTCACTTTTAGCTTTATAAAAATACCATCATTTAATCTGTATGAAACTCAGAACTGTAAAAATTTAGTTTTAATTTATCCTCTAACATTTTGATAAATGAGAGATTTTACATAAATTTGAGTTTTTCTCCAAATGTGATTTTTTTTTTTTCTTTTTTTTTTACATTCGATGTACCTTTTCTCAGAAACTACTGTTCACAGGCGTGTAAAATTTTTATGGATTATTTATTATTTTTTCTAATATTTCTGAAATGAGCGTTTCGTGGTAAACTAAGGGAAAAAATTCACTTATTTTTTCGGTGAGGAAAGTGCTAAATTTTACTATGATACCGTATTCTATAAATTACTCTAGAACTCAAAATGTTTCAATAGCTCATGTTTTTAATTACACAAAAAAATTCAAACCTATATCTACAGCAGATTTTGAGAAAAGGCACATGGAAAATGGGCAGTTTTAATATTGTCTGTAGAGAGAGCTCCCACTCCCCTTTTAAAAAATTACTGTAGACAAAATCGGCTGTAGACAAGGACTACTCCTGTAAATGTTGTTTTGCAGCAGATAAAGCTTAACACCAAAAAAGCAAACCTTTGAATCCTAAAATTGCCATTCTAAAACTTAACTTTATAATACTTGCTTTGGAAAAAAAAAAAAAAAAAAAAAAAAAAAAAAGATGGATATTTTAAATTTTTAAAATATATTTACAGGAGTTGCTTTGAAACAAAACCTGGTTTGGACACCACATATCTTCCTTGTACAGAATATTAAGTTACACGTATTTTTTCATTCATTTCATTTAAACTTATTTCCTCGAATTTCATTAGAGATATATTCCTCATTCACTAATTCAGTTCTCACTTCGCGACAAGGCAAAAATACATAAAACCATACATAAAAACAGAGAAAAAGATAAAACCCCAAACAAAACAGTTAAAAAATCAGTTTAAAAAACAATTAAAACAATTTAAAAACTATTAAAAGCAGTTAAAATTAAACCCCAAAACAGTTTAAAAAAAACAATATTTACAACTGAAATTAGAGTTTCTGAGCAAACCAAGCAACTGGGCCAGCAGATGAGAAGGCAGACTTTTCGGTGCAATCTGTTTGAAAGTTTACTTTCGGTCCCACTTGGTAGGAAGACATTGAAGACATTATTGACACTATTCTACTGAGAGTTTTCAAATGTAAGCAAAAGCGGTTCGTTCGTCCTTTTAAATAGTTGATAATTCTACAACTATTGCATGCAGATTAACTTGAGCATAAAACCCTTAACTAGGACATAAAAACAACATAAATGAATCACTTCTAAAGCAAAAAATGCACAGTTATGCACACAAATTTACAATAATATTAATACAAGTTTAAAACCATTGAGCTCACCGAGCCGGGAAACAGAATGGGTATATATTATATACTTTTGCTGCGCCCGTTGGAACCAAAAATTGAGTTGCTCAACTATATGTTATAGCAGTTCTATATAGAAAATTTCAACGTTCTGAGGCTTTAACCCTTTGCGGCACAGTGTTTCCGGTCTGGACACACCTAAAAATTTCCTTCTGTACGCACAGAAAAATTGAATGAAAAAGGATTTATAGGTTACATAGGTTACTCTGAATCTTCTTTACTTATAGTAGTGGCAGCTCAACACAAATCGTCCATATATTTTAGCCATGTTTTTTTTTAAGACCCCCATTTTTTAAGAAATCTTCCAGATTTTTTAGGGTTATAAAAGAATTCTTTGAAAAGAAATTTCTTCTTATTGTTTGGGTGTAGCTAATTCCTTATATATTAGTTTTAATTTTACCTTGAATCTTGCCTAAAATCAAACGGCGAACCCTAGGTGTGCCCAGACCGGGATCACCGATCATCTAGGAAACGGAGAGTCTGTATTCTTTGTTCTCCCATCTCATGGGTCAGTTCATGCACACATGCTCGTTTCAGCACTCTTTTGAAGCTATTCAATCAGGTGCCCCACTTGGGCAACCCACTGAATTAAAACGATCTTCCCAAAATTTTACTTGTGTACTGCTCTAAGCCTAATTAGACTGCCTAACTTTTTTTTTTTTTTTTAAATCAAAACTCCGACTTTAAAATCTAGCGTACCGGAAAGGGTTAAGCTCTGCGAGGTATATACATAAGTATGTACAAACGTCACAAGCAAATATCTTCTGACTCCATTTTAAATCTATTTTGTAATCTGTTTTGCGAGAAAGAGTCCTTTATTCTATGCGATTCTGTCCTTACATGTCAGAGTGGATATTTTCGTAGAAATATCATACCTGAAAATGTTTACAATCCCTATTCTTCCTTTATTTCGTACAAGGAAGTAATACGTTTCTGTCTCATTTAATAAAAAACAACGCCTTCGATAAAGTATCAGAGCATTTTAGGTACAAGAATTAGTTATTTTCATCATTGGAAGATATTAAGATTAAAAAATATCACTTCGTTTGCTGAGTTTGAATTGATTTCTTTATAAAATGGATATAGCACATTGAAAATCACTATTTAATTATGATGTTATATATTGACATAAACTATTATCATACCATAGTAAACCTGTTAGAAAAGTAACGCACTTTTAGGAAAGGATTGAAAAATTGTAAAAAAAAAAAAAAAATACTGTAAAGTTTCAGTGTAACATGCAAAGAAATTGAAATGCTAGGCTAATTTAAGTTTGAAAAATGTTAGTGTTTAAGAGTCAGAAAAAATACTGTTATGCATTGAAGAAAATTTTAAACTCGCAAACAAACTTCTGGTCTTAAACGTAAATATATTGTCGTTTAAGTTAATTGCTTTTCAGTTATATAAAGGAGAGTGGGCTAAATTTACATGAACAAAGGAAACTTGTTTCTTGTTATCTTCTCTTATTTGTTTGCGGTACAAGGAAAATTGTGTACAGCCATCAATACCGAGATAGCAATTGCATAAAGCAGTCAGCGAAAATAGAGAAAGCAAACTTGTAAATATACAAAAGGGTACAGCTGTAACGAAGATACAAATCGATGACACAGGAAATAAAACGATTACTGGTTGTTTTATAATGTCACTGAAGATGATGGCGATACATTGATTATTTTGGTATTGACACTATGAAACTGTCAGTTCCGCATTATGGAAGTATGATTTCAAAGAATAGCAGGGTTTTTGTAAATTTATTCGGAACCTATCTAGTGCAAAGATAAAGGAGAAAACAAAAAGTGGAAAAATCAACAAAATGTTTTCTTTTGTAGAATTCATATAATTTCTAAAATACACTGATACAAATTATATATATATGTAATTAATTTTAGTAAAAATTATATATTAAACTGTAAGGATTTTAGCCTTAGCCGTTAGCTATTAAACTGAAAGTTTTCAGCGTTAGCGTAACCAAACGAGCGTTAGCTTCGAAGGGCTGTTAATTTGGTTTTGGCATTTTGTGTTGGTTCACTATAAAAAGCGTTTCAATTTTTAAATTGCTGCCACCAATTATTAGAGCCCTGTATTATTATCTTTAAAGAAATTAAATAATTAAGAATCTGCATAAATGTGTGTATGCTTTTCGCACTTGATGAAACAAAGGCTCCTAGAGCCATCCAATTTTGAACAACGTAGGTCTCCATCCGAATATGGGTATCTGGAAGCCCAAATTTGGAATTTGTTTTATTATCTATTTCATATTTTCTAAAACTTTTAACGAAATTTGATTAAGAAACTCAACGGCTTCGAAGAGCGCAATGGCAACACTGTACGAATAAAAAGACATTTTTATCTGTAACGCGCGGGACTGTGTGTCAGAAATTTTAAAAATATGCTCATTTTAAAATTATTTTGCGATATTGCTGTTCAACTGAATTTTATATTTTAAGTACGAAGAATATGATATTTAATAAATAAAGGTAAGTCACAAAAGGTTCAAAAAACGCCCCTTTGAGCATAATGTAAAATCTAAAATTTTCAATTATTTTAAAAATTTTTTACTTCACTCTTCTTATTTTTAATTTCCTATTGTAAAAGAATCCTGAGATAATAATCCCTTTCCTGAAACTTTCTTTGCATTTGGAAGAGAATGCTAAGATTTAAAAAACGGGATCGAAACACAAAGAGGAATGAACTCTTGCCAGTGGAAAGTTGCTCCTGAAAATCTGACTTCCTAAATTGCCAAGAAATACGCTATCCGCGTTAAACATCTTTGAAGAAAGCAGTAGCTTGGTTACAAGAGTACAAGACTTGCCATGGAAAGGGAAGTCAAGAGAAAGATTTCTGATGTAAAAAAACTTTGTATAATATTTTCGAGTGATGTGTTCGTGGAGTCAGAAACCAGCTATCTTTGAAGCAGATAAAATTTTACAATTTATAGCTAAAGGAAATTTAAAATTTCCAAACTACAACGAAGTTTTGAAGTAATTAATTAAATTTCTGTGTATTTATTTTCGCTAACAAATTTCTGTGAAGCTTTCCCATATATTTGCTCTAAAGTATTTGTGCTTTTTTTGTTTTAGCACGTGACAGCATCAAACTTACGTGATTGTGTTGGAAACGTAGATTGTGTTAGGTTAAAAAAATATGATGTGGAAACCACATGACTTCCTTGTATGGAATATTAAATTATACCCTTTTTGTTGCATCGCATTTACACGTGTTTCCTCGAATTTCATTAGATGCACTTCTCATTCAATTAATTCAGTTCTCACTTCGCGGCAAGGCAAAAACACATAAAACCTCAAAATATTTTCATTAAAAATTGAAAGATATAGAAACACATAAAACACTTAAACATAAAACATAAAACAATTAAAAAAATTACAATTAAAATTACAGTTTCTACGCACACGAAGGCAGATATTTTGGTGCACAAAACTAAGTTTCTTAAGGTGCAGAAAAACTTAAATCACTATTCTGCTAAGCTTCAAATGTAAACAAATATGGCTGTTATGATAGAAGAAAATTAGGCTTAGCCGCACTTAAACAACTTTTAAATTGTTGATAATTCTAGAACTCATTCATGCAGATTAACTAAAGGCATAAAAACCTTAACGGGAAATAAGAACAACATACAGTAATTCAATCAAAAACAAAAAAAATGCACAATTTACCAATATCTAAGAATAAAAAGAGCTGAGTTCACCGAGCCGAGTAACAGAGTGGGGCAAGGCGATATCCAAAGTAGACACACAGATTAATTTCACTTTCAATTGCACATATTTATTTAATTCAAATAGCAGATCGATTTCCTTTTCCGACGAAGTTCTCCAAATTACATATTTAATAATGAGTTACTAAATACGATTAATTTTGAATGCCTGCGTCATAACATTCTAACAAAGAAAAGAAGGATAGACAGAGCAGCGCGGAGTATAGCACAGGAGAAGAGGCGAGCTTCTGACGCAAAATGGCGCGCATTCAGTATGTATAGCAGCGGTTACGTAATAGGCTAGCAAATTCTAGAAGGTACTGCTCTAGGAGGAAAATCCTGAATTGCAGAAAATGAATTGAAGGTTGCTTGTTCACGAAGAGCAAAGCCATCGTATTTTTTATATTTTACATATATATATATACTTTTGGTGCCGCTTATTGCAACCAAAAAGGGAGGCGCAAAACTACATCTTACAGCAGTCCTATGTACAAATTTTCAACGTTCTGAGACTACTCGTTTTTGAATTCTACGAGATACATACGTAAGTACGTACAGACGACACGAAAAAAATCTCTTTTGAATTCATTTTAAATTCTTTTGCAACCCGTTTTAAGAAAAAGAAGTACC